>JAYXIM010040141.1:0-10671 GCA_037575425.1 Anastrepha fraterculus
TTATTGGAAAAACAAAAAAACCGGATTTTTTCACGTTCTCGCTCTTAGGTAGATACATAGGTAGGTAAGATGGCAAGAGTACCCCAGGTATACTTCAAGTAGCACTTACGGGCCGTTTTGATACCATAATGTGGACAACTACTTGTGAAAAGATTTAGGGAAAAGAAAAACCGTCTACAGCCATACAGTGCTGTTGATGTAGTGAAGGAATGAAAAGGGATCTAGGCTGGAGAATTTCTTCAAGTCGGACATTTGCAGAGAAAATGTACAACAGTCACTTTCTCTGTAGGATCCCCACAGCTTCTGCAATAGGGGTTGTACGGAATTCCAAACTTCTCCGCATGAGTACCGATCATCCAGTGACCAGTGAAACCCCCAATGAGTTTGGAAATTGAATGGCGGGGGACTCCCATCACCTTAAGCGTTCTGTTTCTGTCGTATTGAGGATATAGAGTTTTCGAAATAGCACACGATGAGACAGACCTCCATTTGTCTTGCGCTTTTTTTTAGAAGGAAATTGTGTAGTTTTCCTTTAACAACGGTCAAAGGGGCACCGATGTCTGAGAAGAAGGCAGCTGAAACCGGTTCTGTCGACCACTTCCTGGCAAGTTCATCGACAATTTCATTTACCTCTATATTCCTGTGCCCAGAATCCCAGATAAGGTGTTTCCTGCACGTTCGAGACGTTTGAGTTTCTCCTACAGGAGTTCACCAGAAGAGAGCTGCAATACGGCGACGACAATGCCTTGATCGCAGCTTGACTATCGGAAAAAATATTAATGTCTCCCTCCCAACAGCGATCCCGAAGCATTTTGCATGCCTGCAGGATCGCGAAGACCTCTGCTTGAAAAACGCGTTTTGTTTCCGTCAGTTTAAAGGAGACCGAAATGCTGGCTGATTTAGAGTAGACCCCCGCTGCCACTCCAGATTCCATCTTGGATCCGTCAGTGAAAACAGAGGTATCTATATCCGTACCGACTCTCCCCTCTTTCCAATCTTGCCTGCTCGGAAAGATAGCCCTAGCACAATCCTCAAAGCACAGTTTGCGGATGGAGAGGTCAGTATGAAAAACAGAGAAGGAAGCGAAGATCTGCTTTAAGATGCTACTATGTCCTACAGGAAGTTGTCTCTGAAGGCCAATCTCCTTCAACCTAATTGCACTCTGACCAGCAATGGATTTAACCTGCAGATCCACAGGAAGTAAGTGCAGAATAACGTTGAGCGCAGCAGTGGGGCATGTTCTACAAGCACCAGTTATGCCCAAAAATGCAGTTCTCTGCACTCTCTCTAGTTTAGTGGTGTTGTAGACTTTCTAAAGAGATACCCATGAAACTAGGTAACCGTATGTCAAAATTGGCAGAGCCGCTAAGTTGTTCATCCAAAGTACGGCACGTGGCTTGAGACCCCATTTTTTGCCGAACATAGATTTATGTACAGGCGTAGAAGGCTTAATTGGCTATCCCAACTCGATTTTCTATGTGCAGCTTCCAGTGGAGCTTGGAGTCAAGTATTACACCAAGACACTTGACTTCCGATGAGAGAGTAAGACAATGGTTGTTTAGTCTTGAAAGCTTAAAAGGTGGAGGCTTGAATTTTCTGGTGAATAGCATCAACTCCGTTTTGTCAGAGTTGACTCTGCGGCCGCAACTGGCAGCCCATCTACTGAGTGTAGCCAGTGCACCTTCCAAAATTTCAGCAATTACTGATGGAATGGGACCTGAGACCATTAGGATCATTTTCTCGCTCTTAAAAAAAAATAGAAAAATTAATTATAAAATTATAATTCTGCTACCCGCGAGAAATTACCAACGCCAACTAGGAAAAAATAGTTTCCAGAAAAACACGGTTAACGCGCTTATACTTGGGCGTCGTACTCTAAATCGATCTCGTTTTAAAGGACTGTAACGTCTAAACTACAACGAATTTCAATATACATAAATATTCGCAAGTATATTTTTGAAAGTATAAACTATCATAACATGAAAAAAAATCCATTTTCTCGAAATTCTAGACCAGAAAGGTGCCTTAAGCAAACAAGTCGCCCTCACAAACTGGGGTAAAAAAGGCCACTTCTCTTAATATTTGGCTGATAGGTGGCTTGCTTTCTGTGTAATTATGTATGGCTCCTGCATTCGAGAAAAGTTTTTTGCACAGGACAGAATACTTTATTCTATGCTGTTTTATGACATATTCTACACAATGCAAGTTTTTTTTAAGTAAATTTTTTCCAAATTTTTCTAAGTAAAAGGTTTCATATCAACTTATCAAATTTTTTTTTATTTTTTTTTTTTTTTATTTCAAACATAATAAGTAAATTACAATGTTTAATTACACTACAACTAGTTCAGAAACTAACGAGCAGTTTGATTCGAAAATAAATTACAATTGATAAAAAGAAATTACAAACAATATTTCTTATTTTCTGTTAATAGCCAGCAAGTTCATGTGGTTTTTTCCTCTTTAATCTTCGAACTGGGCACGGGTTACTAAGGATGCTCCTAGCTTCTTCGTTTACATGCCCTTGAAGTCGAATTTGGTGCGCTTCTGCTATTTTCTTAATTTCTTCAGTTACAGTGTTAATTTTAAGGTCCCGATGAATATCAGCATTTCTGACGTACCAGGGTGCTTTAACGATGATTCTCAGCACTTTGTTTTGAAAGCGTTGTATTACATTGATATTTTCTTCACTGGCGCAACCCCAAAGCTGTGCACCATAGGCCCATAATGGTTTTAATGTTTGTTTATAGAGCAATAATTTGTTATATATGGATAAATGCGATTTCCATCCAATTAGCCAGTTCATTTTGTTTAGCCTGATGTTAAGCTCATTTCGTTTTATTTTTATATGCTCTTTCCATCGCAACTTCGCATCTAGGGTAATACCTAGGTATTTTGCAGTATTAGCGAAAGGGACTTTTTCATTAGAAATCGTTATTGGTTGGTATTTTGTAATTTTATTTGTAAAATTCACGTGAATGGATTTACTGTTATTGAGTTTGATTCCCCATTTTCTCGTCCATGATACCATAGAGTCGATTGCAGTTTGAAGGTGCCTTGCAGCTTTTTCTTCTGTCTTTTCAACACATAAAATTGCAGTGTCGTCAGCGAAGGTGGCAGTTAAACAATTTGCCATAAGTGGTAAATCTCGGGTATAAAGAATATACAGGATTGGACCCAGGATGCTACCTTGTGGTACGCCGGCTTTTATTTCAACCAGTTCAGAATATTCCTTTCCCTGTTTAATTCTTAAATATCTTGAAGTAATATATGACTCCAGCAGACTACAATATTGGTATGGGAGGCAAGTCTTTAATTTGTAAATCAAGCCTTCATGCCATACTTTATCGAACGCCTGTGCGACGTCGAGGAAAACTGCTGAACATACCTTCTTTTCCTCTAATGCTTTTTCGATTTCTGATATTATTCTATGGACTTGTTCCAACGTGGAGTGTTCACTTCGGAAACCAAATTGGTGAGAAGGTATTAGATCTTTTAATTCAATAATGGGTTTCAACCTGAGGAATATTAGTTTTTCAAACAACTTGGATATTTGTGATAACAGAGAAATCGGACGGTATGAAGACACGTCGTGAGGATCTTTTCCTGGTTTTGGAATCATTATAACTTCCGCAACTTTCCACAGTCCAGGAAAATATTTTAGTTTAATAGCTGTATTGAAAAGATAAGCCAATCGTTTTAGGGCTTTATTTGGCAATTGTTTTAAAACTTCTGCAGTTATAAGGTCGAAGCCTGGAGCTTTTTTATCTTTAAGTTGCTTGATTTCCTTTCTGAGCTCATTTAATGTAATTTGTGGAATTTCAGAACGGTTTTCATATGTACCACAGGAGTTTAAGTCGTAGTTACTCTTATTAGGTGTGAAAGTTTTTTTCAAATACTTCGCAAAAGCAGTGGCTTTTTCTGCATCGCTTCTAGCCCAAGTACTATTTTCATTTCTAATAGGTGGAACATGGCATATTGGTCGTTTTAAATACTTTGTACTTTTCCAGAGAGAATAGTCATCTTTTTTATCAGCTGAAAGCTCTGAGAGGTAACGTTGCATTGTCTCATTTTCAATAACTGCTATTTCTTTTTTTAATGCAGTTGCTGCATTGTTGAGTTTCGTTTTATCTGCAGGTGAACGAGTTTGCTGCCACTTCCGGCGAAGTTTTCTCTTTTTTGCAAGAAGAAGTTTTATTTCTTTAGGGTAGTTGGTGCCTATCGTTTTCCGCCTCAATTCCGGCGTGTTTTCCCAAGCAGCTTTCTGAATTTTCTTCGTAAAAGAATCGATCTCAACCTCCAAACTTTCAGCTGTCAATATTGGTGCAGAAAAATGCATTGCGGTGCTAAGTGTTGATTTAAACGAAGCCCAGTCAGTGTATCTGTTGTACAGAGTCAGATTTGGTTCTTTTTCAACAACTGATTCACTTATGGTCAAGTATATAGGGGAATGGTCAGAATTCAGACTTAATCCCTCTTCTATTTTGACGAAGTTTTGGGATACTTTTCGGACCATGAAAAAATCAATTAAATCTGGTTTTTTGTTTACATCTGTTGGCCAGTACGTTGGTTTTCCAGTAGAAATGAAATCACATCCGGTTTCTTGGGCCGCTTTAAGTAGCTCCCGACCTTTGGTTGTAGTAAGGCGCGATCCCCAATAAGTATTTTTCGCGTTAAAATCTCCACCAATAATAAATTTGCGTTTGTGCATATTAATAAGAGTTTTGAAGTCGTCAGATGATATCGTGTACCTCGGTGGACAGTAAATAGCTGTGATTGACATATATTGGTGTTTTAACCTTACTGAAACAGTTGTTGTTTGGAGAATGTCAGAGCTAATTTTATTTTCTTCGTAGTGTTCTAGACTGTTTTTAATAATTACTGCAGTACCTCCTCTTGCGCAATTGTTTGGATGTATCGTGTGATAGACATTATAATTTTTGAAGGAAATGTGGTTTTGTGTAGTAAAGTGTGTTTCGGATATTAGGCAAATATCAATTTTTTCTATATTTAAAAGTAGTTCGAGTTCCTTTTGGTTTTTTAATAATCCATTCGAGTTCCACGCTACAATTCGAAGGTTATCAATCATAACAATGTTTTTAACTTTTGTTCGAGATTATTTAGTCTCTTTTGGAGGTCTGTATTAAAAACTTCTTGCTTATTTAATTTATTAAGGATTTGAGCGAGAATATCTTCACTTTTTGTTTGGGTTTTGGTTATAACCAGTTTTTCACTACCTTTACCTTTTACTACATCGGAAAGGGTTGGTTTATTCCGATTACTATGTAAAATTGCTTGGCTATTATTATGTTTTGCCATATTAACAGGACGTATATTATTAGGCTGATTATCAGTAGCCGTATTTTGTTTCTGACCATTTTTATTTCGCATTTTTTGAAGCTCTTTCGCAATTACGCATCCACGGTAACTGGCCGGGTGGTCTTCACCACAGTTACAGCATTTGGGCTTTTCATCCATTTCTTTAGTACACTCGATAGTTTTATGTTTTCCGCTGTATTTGACACATCTGGGTGATTTGCCGCAGAAGTTTCTTGTGTGGCCAAAAGCTTGGCAATTTTTGCATTGTGGAATAACTTTGGAGTTTTTAACTGGTTCGATTATAACGACAGAATGCAGAATGTATTTAATTTCATATCAAATGTATCGGGAGTTTTTGTTTTTAACTGCTTGAGAACTATCGATAACTATGTTTTGGCAGCTGAAATGGCAAATTTCTGTTCAGTAAGGTTTGGCAAGTCATCATGATTTGTTTAACGCCAGAGCAAAGCTTCCAAATAGTGGAAATTTATGTTGAAAAAAAATAAATCTATTCGCGAAGTTCAAAGAACACCAGCGGCATCATCGGTTCTTATTTCTTTCGAAATGAGGAAGGAGCTACCAATGGTGAATGGCGACCGATATCGCAACACGCTGACTAAATTTTTATTTCCAAAAATTAATCAGCTAAACAACAATGACATTTGGTTCCGACAAGACAGAATAACTTGACACACAGCGCGCTTAAAAACCGATTTATTGCAATATTCAAGCCACCATTGACGCCACACGGTCATATTTATTGAAAAAAGTAGTAAAAATTGAGCTGATCAAATGAACCATGTAACTCATGTAACTCGTAGCGTAGTACACATAACAGAAGTGGAACTTTCAAGGCAGACAAAGAAAGGGGGAGAGATCCGAGAGAGAATGAGAGAGAGAGAGAGAGAGAGAGAGAGAGAGAAAGAAAGAATATATATCTAAATAAATTCACAACATTTGCAGAGAATACAAATAGACAAAATTTACAAAAAACGGAGAAGGGTCGGCCGGTGTAGGTAAACGCCGGACACACCCATGGCAACAACGCGCACTACTCCGAGTGTTTATCACCTGCACAAATACACAAATACCCGCAAGGCAATACCAATAAATCCAACACCGGAATAGATAGCACTTTATAGTACGCACAAGCACTAGCCAGGAAACGAAAATAAGCGCCAAAAAGTAGGCACCAAAAAAAATGCCAAAAAAATTGGGACCAAAAACGCCCCAAACAGTAGGCGCCAAGGAAACATAACGCCAAATCGTAGGCACCAAAAATATATTTCCTATAAGTTTGCACCAACAAACAAGCGCCAAAAAGTAGGCAGTGTTATTTCTCACTAGAAATTAGCAACCACAAGGAAAACCTCAGGAAAAATAGCCTAAAGTGTATCTAAGATATAGGTATATAAGGTATAGCCCCCTCTCTCCTTTTCCTCTACATTATATCGTTTTTCTCTCTCGCGGAACGAAAATGCCCAAAACGTTGCATGGCCTTGAAATTTTACTCTCCATTCTCGCTCGTCCATCGACGCCGAATAAGTTTCACTTTAATAAATGCCTAGAAATTATCTGCTAAATTATAGTAAAAAAAAGTAAAACAAATCAATTCAACAATATAACAATATAAACACCAGGAAAATAAGGAATAGTAAAAAAAAAAAAACAACAACAACAACAATTCATAAGAATTTCCTTTCATTACTTCAGTCTACAAAGGCATCCAATACGATGATGCGTAACATCTCAATTGCAATGGAATGCAATGCGTCGTTGGTGACATATCTGCTGTCAACAGTATATTGCATACATAAGTGCGTATGTATGTGTTTATGTACAAATGTGAGACAGTCGAAAAGTGACAAAACATGCAACAACGTCGATAAAATTTTGCTAAAGTGAAGATCGAAACCACCTGAATGCAAAAGGTATGACAACGCAAATTTAATTTCCATAAAAGTCAGCTCGCAATTTTGAAGAGAGTTACGCTCATGCTTAACCACCAACCACCCTACAGCAGAGGACAAGAGAATGCACTTTACCTACACACATACATGCACATAAAGGACTCAAACGAAGTACTTAGCTTGGGTGCGAGAACAGGTTGTGATGCATTGAATCATCACTGTAGGAAATATTATGCATATTATATTATAAATTTCATTTGGAAAATTACTTTTGTTCATTTCAAAGTAAAAAATGTGTGAAAATAATACAAAATTAAGAATCAATTTACTTTTGCTCCACCTTTTGCCTTGACTATGGCCCTGAGACGGTTCAGAAACGAATCACAAGTTGTCCAAATGTAACTTGCAGGTATTTTCGCCCCCTCGCGAACAATGGCTTTTTTCAGCGCCTCAAAACTGGTGAATCTTCTAGTTCGAACTTTGCTCTCCAGAATGGTTAAAAGAGAATAATACATCGGGTTCGCATCTGGTGAATTTGAGACGACGTTATGAAGTTCGATACGTTGTTTTTTAGCCATTCTTGGTTCACTCGAGCTTTGTGAGAAGGTGCCGAGTCCTGTTGAAACGTCCATGATCTGCCACCGAAATGTTTGTCTGCCCTTGGCTTCAAAGCAATCTCCAGAATACTTTCCTGATAATATTTCGCATTTAACTTGACGCCAGGCTCGATCACAGCAATAGGTGAGCGCCATCTGTGGTTACAGCGGCCTAAACTATTACCTGTGGCGGGCGCTGCCTCCTGGTGGCCAATCGATGACTCAAATTCTCGTATGAACGATCAGTCAAATAAACCCTATCGTTTTGGGAGTTTACGAATTGCTCAATTGGAAAAATTTTCTCGTCAGAAAACACAATATTCGAATTTGACCTCTTTCGGCCAAGCGCAGCAACTCCTTCGCTCTCTGCTTTGGTGTAAGATCAAACGCCTTTTGGATAAGGCTTGACTTTGAGATCATTTTCCAGTATGCGGCGGATGCTACGGTCAGATATTTTCAGTTCTTTCCCCATTTGATTGATTTTTGAACCATTTCAAGTGACGTTGCAGTCTGTTGATGACCACTTCCATGACGTCTCACGATGCTACCAGTATCATTAAAACGAGTAATGGTGCGATAAACAAAAACTTTATTTACTTTAAGGTGATTGAGCTCACGAACAATCACTGGTTGTGATGCCTGTGCATCAGCTGCGCGAGCGGTCTGAAGTAGGTTACACTTCGAGGGCCGTACCCTGTATATAAAGAACATGTTTGGAAGCCTTTACCATGGAAGAAAATTCTCAGCACCTCAACGAAATTTCCGCCTTTTCCGTCACTTGAAACTTTGCTGCTGCTGTTGAACGCGATATAAAATTGCATACCTAAAATTTAGCTGAAAATTTAGAATAAAAAGTTGGGTATTATGATGTAATTTTTTGAAATTCCTTAAATTTTCCTGATCTTTGGAAAACGTGGAAAAAATGTGAGTTATATGGTTTTTGTGGTAGAAAAAGTTAAAACTTGGTAATTCGTCGCGCTCCTATTATTTTGAACACAGGTACGAAAATATGACTTGGAATTTTTTCTTCTTATGTTAATAAATAATTTTTATTATGCTAGTATACACCGTAATTGGCCCCCTGCGTCCTTTTTCCGTTCGCAAAAACTGAAAAGATCTATGAATGGATGGGACTTATCCACCATCGAAAGGACAAATATCGAGTCAATGGAAGAGCTTTTGGCCATAAAAAATAGAATAAATCAGAAGTACCTGGAAGACTAGAAAAAGGACTGGCCTAAGCATTTTATAGCTAACGGGGATCACTTTGAAGAGGGCAAAATAGATATTGTTCGATAAATCGCAACAAAAATAAGAAAAAGTATTTACTCGTGTTAAAACAAAAAAAACTCGTACGTTGCGTCGTCCCAGAATGAGGAGCGAAGGTTATGACAAGTTTTGAAAATGAAGGAATACAAGTGCGTATTAGGGTATCGGCCCAATGATGGCTTGCTTTACTGGGTTTGTTAAAACTGCTTTACTTTGAAAGCTTCTATGGCCATTTGCGTGAGAAAAAACGAAACGACTCGTGAAATTTAAATATCAAAGGCCGGAAAAGCGTGGTCTAATAGAATATTGCGCTAATCGAAACTTTAAAGCGCTTCAAGCGAGTGGAGCGAAGCTGTCATTTGAGCTTCTTTCATAAAAAAAAGTACATTTCTATTCGTATCGATAGTTTTTAAAGCAAAGCATGCATTGTACCAGCACCTCCATCATATTTTGGGTTCCAATTCACATTACCTCGGACTGACTCTAAAGCAATAAGTAAGAAAATTTGAATAATCGCCCAACAAGTAGGTTGATTACGAGGTCCAATTAGGACCTGAAAGAGAACATTCCAAACAGAATCGGCTAACCTCTAACCAAACGGACCAAAATGTACTCGAAATAACAGAGTACAGATAAAATTTTTTTATTGGGGGTGTTAAATATTTGAAGCATACGCTAATAGCGGGTGTTTTTTTGAAAGCAAGAAATGATAATGCACTGTTGGAATGATTTTTTTTATTATAATCTGGTATAGTAGATAATTGTATGGCATTTATTTTTTGAATAAGATATCCGCCATATGTCCGCCGCGACTACGAGTTACATGGCCCAATCGATCATCCCAATTTTTGACTACTTTTTCTATCTAAGTTAGCCCAATCAGCAAAACTACGATGCAAGCGATGGTCTTTTGGCTTCATTTCTTGCACGAGCTATATTTTAAAGGCACTTAAGCCAAGATCCTTGGGTAAAATTTTCCACGTAGTCAAAGAACAAAGGCCATAAATTGGGTATCGTCTTTCAAACTTTGCTCTATGTACTTCGCGAAAAGTTTTTTTTATAAAAAAAGATTCCTCAATTTAGAAGCGTTCTTCTGGCTCTAAACAAATCACGATGGCTTACCAAACCTTGCTAAACTGATATGTCAATATTGTTTGTCATTCTCAGCTGTCAAACCATAGTTATAGATATCGATAGTAGTCATGCAGCTAAAGCAAACTCCCGATATAACCTTATATCTAAACAGCTGGTATTTGAGTATACTGAGTGTGATCGCTGTGGCCACACCTTTCAATACACCAGTTAAAACCGCCGCAAAAACACGGATGGGCATCACTGTGGCTAAACTGGAAAGAGTCGCAGATATTCTCTTCTCATTCTAAATATTTTCAGTTCTTATACTATCATAGATGACTATGTAGATGCGAAACTCTTTTTCTCGTGAGAGCGCTGAAAAATGTGCATTTTTTATAACATTCGTCAGTAATGCCACACCGGAAGAAACATTGAATGGGTATTTTTTAAACATAAATTGGGAATTTTTAGTTTCCACACCTCCATTGAGGTTAGTATTTAGTGTG
>JAYXIM010040147.1:0-506884 GCA_037575425.1 Anastrepha fraterculus
GAGATTTTCTTTCACCCTTTCTCCTTCACAGCTTCTGCAGATGGGATTGAAAGGGAGGTTAAGTGTGGCTGCGTGATCCCCTACTTTCCGCTGACCTGTAAGGGTTGAAGTTATATGTGAAATGTTTGGCCGAGAGCATTCTAACAAATAATTCGTGCTCTGGATGTTGTACGACAGCCATGTTTTTCTTGTAGTACTACACTTATTTATCTGCTTCCATCTTCTTTCGGCTAAAGCATAGTAGGGCGAAGCAATAGCCACCGCCTCTGTTATGTCTAGTGCCGATCCTTTTCTTGCTAGCTCATCTGCCATCTCATTACCCTCTATGTTCCTATGACCGGAAATCCATATCAGAGTAATTTGAAGCCAATGACCAAGCAGCTCTAGTTCTTTTCTGCACTGTAAAACTAACTTGGATGAAATGGAATTGGAATCCAAGGCCTTAATAGCTGCTTGACTGTCTGAAAAGATAGCTACTCTGGCACCAATTTCTTTGTAGTATTTTAGTGAGTTGCATGCTTCTCTTATTGCTAATAGTTCTGCCTGGAACAGGCTGGCATAGTCAGGAAGTCAGATTGATTTGGGTATGTTGAGCGGTTCCGAACAGGAGCCAGCTTCAACACCACAGATCATCTTAGAACCATCAGTGTAGATTTCAACGTACCAATCAATTTTACTTTCCTCCATTCGGCTCTCGGTGGAAAACGTACCGTAAAGTCTTTCTTAAAGTTAAGGTCGGACTTGATTTGTTTTTGAGCAGTGAGGGTCCCTGTAGCAGGATCTTGCTATGACCGTTCGATCTTGTTGTTCCAGCTTAGGGAGGCTGACTCGAATTAAATATTTATTGATTTATCTATGATATGTAGGTGTATATGTAAGGCACGTTTGCTCTTCGACCTCATGGTCTTTCGTGCCCTCTACTCATCATCACAGTGCCTAGTTCTCTTATTAAACTAACGATAGAGGTGGGTCGGGCTATGCGTATTTGCCTTTCTTGCGGCTGCAAATGGCCGAGATGTCTCAACCTTCTGGGGCGATAGTACTGCATTCCAAAGGAAAGTGTAATAATAATTATTAATTATTTATAATATCAGTTTGGGGAAATCCATTTTTTTAGGCGTAAAATTTTGAGGAAATGGTTGAAACCTGTTTTATAGTCGATATTTAGCTCTTGAGCGATGCTACGACTACTAACATGTCGATCCAACTCGATTATTTCTGTGATTTGACATTTTCGATATTTTCCTTAACATCAAAAATGCCGGAACGGAATTGACGAGACTAAAATTGCACATAATTCGCTTTTACAGTAAACACCATTCACGATTTCAGCAGCATGGCTTGTATTTTCGCCTTTATCAAAGACAAACTGTAAAATGCACCAAATTTTCTCGTTGTTGACTTCCATTGTTAAAACTCTGTAAGTCACAATTGAATGGAACCAACAAAAAACAGCAAACGAGTTTTTTAAGGGTAAAATGCCACTTTGTCAACGAGCATCAACGTTAAATTGTTTGATCGATATTTTACGAGATATCGATCACTACAGCCATCTTACGAGAAAATAATAGATTTCTTTTTCCCTAAATAATATAATATAATATGTTGGTCTTATCTTGGCAAGGATGGCATTTTAAATGCAGGTCAAAAGACGCACCAATCTTTCTTATAACGGGGTTTTTTAAGAATGCCAAAAAGTTGTGATATTTCAGTAGCTAATGAACAACAGTTTGTGAGAACTAGTAGATACCTACAGGAAAGCAGACATGAGAGCCGCCAACTATGTATATATGTACTGTACATAGATATGTAGCTGTTAAAAAAGTATATATTCGAAAATTCTCAGTTAAACAGACCGCGCTTGAGATATTATTAAAATGATGTTTTACTGTGTTCGTATATCTGCCACCGGTGGCCGTCCGAATGGGCTTGTGCGTGACTGCCATTGGTAGAAAAGGTTCCTACGACTGTCGGTTCTCCGTTACCCGAACGACCCGCTGTTACTCCAGCGGCCATAAAAAAACCCAACTTTGGCTCAACATATCTAAATTTTTATTCTTTCAGAAACAATTTAGCACACCCTTTGGGTTTCGCATGGTAGCGATATGGTTTTCAGTAATAAAATTTAAACAACTTATTTTTATTTAAATAAAGAATTGGACACCTATCTTAATGAATATCTCCGCTAAGAAATTGGAACATTAGGTCTCTTCACGAAGCAACAAGTGTTACTAATTATCAAGCTTTGGCGTTCAGTTATCGAAAACACTTGCAAAGTAGGGGAAAGTGAGAGAGCAAAATGATATTTCATGTTGAGGGGAAGTTTTAAGTTTTTACTGCATAAGTTTTACTTGTAAGAATTTGCTAGTGAGAAAAACAGCTGATCGCAAAGTAAAAATAAACACGAATTAAAATTTGGCAATTGAGTCAAAGCTTTAAGTTTAAACAAAAATGTTGGTTCAAATGGAGATTGTATGTGAATATACATATTTTAGATAGAATTTATAAAGTTTATTTGAAGTGATGTATTAAATAGAAATCGGCCAATAATGTAGAGTTATGCCTTTCTGAACAGTCTCCAGTCAACGTTACTGCAGTTTCCGAAATAGAAATCGGAAGCATTGAAGGTATCTTTTCTGTTTTATGTTTGTACTTCTTGGTTAATAACTAATTTCGAAACATTCAAGCGCAGCTCTAACATTTCAATACCACTTTTGTAGAATGATTTATCTTTTGCCTTAAAATGGGCCTCAATTACAGCGATAACCTTTTCATTCGAGCGAAATTTCTTGCCGGCGAACACTTTTTTTAGGTCTGCGAACAGCCAACAGCCGTTGGGTGCCTAATCTGGTGAATTCGGTGGATGTGGGATCAATTCGAAATTCAGTTCATGTAGATAGTTCTGTCATTGTTCAGAATCATCAACACGTTCTTGTTTTTGGTCAACAGTGAACAAACGCGCCGCCCACTTTGAGCAGAGCTTTTTCATAGTCAAATGTTCATGCAATATAAAGTCGACTCGTTCTTTTGATATGTACGATGTCAGCTAACTCACGCAATTTCACTTTTTGATCATTCAAAATGATTTTTTTGATTTTTTCTGGTATTACTGCCTCATTTGAACGTCCATTGCGTGCATCTCGGTTGAAGTCAGCAAACCATCGTTCTATTGTTGTTTCTGATGTAGCGAAGTCCCCATAACACTTTTCAAGCCATTGCTTTGCTTTAATGGTATTTTTCCCCATCAAGAAGCAGTGTAAAATTAAAATACGAAATTCTTATGATCCATTATCCTGAAAATAACAAAAGTAGCGTCACTCTTAGCACAATAACGCACGAACTAATGAATAGAATATCATGCAATTTTTACGGCTAAGGTTAGTACTAACCGAAAAAGAGGTGAATGCTATAAAACTAGTGTAATCTATCGGTTAACCCCGGGACTTTTCAGCCCATGTGTTACCTTCATTTACTTTATTTAATTATTATTATTAAAAATGATTACTTGTTTAGTCTTGGTTCCTTGAAAATGTTGAGTTCGTTTAAGAAAATCGATGTGCGGTCGCTCTCCAGCTTTTTAATACTGATTATCCCTCGGCAGGCAATGAATGGCAAACCTCCGATTGTTATTCTGCCATGAACCTACTCATAAAAGCCGTTTGCCGTTCGGAGGTGGCATAAAACTGTAGGTCCCCACATTTTTGGAACAAATATTTGGAGTTCGGTCTAACACTGATTCTCTTAATTGTTTTTTTTTTGTCTTACTTTCTTACTTGCTACATAGTTCACTCATTTAATATTATTACAACTATAATATAAATATTTTATAGTTAAATTTTTTTGTTTTCCAAGAACTAAGAACTGTTATTAATATACCACTTAAGATTGATCATAATTCCAATTGCAGAATAAATTACAGAACCTTAATCTAAGGGAAGAGCTCAAAATGCGGAGATCTATAGGTGGCTACAGTGTAACATTCTTTACATTTATGTTATTGGCGAGAGGTGAGCTTGGAGTAAATATAAATCATATTCTTCAAATACCTACATATCTACACATACATATATGATAATCTTTCTAAATTTCTACTCTTCCACTAGTAGCTTGTCTCACACAAGCCGTTGAATGGTCCGTGAGAGCCGCCAGTAACACTGGATTAACTGTCTCTACTCATGATCTCGCTCTACTGGTGCAGCAAAATAAAACGTTTGACGTGTTAGTAAGGTAAGTTACAGGAGGGTGGGGCACACCACCTGGCAAATAGCAAAGAATAATAATTGTTCAGAAAAAATCTTAAAATTCGCAATAATTACTAACACAAAAACACTTCATTAATCAGTGATCCACTGGAGCTAGACATTTCCATAAATTTGGTGATACAACATGAGGGTCTGGTAGAATTGTATCCAATTAATTTCACCATCAGTGCATCGGATCCACAAAACCAAGTAATTAATGTTCTTGGTGTGCGACCTGGAAGCTTGGAGATCACAGCCAAAAGTATACCGAATGACTCATGGATGTAAGTACGCTTTCGTACGGTTGCGTACGTCCAATTCAATTAATAATTTTCTTCGACAGTGCCGACGATTTATTTGTACGCGTCACTGTTGCTAATTCGCAGGCCATCATTTATATATCGCTAGTATTTGGTTGGATTTATTTTGCGGCCTGGTCTATCTCATTCTATCCACAAGTTTATATTAATTTCAAGCGAAAATCGGTGGTTGGCCTCAACTTTGACTTTCTTGCCCTCAACATAGTTGGTTTTGCTCTTTATTCCATTTTCAATTGTGGCCTTTACTGGATACCGGAAATACAACAAGAATACTCTAGCCGCCATCCACGTGGTTTAAATCCTGTAATGCTGAACGATGTTTTATTTGGCCTGCATGCCATGTTTGCAACAATTTTATCAATCATTCAATGCTTTTTATATGAGGTGAGTAAAAAATAAATATTTTTGGAGCATATCTACATACGTAGGGACATACATACATATATATTATATATACTAATATACTTTTTTGTGAACTTAACTCAAAACTTTAATTGAAATTGCGGCAAATTCTGCAAGCAAAATCTTGTGTTGAAGACTCCTACTTAACGAATATCTTCAATGTTTTCTAGCATCAATAGGAAACCTCTGAATTAAGAATTTCGCATGGGAAAATAGTTTTATAATTTTTTTTTTTTGTTTTTTTTTAAAGTCATCAAAATTTCATTACAAATAAATATTGGGTAGTCGAAAAAGTCGTATTTTGTCAATAGATGTCGTTGAAGTCATATATCTCCAGTGCTAGCAATCACATTGTGTCATATCATATGGTGTTAGAAAGGTGACATTTTAAGCTTCATTTAACCAAAAAAATTAAATTCGGAGAAGTTGAAAAAAAGTTATAGCTGTTCAAAAATGAGTGAAAATAATGAAGAAATTCGCTATATTTTGAAATTTTTGTATACAAAAGGGAAGAATGCCACGCAAGCCACCAATGAAATTTGTGAAGTTTACGGAGACGATGCTGTATCAGTTCGTGTAGCACAACAATGGTTCGCTCGCTTCCGTTCTAGAAATTTCGATGTGAAAGATGCACCTCGCTCCGGTCGGTCTATCGTTGAAAAAGTCGATGAAATTATGGAAAAGATTGACCAGGACCGTCACATAAGCTGCCATGACATCGCCAGGCACTAAACATTCATCATCAAACGGTTTTGAACCATTTAAAAAAGGCTGGTTACAAAAAGAAGCTCGATGTTTGGGTACCACATGAATTGTCTGTGAAAAATTGAATGGACCGAATTAATATCTGGGATTCTTTGCGGAAACGAAATGAAATTGAACCATTTCTGAAGCGAATGGTAACAGAAGACGAAAAGTGGATCAAATACGACAATAATGTGCGAAAAAGATCATGGTGCAAGGGTGGTGAAGCTCAAAAAATGGTCGCAAAGCCAGGATTGACGCCTCGAAAGGTTATGCTGTGTGTTTGGTTGAATTGGAAAGTAATCATCCACTATGAGCTGCTCCAGCCTGCTCGAACGATTGATTCTACACTTTACTGTCAACAACTGATGAGATTGAAGCAAGCAATCGAAAAAATCGGCCAGAACTGATCAGCAGAAAGGGCGTCGTCTTCCACCAGGACAACGCCAGGCCACACACATCTTTGATGACTCGGCAAAAACTGGGAGAGCTTGGCTGGGAAGTTTCGATGCATCCACCATATAGCACTGACCTTGCACCATCGGACTACCATTTGTTTCGGTCAATGCAGAACTCCCTTAATGGAGTAAAGTTGGCTTCAAGAGAAGCCTGTGAAAATTACTTGTCGCAGTTTTTCGCCGAGAAACCACAAAAGTTTTACACTGATGGAATAATTTCTCTAGAAGAAAAATGGCAGAAGGTGGTCGACCAAAATGGTGCATATTTGGTTTAATAAAGTTCATTATAAATATAAAAAAAATGAGTTGAAGTTTGATTAGAAATACGAAAAGACTTTTTCGACTACCAATATATTGCAGTTCAAAGTCAGTACGGATCGGTAAATGCTTTTGCAGAGTAGCGTTTCATATCAGATATACATCAGAGGCTTACCTGCTTTAGCTGTCACGCTTTTCTTTAACACCGACGTTTCCTCGTAGATAAATTCGGATTTAAACAACCATACTCGCTACCCGGCTCAGTAATTTGTGTCTCAATAGCATAACATCTGATCTAATTGTTTAGGGAAAATAGAAAATACCGTTTTTTTGAGCTTCGAATTGAATTGAAACAATAAATTATAGAAAATGTTTTTTTCAAACAGCGATTGCTCCTCGACAGGCAATTGCGAACTTCCAAGAGCACTTCTGCCATAAAAAAGCTTCTTATTGACATGAATACCAGCTTCAGCAATCGGCGTAGATAAAAATGCTATCATTGTTCGTGAAAACGTTATCACGCTTTCCGAATTGACTGTCGTGTATGAATCTTGGATACGATGATAAGTACGAGACCGGTTTTGATTACATTAAGCCGACCTCAACCAAGATAGTTGGCCGCGGTAACCGCATGGGTTGGTGAGTGACTTCCATTCGGAATTCACAGAGAGAACGTCGGTTCGAATATCGGTGAAACACCAAAATTAGGAAAAACATTTTTCTAATAACGGTCGCCCCTCCGCAGGCAATGGAAAACATCCGAGTGTATTTCTGCCACGAAAAAGCTTCTCATAAAAAATATCTGCCGTTCGTAGTCGACTTGAAACTGTAGGTCCCTTCATTTGTGCGCTTCACTGCGCTTAGCAAGGCTTTGAATAGTGCTGCAACAACAACAACATTAGCTTTCGCTGTTTACACTGTATACTTCTTTTAGCTTCTGTATTTCCTCCATTGATTTTCACGAACTCAGCGGATCTCGATGTCGCATTTACAATACTTATCTTATTAATTTGTTTAATTCTGTCATAAAATATATTTATTATAGATACATATGTAAATATATTTTATTACATTATTACAGCGCGGCGATCAAAAAGTCTCGAAAACCGCATCCGGCATCTTGGGTACATACGCATTAATTGTAGTGGTAAGCGCAATTCTAGTTGCAGTCGACGTAATCCACTGGTTGGATTTTCTCTACTACTGCAGCTACATCAAATTATCGATAACGATTATAAAATATGTGCCACAGGTTAGTACTCGTAACAGCTGTAGCACTGATTTTAATTAATTTAATTGTAATTTTTAAAAATTGTTGCAGGCGCTAATGAACTATCGCCGCAAAAGTACTGTAGGTTGGAGCATTGGTAATATTCTATTGGACTTTATCGGAGGTACACTTAGCATGCTGCAGATGATCTTGAACGCATCAAATTATGGTAAGACGTCCGTGAAGGAAACAAATGCATTGCAATTATAAAAATATGTAAAGTGTACCAAAAATAAACTGGGACACTTGTTTGTTCTGACTTCAATCCTTTATAACTGGAGAACGGTTCCATCAATTTTCAAAAGGCGAAAAGCAAAAGCCAATAAAAAGTATTAAATTCAGTATTTTACTATAAAAAACGAAAATAATATAATATTTAAATTATTTAGAAGTTTTCCAGTAAACAAAACAATAATTTTATTTTACGACTCAAACATAAAGTGGGACAGTAATGAAAATCTGGAAATAAAGGAGGGATGGCTTTCCATTGCTACCACGATAAATTTGCTTATACTGTCTAAGTGCGTGGATCGAGTTTAAAAATTATAACACACAAATGTAGTCACTATATAAGCCTTTTGATTTATAGTACTTTTTATAAATTACCATTAAGAATTAATAGCAATATTTAACGTTAAAAATGTTTAATTTTTGCATAAGCTTGAAAAAATGCCCTATTGCAGACGCTTATTTTACTTAAATACAAAACACCGAAACGTAACAATATTAACTTATAACACTCTTTATTAATTCAAGATTTAATTTAAAGCTATTCTTACTCAATAATACTACGAATTTTATTAAAATTCTATTATTACAAATGCTCTTCTAAACGTTTGAATACCGTGCAAAATAAAGTACGGGACTCACTGTCTGTGAGAAAAGAATAAAGCGAAACCGAATAAACCCAGTCAACCAACGATGAGGTTCGAAAGAACTTTTATAGTTTTTACAAGAATTAAATTAACCTTTGACCTTCGATAAATCATTATTTTCAAAAATTGTGAAAATTTGGACTAAAAAATCGCGATAAAATAATATTTTCAAAAATAGTGAAAATTTGAACTTAAAATTCGCGATAAAATAACATTTTCATAAAAAATTAAAATTTGGAATAAAAAATCGCGGCGCTTTTTTGTTTTAAAATATACATATAATGATGTTAAAAAAAAACATTTTATTTCAATTTTATTTCATAACATAAAATTGTTATAAAAATAATAAATTCTTCTCAGGGTCACTTAGAAATTTTACGACAGTAAAACATTTTCATAAATAGTATTAATTATAAAACCTAAGTTAAATGCTTGCTGGTTGAAGATTGCTGTATGCCATACATTTCTCTTCAACTGTATTTCAGTACAAGCTGCAAATGCGGTCGTAAAAACCCTAATTTTTAAGCTTTTCCTGGGGGTTCTATAAGGACCCTAGGAGGTTGGGACTTGCGTCGTTATAATGGTGCGGACTTTCTCTTTCCCTCCGCCCCCCAACCAAATATATCGTGGTAGTACTGGAAAGTTTAGCTATAAAGGAAAATTGATTAACTAATATTTTGTACAGTATCCCTTTGCACTAATTACTGCTCGTGGACGCCGTCGCTCGGAATCTACTAGAGTGTTGGCGGCATCTCTTGGAATATTTTCCCATATCTCTTCAATGGCTGGTTTTAGGTAATTTTCAATGTGGGCTCACAAGTGGCCAATGGGATTGAGATCTAGGCTCTGAGATGGATGGGGCTATCCTCTTTTTTACATTATAAAGCAAACTTCGTTTCATATTTGGCGACCGCCGTAGCCGAATGGGCTGGTGCGTGACTACCATTCGGAAGAACGCAGAACGTAGGTTCGAATCTCGGCGAAACGCCAAAATGAAGAAAAAGTGTTTGCTAATAATGGTCGCCCCTCGGCAGGCAATGGCAAACCTCCGAGTGTATTTCTGCCATGAAAAAGCTCCTCATAAAAAATATCTGCCGGAGTCGGCTTAAAACTGTAGGTTCCTCCATTTGTGGAACAACATCAAGACGCACACCACAAATAGGAGGAGGAGCTCGGCCAGAAAGGGTGTACGCGCCAATTATATACATACCTATAAAGCAACCATTCCCTTACAATCAGCGCCGTATGATCTGGGCTGTTGTCGTACTTAAAAGTGAACGTTGCTGGTAACTGTAATTTTTCGACAGTTTTGGCAGTATGCTCCTTCAATATTTCTTGATAATTTATTTTAGTTATCATCATCATCTTGGCATTACAATTCGGGGTGGACCGTTGCCTCCTCTACAATACGCCTCCATTCTTCTCGACAGTCCACTTTCGCTCTATGTTGTGAGATTTTCATCTTTCGTATATCGTCTTCTACGTCTTAAAGCCATCGTCTCCTTGGCCGGCCTCTCTTTCCTGCTCCCTCAGGGTTTGCTTCAAATACTTTTTTGGTCGTTTTTATGTTGATCATTCTTACAACGTGTCCATACTACCGTAATCTTTGGGTCTTTATAAACCGCGTTACATTTCCTCTAGCATTTAAAACACTGAGCTCGTGGTTATACCGTATACGGTATGTACCGTCTTCTAATCGTATAGGGCCGAATATTCTTCTAAGAATTTTTCTTTCAAATCGAATCCGTAAATTCACGTCATTAACTTTAAGGATCCACGTTTCACAGCCGTAGGTGAGAACCGGTCTTATTATAGTTTTGCACATCTGGCATTTTTGTTCCTTTGATATCAATGAAGACTTCATAAGTTTGATACGGCCAATATATGATCTGTTAGCTGCCTGAATATGGTCTTGTACTCGTATAGATAAGGGCATATGCTTATTTATGCTGAGTACTACGCCTGAGTATTTAAACTCTTGCATGGACTCAAAAACATAACTTCCGTTTCTGAAGAGACTATCAGGAAAGGATTGCATCATGTACTTCGCCTTTTTTTTATTTATATTGAGGCCCGCTGGTCTTGTAGCTTGGGGCGCATGAAAACGTTCTGAAGAGCCTCCCTATTTCTCGCAAGTGTCGATTTATAAAATATTGTGCCACTTTGAGCTATTTCGTTTATTGCTGAATGCAGTGTTAAATTAAATTTTTTAGTAATAGTATAATAGTACATGCCCGCCACCATGTTCCACAGTACCAACCACATTAGACGTATGGAGCGCTGTACCTTCCCTTCTCCAGACAAAACCGTGGCCATTCGACTTAAAAATTTCGGTGTACGTCCACAATTAACGAATTTTTTTAGTGATTTGATAAGAATAAAATGGGTTTCATTATATTTTTTCAGTATAATAAATACTGTCGGCTTGGGTTTTTTTAAATGTCCGTGATTTGACGCACTCTTTTCCCTCTAGAATGGCATTTCACCATCGGCTCTTTTAAATCACTCGATATTTGCTTATTCATCTTCACTCTTAAAATGTGAGAAATAAAATTATATTTTGCTGTTCAATTATGAAAAAAAAATACGGAAATGCTAAAAAATTAGGGTGTCCCACTTCTTGTTTGACTTTGAAAAATTATATTATTGCCGTTATTACTTAAATAAACGTAGTTACCGTTAATATTGAAACAATAATTATGCGTTTTAAATAGTTAAATATTAAATACACATATTTCTTAAAAATCTGTGAATAATTTCTTTATTCATACATACAAATTGGAATTTTTCGAATATTGGTGCCCCAATTTCTTTTTGGTTCACTGTACTTATATATATATATTCTATAATATTTGCACACTTACATATGCACACATACATATATTTTCAGATGATTGGGTGTCAATTTTTGGTGATCCAACGAAATTTGGGTTGGGCCTATTCTCTGTGCTTTTCGATGTGGTGTTCATGTTGCAGCACTTCGTATTTTACAGGTTTGTTTCAAAGGCATTAAAATGCATTTATTGATTGCTTACCGAAATGTCGATTATAAATTTTCACTGCCATTCATCACAATTATTCATGACGGTTAGGAAATTAAAATAAAATATTTTCCACGTGAAAGTCAACGCTTGAACTATTTTACAGAATTAATTCCTCTATCTTTTTACAAAACGAGTACACCTAATTTAAAATGAATTTTAAAATGAAAAAAAAAATTTTTTTACACGAGTTGTTTTGTTTTAAAACGATTTTCAATATTTCATGAATTTTTCTGGAATCTCATAGAGTAGACAGAGTGAGACTTTTCGACGCACATAAATGGTGGTTAAGTTTCAAGGGCCGGTGTTCATTTTCAATAAAATACAAATTGATTAAGAAGTTATTATCATTTCTCTTTATTATGACAATATTGGTATGGCTCAATCACGTATGGAACAAAATATCGGCCAAATGGCCGCCGCGGTCTCGTTGGCACACCTCCATCGGATGGTCCAAATTTTCGATGACGCTGAGGCATAATGGAGGCTCTATGCCGTTAATGGCCGAATTATCTCATCCTTTAGCTCTTGAATTGTTGCTGGCTTATCGACGTACACCTTTTCTTTCAAATAACCCCAAAGAAAGAAGTACAACGGTGTCGTTGACGTTTAGGTGTGGTTCACATTCAACATGGGCTCTTGAAATTTACAAGGCGTTTAAATTAGTCTCTGAGATTCGGTAGATTTTGCTCTTGCCGTTTAATATCTTATTTCTTATAATAGATTTAATGAATTAAAATTTGTAAGCACCAAATAAACTCTTAAGTGAATTCTAAAATGATTTTTTTAATATTGTTTTCACAAAAGAGAATTTTACACGAATATTTTTTAAACGTATTTTTTGGAAACGTATCTATCTTGTAAAAAGAGAATTAGGTGTATTCATAATATTTTTCATGGTAAATTTTTTTATAAATTTTCTAGAATAAAATATATGTAGTTTATTGTATAACAAGAACTTTATAAAATACATCGGAAATCTTCTATATGGAAGAAAAATCTCAACATCGCATGCTAAGCAAATTGCTAAATCAACACGATTTTTGAGCGACCTCAAACTTACACTTCGTTATATAATATTAAAAGTTAATGGTCTAATAAAACTGCATACCAAGAACCTCTGTAAGGATTCTGATTAATGAGTTACAAACTTGATGGAAATTTTTTGAAATTTGTTAGATTTTTGTGAATTTCGTATAAAGTTTGGAACTTCGATTTATGAGGTTTTTGTTATAGAGTAGAATGGGGTAAGATAGGTATGGGGGCACAATAGGTAGATGGGGTTTTCGTCGCACTGTTTTCGCAGAGATCACTCGTCTTATGTGAATTGAATACGTGGTGGGGAACAACGTTCGCGACTGTCATTTCCGCCGTCACCATTGATTAGTTATCCTAGTTCTGGCGTCGTTTAGTTTTTTGTGAGCTTTTCTCCGACATAGCATTTTTTTTATTCTACGGTACAGTGCATTTAATGTAAGTAAATATTTGTCAGGTGAGTTTTATTTTACGTAGAAAATAATGCTGAACACGAATAATGTGTCAGTTTTTTGATATTTTTGTTTTTTTTTTAAATATCGACACTAACATAAAACATGTGCTTGGGGGCACTATAGGTCAGCCGTCTGGGGGCATTATAGGTCACTACTTTTAATGGAATAAAATAAATTTTAATTGTTTTTGCAGCAAAATGGTGCATAATTATGTGCGAAAAACGCCGAAACGAAGTGAAGAGGACGTAAAAAACGCAATCGCGGAAGTCCGAGATGGCGCTAGTGTTCGATCAGCCACTAAACAATTTAAAATTCCGTTCGAAACATTACGTGCTCGCGTGATGAATTAAAGAAAAATTCCTAACTTTTATAACATGTGCAGTGTTCATACGCTATAAATAAAAGTTAAAACGTTAATTTCCAAGCCATGTACATTGTTCTTTTCCCCTCACATATAGTGACCTATCGTGCCCCCCGATTTTGAAAATATCGAAAAAAAGTACCTTTGTCTTATTGAATGCAGCTTCCAAAATATTTAGCCAAACATAAGTCAGTATAACCAAAATGTTAGCAGATAAATAACCTTTCAAAATCTTGCTTATTTTTCAAAATCCATGCAAAAACACCGTAGCAAGAGCTCTCCAAAAAAAAATGACCTATCTTACCCCATTCTACTCTACCTATTAAGTGACTCACAGCTTATTTTATGCAGCCAAAAAAAAATTACTAAAATAT
This sequence comes from Anastrepha fraterculus, assembly GCA_037575425.1. Lineage (NCBI taxonomy): Eukaryota > Metazoa > Arthropoda > Insecta > Diptera > Tephritidae > Anastrepha > Anastrepha fraterculus. Next base: position 13,835 of record JAYXIM010040147.1, read on the forward strand.
CAAATATATTTTATGGTATTTCCATTACAGAAAAAAATCTTATTTTTGTTTATTGTTAAATAAAATTTTTTATTTAATAACAAAAAAAATGTTTCTTCATAAGAAAGATATGGCAAATTAAGATAATTCATTTACAGTTTTGAGGTCACAGCTTAAATGATGCACTAAATTAAAAGTATTCAAAAAACATAAACACATTAATATTTCGATTTCATGATTACGGCTAATACTTAGTGGGGTATCCCTTTTGATTCAGAACAGCTTTTAATCGGGAATTCAAAGATTCTACAAGTTTTGCTGTATAAGCGGAACTAATTTTATCCCATTCTTCCTGTAGTGCCCGTTCCAAATCAGAAGCATTAGAAATATTGTGGTTTCTTATTTTATTTTCCAGCCCTGACCACAAATTCTCAATAACATTGAGATCAGGACTCTATGCAGATGTCTGTACTACATGTGGGCAGTTCCAGATAAACCACGTTTTTACAATACCGGACGTATGATTCGGATCGTTGTCTTGGTAGAACCTAAACGAATCCCCAATGCCCATTTTATCCGCACTTTGTACAAAATTATCTTTTAGCAGATCCATATACATATCGTTATTCATATTTCCTTCGATAAATTTTAAATTTCCGACGTCTGAATAGGACATGCAACCCAATACCATCACACTGCCCCCGCCGAGATTAAATGTAGAGCGCTAATAACATAGTTGAAGCGCGATGTGTGGTTTTCTCCAAACGCAGGACTTCCTATCAGACCTGAAAAGGTTAAATTTGCTTTCATCCGCAAAAACAACGGACTTCCAGAACGAAATGTCTTTGTTCAAATGTTGTCTGCAAAACTATATTCTTTGTTTTCTATTACGAGCATTCATCAACGGCTTGTTGCGGGCAGTCCTTCCATGAAAATTCTCTTCGCGCAGAACTCTATGAACAGTTTCAGGGTTACAGATCTTGCCTAAGTATTTTTCGATTTCGTTCGTTAATTTTGGAGCGCTTAAATCGGGTTTTTCTTTAACTCGGCGAACAATTCACCTCTCATCTCCATCATTACATTTTTTTTGGCGCAGATCTGCCCTTATCTTCCATCCTGTTTTCGGGGCGAAACCTTTCTATAATACCTATGCTGGACAGTTGAGAAACTAATAGCAATAATTTCTATAATTTTTTGTTGGCAGTGGGACCTTGTGGTTCTTCTACTGGTTTTATAATTGCAAAATCTGTTACAAGTTTTTGGTGGGTGGTTTTTTTAAGCTCCTTTTCTGGTATACTCACACATGTTGTGAAGGCAAAAAAGGGTAATTCCCGGTTTACATTAAAAATACGTTACATATTATATATATGTGGTACGCAAATTAGTGTTACCAGATTTTATAATTATGTATTTTCCCCTTCGCGTTATATAAGCCTAAATTTCGCGTTGTACTGAAACCAAATTTTTCCAAATCGCGTTATATCGAAACCGCGTTGTATAAGACCGCGTTATACAAGGGATACCTGTATATGTTTCTATATTTTTTCAGCAAGCTTTGTTTTGATTATTGTTCTTTCTGCAGTGCTAAACAGTACATACATATCTCATTACCAGTCGTCTATATTTTTTTATTAAATTTAATAAACATCGAGTAATTTTTTTTTCTAAAAAAGTATTACCTACGTCAAATAAGCTGTAAGTCACTGTATATATGTACTTATATGTTTACATATACATATATACATATGCATGTATGTACATATTTATTACATTATCTATTAGTATTATATACATGCCAAAGATAAAATCCACCTGCGTTGTTATTTGATTCTTATAAATTTTTTATTTTTATTTTTAGGCGTAACCAGATGCCTTCCGTCTCTACGCTGACCGAGGCCACAGAAGTGCCCAATGCCAAATCTGAGGAGAAACGTTATTAGTTGTATCTACTTTATGTTTACATATTTGTAATATGTAATTATGTTGTAAATACCTAGGTTTTTAGAAATACCTTATTTTGATTAGTGATAGAGGTTTAGCACCTTTTATTGTACTTAAAAAGTATGTGAGGACTTCAAATATTATTTAAGGTGTGTATTAAGGCTGCGCTGAAATGCAAAATATTGTGTTAATAGAAAGAGCGAATGCCTCATTGCTAATGTTATTTATTATAATTGTAATTAAAATAATTCCAAACTTACACAATTATTTTTAATATGTATGCAAAGATTGTTAAATTATAAATTGTTTAAAAAAAATTTAAAGAAATATTTTGGATTTAGCGTTAAACATTCGTGAGCTGAATCGAATCCTTTAAAATTGGATATGTATTTAAGTACACACATACATACATATGTATGTACTCCCCTGTAGAGAATTCAGCTTACTCTATGCTCAGACAAAAATACAACTTCTTTTCAGTTTGGTTATTTTTAAGCTGGCATGTAGTGGGCTTATTAATATAATATTAATTAATTAAACATACATATGTAGACATGTATATATTTGAATTTTGTAGCTTTTAAATACCACTTAGGGTTAGGTTTATACATATGAACATATATATGTACATACATGCATATGTATATTGATGCTTAACATACATAAGCATGCACATAGTAAGTACACGATGTTTAAAGATTCGTCTTGATTATGCACGAAACCTTAAGGAACAGCAATATTGTTAAAACTTTTTTTTTTGAAAAACATACGCGTGTTTTGTTTAAATAACAAAAATGAATCGAAATGAAAATATAATGTTTTGTTTTTCGTTTAAAAGTTACGTTACTTGTATAAACAAATGTTTTTTTGAGTTCTGAAAAAAATATATATACATATATCGTGCTTTTCGGCCGTCCAGAACTACAACAACTATAACTACATAATTGATTTTATAAGAGAGACACTAACTACCAAAACACAAAAAATCAAAATTATGTGGATTCCTGGCCACGCAGTTATTACTGGTAATACACATGCTGACCAAATTGCAAAACAAATGAGAATCACCCCTACCATTACAACCAATATCATCTTTAAACATGACATCTACAGTCTCATAAAACACCAAGGGCAAAGTGTCCTCCTGTGCAGCGAAAAGCGTCCATCTAACTACGCAAAGAATGTTCGACATCGAAAAGCTGCAATCACAACAGACAGCCAGAAGATTCGCCACTCGACTCTCACTCTTGCTCTCAGAGAGTACTGCCCAACAAACCGGCATGCACGAGCAATGGAGCAATATTTCTCGTTCTCTACGTACCGCCGCCGAAGAAGAAATCGGATTCCGGCGAGCCCGAAAAAACAATTGGTACGACGAGGAATGTCATGCTGCCGCCGAAAGAAAAGATGCTGCCTATAGAGCCACGCTGCGATCGGGCGCAACGCGAGCCATGTGGGATCGCTACAGAGAGCTAAGAAAAGAAGAGAGACGTATTATTCGACAGAAGAAACGAGAGGCTGAAATACGTGAGTGCGAGGAGCTTGAGATGCTGGCCAATAGGAACAACGCCCGAAAATTCTACCAGAAAGTTCGGCGGCTTACAGAAGGTTTTAAGACCGGGGCGTTTTCCTGTAAGAACAAAGACGGCGATCTGGTGACCGACATCCAGAGCATTCTTAAATTATGGAGGGATCACTTCTCGAACCTGCTTAATAGTGATAGCTGCGCATGTCAAAGAGAATGTGATGATCCCGATACCCCAATCGTTGACGACGGAATTGACGTTCCGCTACCCGACCATGACGAGGTGAGAATAGCGATAACGCGGCTAAAGAACAACAAAGCCGCGGGCGCCGACGGACTGCCGGCTGAGCTATTCAAACATGGCGGCGAGGAGCTGGTAAGGTGCATGCATCAGCTCCTATGCAAAATATGGTCGGATGAAAGCATGCCTGCCGATTGGAATTTAAGTGTGCTCTGCCCAATCCATAAGAAGGGCGATCCTGCAATTTGTGCCAATTACCGCGGGATTAGTCTTCTAAATATCGCCTATAAGGTTCTAGCGAGCGTATTGTGTGAAAGGCTGAAGCCCACCGTCAACCAACTGATTGGACCTTATCAGTGTGGCTTTAGACCTGGAAAGTCTACCATCGACCAAATATTCACAATACGCCAAATCTTGGAAAAGACCCATGAAAGGAGAATCGACACACACCATCTTTTCGTCGACTTCAAAGCTGCATTCGACAGTACGGAAAGGAGTTACTTGTATGCCGCGATGTCTGAATTTGGTATCCCCACAAAACTAATACGGCTATGCAAGATGACGTTGCTCAACACCAGCAGCGCCGTCAGAATTGGGAAGGACCTCTCCGAGCCGTTTGATACCAAACGAGGTTTCAGACAGGGTGACTCGCTGTCGTGTGACTTCTTTAACCTGATGTTGGAGAGCATCGTACGAGCCGCAGAACTTAATCGCTCAGGCACAATATTTTATAAGAGCGTACAATTGTTGGCGTATGCCGATGATATTGACATCATCGGCCTTAACAACCGCGCTGTTAGTTCTGCCTTCTCCAAGCTGGATAAAGAGGCTAAGCGAATGGGTCTGGTGGTGAACGAGGACAAAACGAAGTACCTCCTGTCATCAAACAAACAGTCGGCGCACTCGCGTATCGGCACCCACGTCACTGTTGACAGTTATAATTTCGAGGTTGTAAAAGACTTCGTTTATTTAGGAACCAGTATTAACACCGATAACAATGTCAGCCTTGAAATCCAACGTAGAATCTCTCTTGCCAACAAGTGCCACTTTGGACTAAGTAGGCAATTGAGTAGTAAAGTCCTCTCTCGACGAACAAAACTAATACTCTACAAGACTCTCATCATGCCCGTCCTAACGTATGGCGCAGAAGCGTGGACGATGACAACATCCGATGAAGCGGCGCTTGGAGTGTTCGAGAGAAAGATTCTGCGCAAGATTTTTGGACCTTTGCACGTTGGCAACGGCGAATATCGCAGACGATGGAACGATGAGCTGTATGAGCTTTACGACGACATAGACATAGCGCAGCGAATAAAGATCCAGCGGCTACGTTGGCTGGGTCATGTCGTCCGAATGGATACAAACGCTCCGGCACTGAAAGTATTCGATGCGGTACCAGCTGGTGGTAGTAGAGGACGAGGAAGGCCTCCTCTGCGTTGGAAAGATCAGGTGGAGAAGGACTTGGCTTCACTTGGTGTGTCCAATTGGCGCCGGTTAGCACGAGAAAGAAACGACTGGCGTGCTTTGTTAAACTCGGCCAAAATCGCGTAAGCGGTTATCGCGCCAATTAAGAAGAAGAAAGTGTCCTCCTACGCGAGTGGAGTAACTATAACCATCCCTACTCCTTAGTTAATCCTAAGCGTGTAAAACCAGGTTTTAGTGAGTCAATCCCATACATAAGCCTTCGACTAGGCCACACAATACTTACACACGCCCATATACTTCAAGGCATTCCACCCAATCTATGCCCGTTGTGCAACTCCACCCTGAGTATAAATCACCTTCTGTCTTCATGCCCTAACCTTGCATCGACTAAACATCATTACTTTCGCAACATTGACCCTCTTGAAATATTAAAAAACCCAACCGAAGCCAACATATCTATATTATATAATTATCTCAAAGATACTGATCTACTTCATCAGATCTAATCGAGCCATAATCAACCTGCCAGCCGAAAGCCTCCGATGCTAGCGCTGCACTACTTTCAGTTTGTATAATAATTTTATTGTTATGTAAACCTTTATAAAATAAAAAAAATAAAAAAATATATATACATCCATACATACAAATGTATCTACTTATTGGTTTTGATTGAACCAACTGTTAGTTAAGCGTAACAAGTGAACTAAAAGTCAGCTATGTACGAGTATGTGAGAAAAAAAGTGTTTGAAATTGTTTTATTATTAATTCCTGCAAATACAGAACAGAAAATATTGTATCTGTTGAATACCGACAGCAGTGAGAAATCTTACCAACCTACACCAATATAAAGTGGCAAACCACTTCCAATCACTCAACCAAGCGAAGTGAGAAGAAGAATATGCTAACAGCAACACACCTGGACCCAACGCTATATCGACCGCGAGAATTTGGTAAGACACGAGTTTCTGCTGCTAGACGCGAATTGGTCAGATGAATGGATACCAAAAGATATGTATGTAAACTGCTTTTGAAGTAGTTACAAGTAGAAAGATCAGAAATGGAAATCTTGCAGCGCTGCAAACCTCATAGATTCTAAAATGTAAATTTTCTAACAAGCGTCAATCATCGTTTACATCAAGGAAATTTACGCAGCGCCTTTGACGATTGAAAAATGTCGGAATACATTAGTTGTTTAATATTGTTTAGCGATACCCTTTCAGCGAATGACAGATCGCGTAAAATGGAATGAAGTTGCAGAGTAAGTGCGATAATAAGCAAAGAAAGTTTGTAAACCTCCTGATGACATTAACAATAATTCAAATGCGCAATAACGGTTATAAAGCGTTGTTTAAATCCTGCAATTAACATCCGGCAGACACACCTATTTGTGTTTTACTCTCGTAAACGACGCACTGCGTTAAGTTTCACCCCAATTCGTAAACTTCTTCCCACAAATAGAGTTACAGTTTTTATATACACTTTTTTGTGAGTATTTAGATGAAATAAATTTTAAAAGGTGAATAATTTAATTTACCCACAGATGTCAGATAATATAATAACGTGCTTGGATTTTATTCACATAAAAATTTATTTATCCCAAATAGATTGGCCTTCTAAAAGAAAAGACAAGGAGAAGCAATAGGTAATTTAATTGCGCAATTAGCTGCTAATAATAAACAGTTGGAGGAAATCCGTAAACGACGTCTATTGTGGTTGCAAGAAATGATGACAGCAATACGAATGCGAAATTCGATATTACATTTTATAATAAACAATAACAGGCCAAAGCATCTAATTGCACACGCTTTTTCTGTAATATGAATGCATAATTAATAATATTTAACAAAAATTGTATTAGAATTGTATCTACAAACCTCTTTTCTTTGCCGGTGTCCATTTCATTTAGTTTTTATTTTGATGCTTCTTCTTACATACGTAATAGTAATTATCAATAGCACAGGGTTGTATGTCAAAAAGTATGGTTATTATCCGGGATTATTTAATAATCTCAGATTTTGGGAAAGAAATTTTGTATGCATAATCTCGCTTTTTAATTACGGATTGGGGGTTAAGCACGAAAAAGTAAATCATCTGCTTATATTATATGTAAATGTATTATATAGAAAAAAAACAAAAGTATGTATTGAAAAACTATCTTGAACTTCGGAAAACTGTATGAACTAAAAACAAAGTAGTAAGAATACGAAAAAATAGCAATTTCATTAAAAGTAGATAAAAAATTAATAAATAATTGGCGCGTACACCCTTCTTTTGGGTGTTTGGCCGAGCTCCTCCTCCTATTTGTGTCGTGCGTCCTGATGCTGTTCTACAAATGGAGGGGCCTACAGTTTCAAGCCGGCTCCGAATGGCAGATACTTTTTATGAGGAGCTTTTTCATGGCAGAAATACACTTGGAGGTTTGCCATTGCCTGCCGAGGAGCGACCGCTATTAGAAAAATGTTTTTTTTTTTTCTTAATTTTGGTGTTTCACCGAGATTCGAACCTACGGATTTTGTAATAATATGAGCTAAATATATTTTTGTATAAAATTAATTAGCTTAGTTTTATCAAAGGTGAATTTTTATCTTTTTTAATTCCATTTCTATAAGGAGTGTTTTTATTTTAGAGCAATAATGACAATCTGGTCTAGAAGGCGGCCTCTAAAAGAAAGTGAGGTGGAGATTTTTTTTCTCTGATTTAGATGATGCAATAACTGATTTTGATGACGATGGTAGTGTCCTAGTAGTGTCAATATATGCTGTACACTTTCTTTTGGCATTGACTGTATGTGCAAAAAAACTACGTGGAGAAAATATCAGCCAATCACATTTTTAGATCTACATAAATTCGGTGCGCACCAACTACTTAGGACTAAAATACAAATAACGAAATATTTCCAAATGTTTGAAATAAACAAACCACAACCCATCAAATGTTTTGTGGGGTGGTTCATACACCAAAACTTGCGTTAAAAATTGATATGTTCATTCGGAAATGAGAATAAAATTTATGTTTAGGATACATATGTATGTACATATATATATATTTACTATTCGAAATTATGATTCGCTTTTAGGAATTCTTCTATTTAATAAAAGAAGATAATAAACCGTTTCTTGCTTTAATTTTCATGCGTCTCATTTGCCTACGTCCAGTAATAAATTATCACATTTTTGTATATATTTGGTACCACGCGCGATTTTTTATTTCAAATTTTCACTATTTTTAAAAATAATGATTTATCGATTCTCGCTTTTTATGGAAAAATAATTATATCGCTATTTTTTAGTCCAAATTTTCACTATTTTTGAAAGCAATGATTTACCGTAGGCCAAAGGTTAATTTAACTCTTTTAAAAACTACAAAAATTCGATCGAACCTCCTTATTGGTTGACTAGATTTCTTCGGTTTCGCTTTATTCTTTTCTCACTATCGTTCAGACAGTTCGTCCCGTACTTTTTTTTGCACGGTATTCAAACTTTTAGAAGAGCACTTGTAATAATAGGATTTTAATAAAATTCGTAGTATTATTGAGTAAAAATATGTTCAAATCAAATTTTCAATCGATAAAGAGTTTTTATAAGTGAATATTGTTATTTTCCTGTGCTTGTATTTAAGTAAAATAAGCGCATGTAATAGAGCATTTTTTCAAGCGTATGCAATAATTTAGCATCTTTAGCGTTAAATATTGCTATTAATTCTTAATAGTAATTTATAAAAAGTATTATAAATCAAAAGGCTGATATAGTGACTACATTTGTGTGTTATAATTTTTAAATTCGATCCACGCACTTAGGCATAATAAGAAAATATATCGTGGGAACAATGGAAAGCCAACCCGAACGCCGTCTAAAACACAAAAAAATACATATAAGCAAAATGTTAACATTTATCTCAGCAGCATATGTGAAACCTGCATCGTGATGCATTTCCGAAGGACCCTTCATAACAATGGGTGTGTTCAACACTCAATAATTACAGAATATAGCGACCCTGTTACTTTTTGAAGGTCGGTTGTCGATACTCAGCTGTTTAGCTGCAGCAATATTGCAGAAGACATTTTATGCTGAACATGTTTAAAAATATGGAACCTTAAACCAATAACTTCGTTTCATTTGTACCTATTTTTGCGCTAAAAGCACTATTAAACTTGAAAGTTTAGTTTACTGAAAGAAGGCGTGGTGTTTGTGTTGCTGCAGAATTTTTGAAACGGAACGTGATGCCATCCATAAATAGTAATGCCGCAATTATTACATTTCGAACTCAACGTTAGTAATTAGACCGATTACACGCTTACTATATATGTATGTAAATGGTCACACAACCACTCTTTTTGCAAGATGATTCAATGTAAAAAGCTCAGATATTTATTTTTGATTAATAGCTAACAGATTGCAAGCATAATGTTCAATATAAATAAAAACCACATTATTTCAAAACCTAAAACTGCCGGCTTTGGCTTTATTTCACTTAATATAACACATTTTTTCACATATTAACTAAATAATACTTGAGATTTCCAAATAATTAACAAAATTTCTAAAAACTAAATAACATTTAATTAAGTTTACAATTAAAATAATTTAATAACAGTCTTTCAGCGTTTAATTATATTTCATAAAGCCATACTCAATAATAGTGTCCCACTCTAATCAACCTCTTCTACAGTTGGTCCACCATGAGTACCGCCTCCAAAGCTACCAGCCTGTGCACCACAATTACCAGGCTGTGGACCAGCACCTGCCTGTTGATGCATCTTTGTCATTATAGGACTACACATTTTCGTCAATTCTTCTAATTTGTACTCGAACTCTTCCTTCTCAGCGGTGGTATTTGCGTCCAACCATTTAATTGTCTCACCACATTTCTCCAGCACACGATCTTTATCAGATTGACTTAGTTTACTGCCAGCCTCATCGGCTGCTTGTTTCACACCAAACACATAACTCTCAAGTTGATTGCGGGCAGCTATGCGTTGGCGGTGTTTTTCGTCTTCTTCCGCATATTTTTCAGCTTCGTTAACCATTCGGTCGATATCAGCCTGTGACAATCGTCCCTTGTCGTTCTTTATGACTATATTTTTAGCGTTTCCAGTGCTCATCTCCTTCGCCGTCACGTTCAAAATGCCATTGGCATCCAAATCAAATGTTACATCCACTTTTGGTACTCCGCGTGGCGCTGGAGGAATTCCAGTCAAGTTGAATGTGCCGAGCAAGTTATTATCTTTGGTCATGGCTCGTTCACCCTCAAATACTTGTATGGTCACAGCAGGTTGATTGTCTGCATAAGTGGTGAAGGTTTTTGACTGTTTGCACGGAATGCGACTGTTTCGTTCGATTAGTTTTGTCATTACTCCACCAGCGGTTTCAATTCCAAGAGATAATGGTGCTACGTCAACCAAGAGAACATCCTGAATTTCACTGCTCTTATCACCACTCAGAATAGCGGCTTGAATCGCCGCACCGTAAGCAACAGCTTCGTCGGGATTGATTGAAAGATTCAGTGTCTTTCCTCCGAAGAATGATTGTAGTAAACTTTGCACTTTGGGAATACGAGTAGATCCACCAACAAGGACAATATCGTGAATTTGACTCTTGTCCATTTTAGCATCATTGAGAGCCTTCTCCACCGGTTCCAGTGTACTACGGAACAAATCACCACACAGCTCCTCAAAGCGTGCTCGACTAATTTTTGTGTAGTAATCTACACCTTCATACAAAGCGTCAATCTCGATGCTGGCTTCTGTACTGGAGGACAATGTGCGTTTCGCTCGCTCAGCCGCTGTCCGTAGTCGACGCAATGCTCTTGGATTCGAGCGCAGATCTTTCTTATATTTACGTTTAAATTCCTCCGCGAAGTGATTGACTAGACGATTGTCGAAGTCTTCTCCACCCAAATGAGTATCACCAGCAGTCGCACGCACCTCAAACAACGAACCTTCATCGATAGTCAGGATGGAAACATCGAAAGTGCCACCGCCCAAATCGAATATGAGAACATTGCGTTCACCCTTAAGATTTTTGTCCAGACCATAAGCCAGCGCTGCTGCAGTTGGTTCATTTATAATACGTAGTACATTAAGACCCGCAATAGCTCCCGCGTCTTTTGTGGCCTGACGCTGTGAGTCATTGAAGTACGCCGGTACTGTGATTACTGCATCCCTTACTGATGTACCCAAATACGCCTCAGCCGTCTCCTTCATTTTGGTCAGCACCATTGAACTAATTTCCTCTGGTGCAAATCGTTTTTGTTCACCTTTGAATTCGACACTGATCTTTGGCTTCCCACAGTCATTCACCACCGTAAACGGCCAATGCTTCATATCCGCTTGAATTTTTGTGTCATCAAATTTCCGTCCAATCAAGCGTTTAGCATCAAACACAGAGTTCTTTGGATTCATGGCAACTTGATTTTTGGCGGCGTCACCAATGAGCCGCTCCGAGTCTGTGAACGCAACATAACTTGGTGTTGTGCGATTGCCTTGGTCGTTCGCAATAATTTCCACTTTACCGTGCTGGAAAACTCCAACGCAGGAATATGTAGTTCCTAAATCAATTCCAATTGCTACCATTTTTGTTTATTTTTGCGTATATTTCAGTTCACAATTATAAAACTTTTCTGCTTTACTCTATAATACAATTTTAGTATATTATTGTTATTTTGCAGTTTTGTTTTGTTTTGCTAAATATGATTAGCTCTGTTCTGTTATTTTCGCTTTGACTTTTCAATTCAAACTATGTGGAGGAGAAATTTTCTGCTACTATTTATACAAAATCATCGAAGAGAGAATCATCGAGAACAGATTTCTCGACCTTTCGCGAAAACTCTGACAATCCAGGCGAATTCATAGCTAGAGCGATAACACATTCAAATGTATTTTGTTGTTATGCATGGTTCGTTATCGAAATAGAGAACAAGCGAGAAATGTTGTTGAGAGAAAATTCGGTACAGGGTGAAGAAATATACTAAACAAAAAAGAAATCAGCTAAATTAACTCAAACAGAGGTTGGAATATGTTAAATGGTATGAAAAAGGAAGTTTCTAAGGAAAAATTTTGTATAATGTAACATGCTTTGAAAACAAAGGTTGTCTAGAGGGATAGAGGGGTGTATCTCTTAAAACTGAAAGCCGCACTCTCCGGTGGCTTATAGTTTTCACGTAATTTATTGTTTAAGTTGTGTAATTTAGCAAAAAGTTGGTAATGCCAGACACCCAAAATAAGAACGAAGTTTGCATGCAGACACGTTCAGTTTGTAAATCTTCAGTATTTTTTGCTTTAATTTCGAATTGAGAAACATTTTCGAAAATATACCATAAACATATACAATTGAATTTTACAGGAGCGTTAACTAGAAGGGTTTTTCAAAATTGTACAATTTTTGCTTAGAACTTGTTTATGCATGGGCGGCCTTCTGCCACGTTTTAAAAATATAACCCTCATCAGTCCAACTCCGGCTACGCCATTCACAGTATTTTTGGAAAGTGATGATATGGGTAAAATTAGTAAAAACACTTGTGTATATTTAGTGAATTTAAGATAAGTGTAGAAACATACATATATGTTATAATGTGCCAAACTATAGTGAAGTTCCCGAGGCTCCTTTGAAGGCAAATAATTACCATTTCCGGAATAATTTCTGCAAATTTGCGTTGGCTTTTGCCCTCTTTATAATAATGAATATCGTATTCCCTTCTTACAAGTGAGGACCGTTTTCCCATTTTAAAAAATTTTAATTTTTTCAACTTTCCTTTACAAAAATTTTTTGAGAACGTAAGACGCTAAGACAGAAAAAAATACATTTCACCGTTATTGAATGTGAAAAATTTTAATTTTGTCAACTTTTCTTTACAAAAATTTTTTGAGAAGAACTTAAGACGTTAAACGCAACAGAAAAAAATACATTTCACCGTTATTGAATGTGAATTGTGATGAGAAAACTATTTGTTTCTATATTTTTTCGGGACGCTTTGTTTCTGTTAATTTTCTTTCTGCAGTGGTAAACAGTACATACATATCTCATTACACGTCGTATACACATTTTTTATTAAATTTAATAAACACCGAGTTCTTTTTCTAAAAAAGTATTACCTGCATCAAATAAGCTGTGAGCCCCTGTACATTCAAAAGACCAAATAGCAAGAAAAAATTAACTGCTCTATCGAAGTCACCTTGTATGAATTCGCTTTGGACCAAGAATGATGGTAGCGCTTCACCTTGAGCGAAATAGATTGCAGGAGAGAAACGTGTTGAGAGAGAATTCGTGTACTGAGCTAACGTACAGGGTGGGCAAATATACAAAAAACAATAAACTAAATTTACTCAAAGGGTAGATTTGTTAGATGCTATGAAGAAGAAGCCAATAGCCCCAGATGCTAGTTGCATAACTAGTGTTATGTAATTATTTATAATTATATTTAATATGAATCAATATTTATGTATGTAAGTAAAAATCGAAAATTTATATTCGAGTACTTATCGTTTCGCTAGAATAATTATAGAAACTAGCTCGGATTCGCTATAATGTAGCATGGGCATTTTTAAGCAAACTATAATGATTCATTTAATGAATCTTGGTGGAGATTTTAGGGAGTGGTTCAGGAACAACCTTTGAAACTCCCAATTCTTCCGGAAATAGTAGTTTGGTAATTATTTGCCTTATCTTAAATTCACTAAATATACACAAGTGTTTTTACTAATTTTACCCATATCATCACTTTCCAAAAATACGGTGACTGCCGTAGCCGGAGTTGGACTGATGAGGGTTATATTTTTAAAACGTGGCAGAAGGCCGCCCATGCATAAACAAGTTCTAAGCAAAAATCGTTCGGGTGTCTGGCATAACCAACTTTTTGCTAAATTACACAACTTAAACAATAAATTACGTGAAAACTATAAGCCACCGGAGAGTGCGGCTTTCAGTTTTAAGATAGAGATACACCCCTCTATCCCTCTAGACAACCTTTGTTTTCAAAGCATGTTACATTATACAAAATTTTTCCTTAGAAACTTCCTTTTTCATACCATTTAACATATTCCAACCTCTGTTTGAGTTAATTTAGCTGATTTCTTTTTTGTTTAGTATATTTCTTCACCCTGTACCGAATTTTCTCTCAACAACATTTCTCGCTTGTTCTCTATTTCGATAACGAACCATGCATAACAACAAAATACATTTGAATGTGTTATCGCTCTAGCTATGAATTCGCCTGGATTGTCAGAGTTTTCGCGAAAGGTCGAGAAATCTGTTCTCGATAATTCTCTCTTCGATGATTTTGTATAAATAGTAGCAGAAAATTTCTCCTCCACATAGTTTGAATTGAAAAGTCAAAGCGAAAATAACAGAACAGAGCTAATCATATTTAGCAAAACAAAACAAAACTGCAAAATAACAATAATATACTAAAATTGTATTATAGAGTAAAGCAGAAAAGTATTATAATTGTGAACTGAAAGATACGCAAAAATAAACAAAAATGGTAGCAATTGGAATTGATTTAGGAACTACATATTCCTGCGTTGGAGTTTTCCAGCACGGTAAAGTGGAAATTATTGCGAACGACCAAGGCAATCGAACAACACCAAGTTATGTGGCGTTCACCGACTCGGAGCGGCTCATTGGTGACGCCGCCAAAAATCAAGTTGCCATGAATCCAAAGAACTCTGTGTTTGATGCTAAACGCTTGATTGGACGGAAATTTGATGACACAAAAATTCAAGCGGATATGAAGCATTGGCCGTTTACGGTGGTGAATGACTGTGGAAAGCCAAAGATCAGTGTCGAATTCAAGGGTGAACAAAAACGATTTGCACCAGAGGAAATTAGTTCAATGGTGCTGACCAAAATGAAGGAGACGGCTGAGGCGTATTTGGGTACATCAGTAAGGGATGCAGTAATCACAGTACCGGCGTACTTCAATGACTCACAGCGTCAGGCCACAAAAGACGCGGGAGCTATTGCGGGTCTTAATGTACTACGTATTATAAATGAACCAACTGCAGCAGCGCTGGCTTATGGTCTGGACAAAAATCTTAAGGGTGAACGCAATGTTCTCATATTCGATTTGGGCGGTGGCACTTTCGATGTTTCCATCCTGACTATCGATGAAGGTTCGTTGTTTGAGGTGCGTGCGACTGCTGGTGATACTCATTTGGGTGGAGAAGACTTCGACAATCGTCTAGTCAATCACTTCGCGGAGGAATTTAAACGTAAATATAAGAAAGATCTGCGCTCGAATCCAAGAGCATTGCGTCGACTACGGACAGCGGCTGAGCGAGCGAAGCGCACATTGTCCTCCAGTACAGAAGCCAGCATCGAGATTGACGCTTTGTATGAAGGAGTAGATTTCTACACAAAAATCAGTCGAGCACGCTTTGAGGAGCTGTGTGGTGATTTGTTCCGCAGTACACTGGAACCGGTGGAGAAGGCTCTCAATGATGCTAAAATGGACAAGAGTCAAATTCACGATATTGTCCTTGTTGGTGGATCTACTCGTATTCCCAAAGTGCAAAGTTTACTACAATCATTCTTCGGAGGAAAGACATTGAATCTTTCAATCAATCCCGACGAAGCTGTTGCTTACGGTGCGGCGATTCAAGCCGCTATTCTGAGTGGTGATAAGAGCAGTGAAATTCAGGATGTTCTCTTGGTTGACGTAGCACCATTATCTCTTGGAATTGAAACCGCTGGTGGAGTAATGACGAAATTAATCGAACGAAACAGTCGCATTCCGTGCAAACAGTCAAAAACCTTCACCACTTATGCAGACAATCAACCAGCTGTGACCATACAAGTATTTGAGGGTGAACGAGCCATGACCAAAGATAATAACTTGCTCGGCACATTCAACTTGACTGGAATTCCTCCAGCGCCACGCGGAGTACCAAAAGTGGATGTAACATTTGATTTGGATGCCAATGGCATTTTGAACGTGACGGCGAAGGAGATGAGCACTGGAAACGCTAAAAATATAGTCATAAAGAACGACAAGGGACGATTGTCACAGGCTGATATCGACCGAATGGTTAACGAAGCTGAAAAATATGCGGAAGAAGACGAAAAACACCGCCAACGCATAGCTGCCCGCAATCAACTTGAGAGTTATGTGTTTGGTGTGAAACAAGCAGCCGATGAAGCTGGCAGTAAACTAAGTCAATCTGATAAAGATCGTGTGCTGGAGAAATGTGGTGAGACAATTAAATGGTTGGACGCAAATACCACTGCTGAGAAGGAAGAGTTCGAGTACAAATTAGAAGAATTAACGAAAATTTGCAGTCCTATAATGACAAAGATGCACCAACAGGCAGGTGCTGGACCACAGCCTGGTAATTGCGGTGCACAGGCTGGTAGCTTTGGAGGCGGTACTCATGGAGGACCAACTGTAGAAGAAGTGGACTAAATATTTGATGATAGTACAAATTATATATGATCAGTATTATAACCATAACCGTGCCATTGATGTAATGTATGTAAAATAAAAGAATATTGAGTTCCTAAATAATATTACAATTTATTTTATTATTTATTACAAATATAAAACAATAAATTATTGCCCAGAAATTGATTGAAAATGTAAAAGATTATTCAAGTGATTTATGATTTTAAGATTTTAAATTAAGTTACTAAATAAAGCCGGCTACTGTAGTAGTTTTAAACATAAAATATTGGTTTTATTTGATTTGTATTCTATCTACCAGGAACAAGGTTTTGTTATGTCTTTAATGGTACTTTAATTCGTTTGCTGATTTCATTGTGAAGACAGTTATGAAAATAAAAACGTCTGTTGGTGATATCTGAAAACAGAATTGCTGTAGATTCTATTTTGTACTAATTTCTGTTGTAAAATTATTTGATGAAATCTCATATTCAATAGATCCTGTTACCTTCCATGTTATCAACTGATGCCTTTGACTCGAGAATAGCCTGGAAGTGCGTTACTGCTATTTTCCGCATTGGTTGTGGAAAGTTACTGAAGAAACAAAAGTTTTCCATCGGATACAGACGCGTGTCATTCCGGTTATGTAAGCCCGACTGCAGTGGGAAAAACTTAGTAAGTAACAATTGTAAATTGCTGCCTTAGAGCCAATGTGCGTATCTGGTGGCCAGTAAACTGGATATCGAAAGACGGCTTCCTTACTCGAAGTGGCCAATCATCAATTGAAATTAGGTTCGTGAACGAAAATGGAAATGGATTGATCACATAATCTGTAAACCTGCTATTGACATCAGCAGAATGTCGTTGGACTGGAACGCGTAGGGGTCTCGGCAGTAGAGGACGACCAAGAGGAGCATGGAGGCGAAGCCAATTGAATGAAATTACGACTGTTGACTATTCGCTCAATCGGATACAGATGAAGTTAAAAGCTGCAAATCGACTCCAATGGAACTTATTTGTTTCGGTTGCGCCTCCGGCCGGCGCATTAGCAAATAAATATAATAATTAATGTTTTCTAATAAGTCACCGGTTTCGAGAGCACGAAAATATGTGAACGATATTTAGTAGTTTTTTTTTTAACGACTTGGAATCGGTTTAATGCGTTCCTCAAAGAAATAAGTATCCATGCATGAACATAATTTTGTATTAAACTGGAAATCGATGTATGTATACTTTTGAATATAATTATCTATAATTATAATTAAAAGATTACTTTAACCAAACCTGTGATTTTTTGTTCTTTTAACAATTAGTATGGTTTTCTTTAAAAAACTTCATTCTGTTCTGCATGGAGAAACTCTTTCAATGTCAAAGGGTTAATAAACCAATAAAACTGTTCTTTGAGCTGTTGAATAGTTTCAAAATGCCTGCATTTCCTATAAACCTTTTTCGATAGTATCCCCCACAAGTCTTACATTGGGTTTAGGTTCGGGCTGATCGCTGGCCACACCAAAACCTGGTTGTTTCTAAATGAATGAAACTGATTTGTGATGGGCGCAGTATGGGCGTTTTCCAAAACACCTGTTGCTTTGTGTTCAAACTAAGTAGCATGTTCCTAAACGCAACTCTGAAATTTTTGACGTTGTATTGCGTTCCTAAAAGTATCGCTGATATTTCTGATACGCAACGAAAAGCAATCAAGGCATCACAAAAAGCTGATGCAATATGAATAGAAAAAGTGGCGGAAAACGAAATGAATAGTTTTTTATCATTATAAGATAATTTAATTTAATATTTAATTTTTAATATTCTAATAATATTTAAGGGTTATATAAAGTTAGAAGGCCGAAAAAAGGCGAATTTTCCAGAATTTTTTCTGAGAAAACTTAAATTTATTGATCTAAAAATTTGTACAGATATTATGCTATTTTTTAACTGTATTTTAAGACTTAGTATTAGTAAAAATATTTATTTGGAAAGGAGCTACAGCTGATCTCCGGGAGCTCCTCTCAAAAAACAGGTTTTGCGGTAACCACTATATCTCTGAACTGGATCCTCTGAAATTAAAAAACCAAACAGATTTCGTTAAGGTGATATTAATTAATAATGAATTAATCGAAGGAATAATAGGCCATAAACTTTTAACCTTGAAGCTTAAAAACTTATTTAGCTTTTCAACGTCGGCTTTAACTCTTATGGAAGCATATCTTAATGACCGATTACAAGCTGTATGTGGTGATAATACCACATACAACTTCCTACCTGTAACCAGAGCTGTACCTCCAGGCTCTATCCTTGGCCATCTTTTATTTGTCTTGTACATTAATGATTTATTCAGTGTGAAACTAATATAGTGATGTCCATGTACATACCGATGACGTTCAATTATATGTTAGTTGTCCCATTAGTTGTATTGATATTAGCATCAGTAATTTGAATTTTGACTTGAGACTCACAAGCAAGTGGGCTTCTGACAGCGGATTAGTTCTTAATCCTGATAAGTCCCAATGTATTGTTATATACAAAAAATATGTTAAGCTCGATGGCTATGAAGTCAAACTAAATACACTGTGATTAAATATGTGGACATTGCTAAAAATTTAGGGGTTACATTTAATAGAACTTTGACATGGATCTTCATTGCCATAGGCAAAGTTTATGGTATGCTTCGAAATTTATGGGCAATACAACATTTTACACCAGTAAATATTCGACCGCTACTAGCTAAAACGTATTTGTTACTAACGTCACTGTATCGTTGAGTGTTATATACTCCTTCTGATAGTGTGCCGTAGTTAGCTTAATGTTTTGTATAACAACATTACAAGATACGTTTATGTAGAAACGTTATGACTACATTTCTGTTTTTGCGAAACACATTGCTTCCGTATCTTTTTACGATTTGCTTAGGTTTAAATGTTTAATTTTATTCCAAAAGATCATAAACACTCAGAAACCCAGATACCTCAAAGATCGAGTTATCTTTTCAAAATCCTGCAGTTCGTTAAATTAAGTCCCGATGAAATACAGTTGTTTGGTGACTGAACGTCAATACTTGGTGTTCTCTGTCCGTCTTTGGAATACCTTACCTCACAAAATTAAACGTATAAAAAGAAAGCTCGTGCTTCAAACGTAAATTGCTTCGCTACCTTGCCGAAAATTGCTGAATGTACATACTCAAATGGTACAACATTACTTCAATCTACTCCAATTAATCCCTACTCTTACTACTACTATTTTTACCTTACTTTCCTTTTTTTAATACCTTCTCCAATAGCTGCAACTTTAATTTTAATTTTGATTTTACTGTTAATCCTTTTATCTAAGATTTATATATGTAAACTATTCTTACGGTCAATCATTGTAAAAATAACCCATGGTTGTATTTTTGACTTTAATAATAAATAAATAAATAAGCAAAATATATTTTTTTGACAAAATGGCGGTTTCTAAAAAAAACATAGATTTTTGATCAAAATTTTGGCCTTAAATTGTTTATAAAAAAAAATTTATCGGTGAGAAAAAATCTTCGATTAATTACTAAGAAATATATTTAAGAAGCTCGTGTTAAAATTTGAAACTAATCGGTTCAGCCGTTTTCGAGTAATGTTGGTCACCGACTTTGAAAAGACCATTTTGAGAAAAACGCGTTTAAAGTTCGGCCTTGTATAGGGTTATTCAATAGGTGCGCTTCAACTTTTTTCCGATAGGGAGGGCGAACGACGCAATATTTTTTATTTTTCGCTTGTCATTTGTAAACTTCATTAGTATATATTTCATCATGGAACGCTACACACTTGAGTAACGATTGCAAATCGTGCAAATTTTTTATGAAAATAATCGTTCTGTTGCTGCTACTTTAAGAGCTTTACGGTCCATTTAACAAGCCGTCCCGTTTTGGGGTTATGTGAAGTCATTGGTCTCTGAGCTAAGAGCCAATATTGAACGTGAAATTGCTGGAATTTCGTCCGATTTATGCAAAAGAGTGGTCGAAAATTGGGTTCAACGATTGGACTTCGTAAAACGTGCACGCGGTGGTCATGCAAAAGAAATCGAATTTCATACTTAAATGTATATGTTCAAACTCGATAATAAAAAAAAAATTAGTTAAAAAAGTCAAACCGTTTATGTTTTATTCAAAAAAGTTCAAAAGTTGAAGCGCTCTTACTGAAAACCCCTATACTTTCAAGCACTCTAAAACGCCTTTTCAAATTTGCGTATAACTTTGAAAATATTCATCGGAGCGATATTAAATTTTCTGTGTGTACATTAAGAAACTAAAATAAAAAACAATTTTTTGAAAATTTTAACTTCTATACAACCCCTTAAAGTAAATAAAATGTTCCAAAACGTCTACAGGGTTGCAAGGCATACCTTTACAAAGTATCAATAGTTTACTGATGTAATGTATATATGATATATGTTTACGGTACTTATGCAGTATTGATGCGATGCTTTTACATTGTATACATACATACATACGTTTTGGAAAATGCCCTATATATTGGGGTGTTCTCTTTTTGGAAATTTCAAGAATTTGCAAACAGGTTCCCAGCAAATTAGGCTGGTACTTCATGTGACAGCTGAGCATACATATGTATATATGTACATTTCTGCATTGGTTCTCGTGGGTATGGGGCGCGTTGGGAAGTTTCCAGCACATACGAAAGCTGCCCATATATTTAGTGAGCCGCCACCGTGATTTTGCCTATGGAGATTTCGGCGAGGTGGTAGCAGACGTGCACATACATACTATATGTACATGGCAACTCAATAGCACCAGAGATTCATGCTTAACCAGATTATTCTCTAATAAATCTAAAGGCAGGTATTGAATTTCACGCTTACATATTAGTAGGTCACGACGCTTAGTGGTACTATAACTATTCCTAACCGCTTATGCGAAATATTCTTTTCCTCACATTATTTGGTCCATATAATTTGCATCAGATTGTAAATGCGAATTTTCCAAAAATCTTAACTCTAACGCTAGCTAACGGATTCATTCCTATTTTGCTATCGACATCTGATTTATGCTGAAGATACCAGGATAATGGAAATGGTTATTAAAATTGCATAGGCCATTCTTAACTAGAAACAATCGTTTTATAAAGTCAGTCCAAAGTGGTTTATTCTAATTGACTTGGTCTACAATATCTACGATCTAAATGGACATTAGACATGAAGTGCACCTATTTACATATAATATTTATGTGCGTATTATACAGTATTTAGCTTTGTAAATACATACATATATACATGATTATTTAAAAAATTGACCATTTAGAATTAAATTAAGGAGTAAGTTCAAGTGCCGTTATATTTATGGCACAACATTCCATGGAGTAAAAGTACCTGCCGGCGGTTGATCAATCTATAATTTACCCAAAATTTGGAGAGACAGAGAAAAGTAAGTGAAATATTCCTATTATTAAAAACTTTACATCTTACCAATTCTGTAAATTCGTCTTCACATGCCATACGGATCCGTGCAGCTGTAGCTGGGGCATCCAGTTTGAAGTTAACGCTCAACCCGCGTTCTGCACGAGCAGCAGCTATTGCTTCCTTAATAGCAAAGAAGGCGGTGCTACCAATAAATAATGGTGGCTCTCCAACAGCCTAAATGGGGAGACATGAAAATGAGAAATGTTGCACTATACTTATGTATGCATTGCCTCAAAAACTGAAGCAATTTTCTACGGCCCTGAGAATCTAACACACCTTTGAGGAATAAACAGCTCTTGGATTAGGTGCACCGGTCAAAAGGCTTACATTGAACTCTCCCGGTATATCAGCAAACCCTGGTAGTTTATACATTCCTGGTCCTCGCGAAAAGAGTACACCTTGCGGGGAATAAATTAGTTCTTCCAACACAAATAAACCGTAACCTTGCATAAATGCTCCTTCAATTTGACCAATATCAATTGCTGGATTTAAGCTAGATCCTAAATCCATCACAATGTCGGTGCTCAAAACCTGATGATCACCGGCTAAACAATCGATTTCAACCACTGATGCACCCACACCACTTGTGAAGTAGCTGTAAGTACGCGCATTTGGATTTAAAGCTGGGTCATCACCAACATCGGGCATTTTGTAAAAACCACTCGCAGAAAGACTGATTCGTGCAAAATATGCTTTGTTGATCCAATCCTTCCACTTATCATTTGGATTGGCCTCTTTTATGGGCTTTAAGCGCCGGTTTAATTTCTCACAAGCGTTCAACACCGCCATGCCATTCAAATCAGAACCGACACTAGCTGCTGTGGGTGATGTATTTGGCACCTTATCGGTGGCTGTTTCGGATATATGTATGAGCTCCGTTGGAATACCTAATGCACGAGCACAACATTGAATCATTTTAGTGTGAAGACCTTGACCTATCTCGACACCACCATGAGAGAGTAATACCGAACCATCACTATAAATATTAACCAGAGCTCCGGCTTGGTTTAAATGGTATGCACCAAATGCAATGCCGTACTTTGTGGGAACAAGCGAAATACTGCGCTTTCTCCAACGGTTATTTTTGTTGAATTCTTGAATTTCGCGTCGTTTCTGATGGAATTTCGACTGTTCTAGACAATCTTTAAAACACCTTTAAAATAGAACACAATTAAGTAAGCAGAGATATTATTTGAACTATGTATTTTACCTTTCAATATGAAATTCTTCCAATTGCTGATTGTAGTGGGTGAAATCACCAGTCTTATAAAAATTCATTAGCATTACATCTAAATAATCTTTTCCCGTTATGCGTGCCACATCTCTTATTATATGCTCTCCTGCAAACATACCCTGAGGCCCTCCGAAACCTCTAAATGCAGTATTGGATGGCAAATTCGTTTTGCAAACCCAACCAACCACTTTGACATTTGGAATGATGTAGCAGTTTTCGAAATGATTCATAGCACGTTCTAGGACCTGAAAATATACAGACGTAGAAGGAAGAACTGTTTAGTGGTCATAATATCCAATACGAAACGACATCCTTACCGAAAATGAGAGATCCATTGAACAACCGCCATTATTATAACATTCAATGTAACATGCCGTTATCAATCCCTCGCTAGTAAAACCTACTTTGTATTTAAAGAGGAAGGGATGTCGTGTGCCTGTTGTCATCATATCTTCATCCCGATCTAGCATACAGCGCACTGGTCTTCTAAGCCGGTAAGCAGCTAATGCGACTGGAAGCGCCAAAATAATCGCGCGTGACTCTTTGCCGCCAAATCCTCCACCCAAACGTTTCGCTCGGCATACAATTCTATGACTCGGCAGTGACAACACGTGCGCCACTAATTTTTGTACCTCGGTTGGATCTTGAGTGGAGCAAAATAATTCGATTTCATCACTGTCTCGAGGTGTAGCCACGCAAGCGTGTGTTTCTAGATAGAAATGCTCTTGACCACCCATACGACAGCTACCTTCATAGACGTGTTCAGCTACCTTAAACGCTTCATCTATATCGCCCTTCTCAATGAATATTGGATAATTCGGAAAGTACGATTTATGTTCGATAGCCTGCTCAATTGTGACTATTACTGGCGATATTTCTTCATATTTAATGTGAACTAAGCGAGCGGCACGTTGGGCCAAGGTTTGAGTATCAGCAACAATGGCACCAACCACCTGCCCCTGACAGTGCACTTTACTTGAGGCAAACACTTCTTCATCGTGAAAAACGGCACCTACTTCATTTTCGTGTTGACTTAAATCTTTGCTGGAGTAGAAGGCATGCACACCTTCTTGTTCCAGGGCTGCTGAGGCATCAATGGATATGATATTCGCATGTGCTTTGGTACTAAGCACGAGCGCAAGATATAGCTCGTTTTCGTGACGTGGAATGTCATCGCAGTAAATGGCCTCACCGGTTGCTTGCTTGAGAGCAGAGGCATGTACTTTTGGTCTTCCAATGGGATCACACATTGATTGGTCGCCACGTACTACTTCAAAGACTTGTGTGCTTTTTAAAATTGGTGTATGAAAAGTGTCAGCACCGCTCAGCTCTCTCTGTGGTAGCACATCGCTTTCAAGTAGTTCAGCTTTTATTAATTCTTGGCTAATGGCCAGATAGGCTTTGAAGAATAGACTAACGACCAATGAGCGTCGATAGGCGATCATTCCCCCTGGTGCTGAAGGTGCCAATGGTAGTTCAGCGCACAAACTTTCAGCGACTCGCTCAATCAATACTCGATTCCATTTTTGCTTGGCCATGATCTCTGATGTTTTTGGAGCCATGACCGTTATAGGTGACATGCCACCAAATGCCATATAAATTTGTTCAACGATATTGCTTTTCGGTTCGAATGTCACGTTTACGGCTGCATTTACAATTGCAATATCGTCGTCTCTTCTACGCGCTTGTTTGTACGCCACGAAGTATTGGTATTTCGAGCTCTTGGGAAAGTGAATGCCCACCAAGACTTCATGGGGTAGAATTATATTTTTACGGTATCCAGTAAAGAAGCCCGGCCCCATATGCACTTCCCGAGTTTGTATTTTCCCACATACTAAATTGCACACTTTAAGTTTGGCGCAGGCTGCGGTTAATATAGGATTCATATCGGAAATAGGGCTTCCGGTCATAATATTACCACCCAATGAAGCTACATTGCGAATTTGCTTGCCTGCAAAGTAGTGCAACATTTTCACGGCACATCGGAAGAAACGTGTTTCTTGCTCAGGTAATTTCGCTATTCTATCCCGTAAATGCTCCTCAATGTTCATCAAGGTGACGGCAGATCCAAACAAAATACTATCCTCGAATTCGGTTATCTCATTTAATTCTGGAACTTTAATGGGATTAATGTGCACTGGATATAGAAACTGCTTAAATTTCATTTCAACACCAACTTCTGTGTTGCCAACAATGATTTTACCATGAGGATTTTCGGATTTTAGTTTAAGTAAGTCTAACAGTTCCACTGGACGATACCACGTGGATCGTGGGCCCTTAAATAATAAATTCTGATCGTCGAATTGTGGATTCAAATACAGTTCGGGTGGAAAAATAGGTTCTTGGCTAGGATCAAAAGGCAAAAACTCGCTTCGTTTAAACAATTCACCATTCTCGTTTTTTTCTGAATCGGTTCCATTACAGTTACTATTACCATTCATCTTGCAGCACTTATCACCCATGGCACAGCTGAATTCTTTGGTGAAGGTCTTGTAACCCTCTAAAATAGGACGGTAACCTGTACAACGGCAAAGGTTACCTTGAAAAGCGACTTCTAGGTCTTTCATCGATGGCACTGGCATGCTGCGAAGTAAAGCATACATGGACATGACGATGCCAGGTGTACAAAAACCGCATTGGCTACCATGCGCTTTTGCTAGACGTTCCTGAACTGGATGAAGACGAGTACGAGTGCTGCCTATACCCTCAATGGTGGTGACTGCACAACCATGCATGGCGCATACTGGCATCAGGCAGGCGTTCACAGCTAAATGTTTGATTTTGTTAGTGGAGCGATCAACGCGCGAAATCATAACTGTACAAGCGCCACAACCGCCTTCTCCACATCCTAATTTCGTACCGCAAAGATGCAACTTTTCGCGCAAATATGTCAGAAGGGTGCATTCTGGATCAGGTGTAGAATCGATAATCTATACAAAAGACACGAAAAAGAATTTATTTATTAAGGTAAATGTGGAACAAAGGCTATGATAAAAAAAATTGTCCATTTATGGTTGCATTTTACTTTTACAAACAATATAGTTTCTTTGGCATACATAGGACTACAACGTGTATGGTCAAATTTATGAAACCAGTAATTCTTTAGTAGACCTTATCTATGTATGTATATAGTTTTACATTCCTCAAAGGTTTATTTCTCCTACTGAGCTGTAGTTTGACACAAAACTATTAACTTAACGTTTTTTCCTCCTATGTTCTGAAACAAAATGTTAAATTAATAATAAAAAGATACCTGTTTCCTTCCCAGGTTTCTGTGGCAGCTTCTGTTTAACACCTAACATACATAAAAAACATATATACACATATTTATATAGTTCCTTAGGTAGATTGGTAGGTGGGGTGGCTGTCGCAATGACACACTTAGAGCTTTCATAGGTCCCACTGGAACTTATCCTTACCCTATGGCTTCCTTTTCAAAGCATCCGGTAGCTTTAATAAACGAGTAAAGCTTCGTTAGTTTCAGTTGCGCTATGCCCGCTACATCAATTAAAAATGCCATGTCATGTGGAGCCTTCCTGTCTCTAAGCTTACAGACTCACATAAAAGGTGTCTGACTGTTTCCTCTTCTTCTGTATTTAGACACCTCCTACAGAAATCGAAGTACGGGAGTCCTAACCTTCTAGCTTGGCTGCCTATCAGACAATGATCAGTTAATATATGTAGTACTCCTGTCATTTTGTTATAGCTTCTCTGTTAAATTTTAACAAGCTTTTTGATCGACGGCTGTTCCATTTGGGCCATGTCTGTCTGCTTAGTTCGCTTGTTGAGAGGTTTTGCCAACTTGTATTTACCTTATTGATGGTTTCCCTATCTATCAGTAGTTTACAAGTGGCTATAGGCATGGGTATCAGCGTCTTATCCACTTGGAGGTCGAGCGTTGTACCGGTTCGAGCAAGTTCGTCTGCCTTGCAGTTGCCTGCTATATTCCTGTGGCCTGGCACCCAAATAAGGTGTACTTTGTAGTATTTAGATACGTCATTTAAAACATTCTATGACTGTTTTTGACGAGTGTGTTTTAGATTCTAGTGCTTTTATTGCTGCTTGACTGTCCGAGTATATGAAGACTTCATTTGTGGATAATACTCTCGTTTTTATTTCCGTAACTCCCCGTTTTATTGCAGTGACTTCCGCCTGAAATACATTGCAATGTTCAGGTGGGCAAAAAGATCAGTTAACTCCGAGTTTATCGAAGTAAACCCCTCCACCTACTCTGTTGTCTAGTTTTGAGCCATCTGTATAGATATTTATATAATTTTCCCTAACAATAATCCCTTTATCCCATTCCTCTTTGGAATGAAATACTGTGACGAGGGATGTATCTATGTTGATATTCTTGGTCTTACAGAAATCTGTTGTACCAGGAATACAGGGGAATTTTTCTAAAATTGAAAAGTGTCCTCTCTGGTTTGTTCTGAGTAGACCGATTTCTCTAAATCTGAAAGTTGCCTTGGCAGCTGTTTGCTTGCCGAAATGCTCCATTGGTAGTAGGTTAATCATAATGCTTTGTGTCCCTGTGGGTGTGGTCCTCAGAGCCCCGCAGACGCAAAGACTGGCAATTCATTGTTCATGTACCATGGTTTTTTGATATATAACTTATCTAAAGCCGGGCACCATATTAGTATACCGTATGTAAGGATTGGTCTTACAATTGCTGTATGAAGCCAATGTACAACGATGTAAAGCCAATATACTTACAGTCACATAAACGGGCACTTAAACATGTTCACAAAATAACCATCCTAATATTTAATTATAATTTTAGGTAGGTAGGTGAAATGGCACTCCCCAAATAGCAGTAAAACACCATTTTGAAAACATTATGAGTCCTCCAACAGGCTGATATCTACAGCCAGCTAGAGCAGTTAATGTGATGGGGAAGATTGATGAGATTTAGGTTGGTCCACCGCTCCAGGTTGTCGAAGAAAGGAGCACCCAATGACCTCAATCGGCCTGCTGCCAAACCCGGACATTTACAGAGATTACGCTCAACAGTCTCCTTCCGATCGTCCAATGACCGAGATTGGAAATTGGATGTCGTGGAGTCCCCAGAACTTTCTGAGAATTCCAGTATATTGTATTGGGGCCACAGGGTTTTCGATATATAGCACATGAAGGAATGGAGCTCTATCTTCACACACATTCACATTCCTGAGAAATACTTGTAAGTTGTGCAATTATCCTTTAACCGCAGTTAAAGGTATGCCGATGACTGAGTAGGAGGTCTCTGTGACCAATTCCGTCCACTTCCTTGCAAGCTCATTAGCAACTTTCATTTCCCTCTATGTTCCTATGCCCTGGAACCCAGATCAGAGAAATGTTACCTGCACACCCAAGAGATTTGATCTTCCTCTTTACAGGAGTTTACTAGTTTCGGTTCTGCACCATGGCGTCGTCAGAGCCTTGATCACTGACTTGGCTATCGGAAAAAATGTTAGTATCTCCTCGTTCACACATTCCCTAAGCATTTTACATGACTGCAAGAACGCAAAGACTTCTGCCTGAAAAACACTAGCAATATTCGGCAATTTTAAGGAAATATGATAAATAAATTGGCTGATTTAGAGGAAACCCCTGCCACAACTCTCGATACTATCTTGGAGCCGTCAATGAAGACAGGGGTACCAGCATTCAGTACAGATTTCTCCTTCGTTTTAATTCTGCCTATTTGGAAAGATTTCTCTGGCCCTCAAATTCCAGTTTTCGGATAGAGGGATCTGCCCGAACATCGGAGAAATACGGTGTTAACTTCCCAAAAAAACTACTATGTCCCTTGAGAGATTGCCGCCAGAAGCCAACCTCCTTTAACCTAATTGCACTTTGAGCAGCGATGGAAATAACGTAGAAGGTGTTAAATTTACTTATACTATCTTTATGAGATATTTGCGTACGTGTGTACTCTTTTTTATCAGTAATAAATGTTTTTGATCCGTTCCATAAACTGATAATAGTAGTGCAAGGTGCCGCATAATTGATGTTTCAATTTTGTTTTTGGTTAACTTTTGTACTAAAGAAAAAAACTTACATATTTTGAGGGAAAGAAATCTTTATTTTGACCTTTACGTGTACTATTGCTTGTGTGTTTGTATACTGCAGCTTTTTAGTTCTCAAGTGTCAAATAAAATGGACGTATGACGACATTTGCAAAAGGTATACATCTTCCGATAGGCTGACTAATTTTGCGTCACCTTGTAGATGCGTCAAAAATGATTAAAATGTTGTTATTTGTTTATGATATAAATACTCTTTACATTTATGAGTGCTTATACAAATACATATATGTATGTACATACGTAAGTGTATGCAACTGAACTGTAGGTAGGTCGAAAAGCTATCACTCCTTTGGGGGCCGTTTGACTCTAAAATTATCACTCAAAGGCGTATCAATTAATTAAAATTTCGAGTACATTAATAATTCCTTTGTCAATAAACAAATAATTTCAGTAGGAAAATAATCTACAACAAAAATGAAACTTTTAACAGACCATAGGTAAATGGAAATATGTAATGGAAATGATTTATGAATGAATGAAAAAACAAAATTTTTACTACAGAAGCTAAGATAACCAATTTTATAATGAGCCCCGAAAGCTTGTTTAACTCAATAACTATTTTGGTAAGTTTATACTCTATTTTGCCTAGTCAGCCAATTAGCGACAATTCATGTGAGGGCGTGTCATTATGAACTTACTAATCTTTATAAATGAATACCTTTATAAAGCTATATAAACACTCTAACTTATTAAGCAACTCACTCTGTGTTTCATGAGAGCGTCAAGGGAGGTTTGTTGATTTTCTGATAAAGCGAAACGCGCAAAAGATTCCGTTTGCAATTACAATAATTCTATTGAAAGGCAGTGCACTTTGCAAATAGCTAATACGAGTACTGTGTTGCCGGCGCAAAAATGAGGTCAGATTATGCGCTCGGTGTAAAAATAAGAGTGATGGAGAGAGAGAGAGAGACGGAGAGGGAGAGTTTCTTATCAACTTGTTTTTGGTTGAACTATCAGTGCTCACTTTGTAAGAGTGGTATATCACACTTTGTTTACATTTTTTCACAGCACATCTTCGCAGTGATCAAAAGCAGCAACAAAATACATGCAATTGCTCTTTTACTCTATTGCTAACTATGTTACTACCTGTTCAATATTCTTTGGCTGGAATTCAAAATTGAACATCATAAGATATACATTCATACACATATATACACAGCAACATAATGGAACAGGTTTTTTTTAATTCTCTCAGCTTGGGTTAAAAAATATGACCCATATTACACCAATTACTTTGCCTGTAAATTCTACTAACACACATTGCCTGCCCACTACATACATATGTAAGTAGTTACTCTCCTGTTTTTCTAGGTGTACAGTACTAAGATGCGTTTAAATGAATTTACAAACCTTTTTTCCATTTACGTAGAATATTAGTGGTGATTCCTTCTCAACCGGGACACTTAACCCATTTCCGTTTAATGCCATAATGTAAGAAAACAAATTTGTTGTGACCTTTTCGATTCTGCACTCTCTCTCTAGGTGTTATTGTTTATTTACGTGGCATAGAATTATTATCAGTAATCGAGATGCACGCCGTTTTTTTTATGCTAAATAAATATGTATAACTATTGAGACTTTGAAAATAAAGCGTTTTATGAACTCTTTATCGCGCACAACTTTCAGTTGAATGCAATCAAATTTGATTAGAAAAATTCAGTTACGAAGCGTAAATTTTAACACAACCAACTTGCGAGAATGTTAAATACGATCTGAATCTGAACTCAACGTATCTTCGCCGACTGACAAGAAAATGTGAGTTTGCAACCATTTTGAGCCCTGCAGAAAATTTGGCTGCTCACAAACTAGTTCGGAACTAGAAAATATAGAGACGGTACTAGTACATAGCAGGTGCTTTTAACTTCCTATTTTTGCATAAAACTTTAATCAGACAAAGGAACATAAATATACTACATGGTCCAATAAGTTCATAAGGTGAGGCATAGATGGCGGCGTCAATATCAAAAGCATATGGTATTTAGTGAGAACCACCCTTTAGGAGCTACTTGTCAAATTTTCATGACATTTTGCCGATTAGTATGTGAGTTACAGTCGTTTAAGTGAAGCTACTTTTGGTTTTGTGAAAAAAATGGATTCAAAAGAATTTCGTGTATTGATAAAACACTGTTTTTTAATTAAAAAAACACTGTGGAAACACACCAATGGCTACGGAGGTATTGTTTGGACTCCGCTCCGTCGATCGGAACCGTTGAACGATGGTTTCGTGAATTTAGATGCGGTCGTACGGGCACTGAGGACGCAGCGCGCTCAGGACGTCCAAATGAAGCTGTTGTTCTAGAAAACATCAAAAAAATCCATCGTATCATTCTAAATGATCGTAAAGTGAAAGTGCGCGAGTTAGCAGAGGCCGTAAGCATATCGAAATGGTCAGTAGGAACGATTTTGCATGAACACTTGGGTGTGAAAAAGCTAGTCGTTTTCTCACAATCAACCAAAAACAACAACGAATAATGGATTCTGAGCATTGTTTGGAGCTGTTTCGCCGCAATCCAAGCGAGTTTTTGCGTCGATTCATAACAATGGACGAAACATGGATCCACCACTACCCGCCACAGTCGAATAAACAGTCGGCAGAGTGGTTGGAAGCCGGCCAAAGCCGACCAAAACGTCCAAAGACGCAACAATCGGCTGGAAAGGTCTTGGCCAGCATTTTTTGGGATGATTGCGGTGTAATCTTCATCGACTATCTTGAAAGGGGTAAAACGGTCACCGGCGAGTATTATGCCAGCTTGTTGGACCGTTTGAACGGCGAAACCACGAAAAAGCGGCCTCATTTAGCAAAAAAAAGTGTTGTTCCACCAAGACAATGCACCGGCTCTCAAATCAATGATTCTCATGGCAAAATTGCACGAATTGCACTACGAATTGCTTCCCCATCCACCGTATTCTCCAGATTTGGCCCCCAGGGACTATTAGCTGTTTCCAAACTTGAAGAGATGGCTTCAGGGAAAGAGATTTCGATCAAATGAAGAAGTTGAATGAGAAACATACGCGTATTTTGAAGGACTTTCTATCGATAATTTTTTCGAAAGGCATCAAAATGTTAGAATACCGTTGGGAAAAGTGTATCGCCCTAGAAGGGACCTATATTGAAGAATAAAATGAATTTTGTTGAAAAAGTTGTTTTTACCCTCTCACCTTATGAACTTATTGGACCATGTAGTATATATATTTTTTTTAACTTACAAAACTTTGGAGAACTTTGTGTATTGTTTCACTATGCAATTCGTAGGAAAACTTTTGAAATGGGATAGCAACTAATTCCCAGATAAAATAAATTTCGATTTTGTCCTTATATTTCACGGACTTCTGCAAGGAAGCTGATGGAGGTACACAATCCAATGAATTAAAAAAAAATCATTATCTTAAACTACTGAAAAACACGTAGACGCGGTGAACGATCATTGCTTCGATAAATTATAAGTTTTAGCAGCAAATTTCCAAATTTCACAACAATTCGTTCATTTAAAAGAGAAAATTTCACCAGGCGGTCGCTGGTGTTTGATGCAAACGTTCTTCTTCTAAAACAGCTTCATACATATATACATAAGTATATTTGGTATAATTGGTATAATTGGCGCGTACACACTTTCTGGGGGTTTGGTCTATTTGTGGCGGTGAACGTTCATTGCTTGGACAAATTATAAGTTTAAGCAGCAATTTTCAAAATTTTCAAGGCGGTCGCTGGTGTTTGATGAAGACATTCTTCTTCTAAAACAGCTTTATACTTACAAGTATTATAATTGGCCCCTTTCACCCTTTCCGAGTGTTTGGCCGAGCTCCTCCTGCTATTTATGGCGTGCGTTTTGATGTTTTCCATAAATGAAGTATGGTTTTATGCCACCTACGAGCGGTAAATGGTCCATATATCGCGTTTACAGCGCAAGCGAAATTCGCACCCCTTTCGCAAGAGAGACATTCTTATGTCAGTTGAAATTGATAAATTTTTGAGTATAAATGAGCCTTGTAATGAGAATAAAATTAATTTAATAATATACATAATTAACCTCAATGCTTACACATTAAGTACTATATCTACATATCTACATATGTTTGTTATATATTATATAAATGTTAAGTTGACTTGTTATATAATGCAATTGCATGCCTGCATTATATGCTCTGACAACTGCTCCCTACTGCATCCATTACGCACCACTTTGACACCACTCTCTTGAAACATCGGGCGACTATTCCTGATCATTATTCATTATGGAGAGTAAAGTGCGCTCACCTCTCCACAACTCTCGCCAAAATAAGTACAATACGAACCTCTCTTCTTGCCCAATCTAAGAACTGTATTCACTTAAATGTATTTACAAAGTGTATATTCTACAAATCCATGAGATAAAGATTAAACACGGTGTGTTCGTGCTGTAATTGTTTACTGCCAAAATGTGTCATAGATAACGATAAGCGCAAGCTCTCCACAAAAAGGGAGGTTATCAATTCGATTCATTTTCTTTAAAAGTGCTATGTTTAACTAATTTTGATAAAGTCGGTGTTAAAGAAAGGTTTCGGTTCAGCGATAGAACTATCATATTTAAAATGATTATCTCAGCTATAAGAGGCTGAATTACATTCTCAGTCAATAGACTGATAGAAATTAAAAACCTCTCTTATCAAAACTATTGATAATACTGATAATAAATCTAGAAGTATTTTTTATCCAAATCAAACACGAATTTTGTTCACCAAGAAAGACTTCTTATAAAGGGTGGTTAAGTTTTAAGAGCTGGTGTTGATTTTGATTAAAATACAATTTTTTTAGGAAATGATTGTCATTTTTCTTTATTATGATAATATTGGTATGGCTCAATTACGTATAGAACAAAATATCGGCCAAATGGCCGCCGTGGCCTCGGCGGTACACCTCTATCCGATGGTCTACATTTTCGATGAGGCATAATTGAGGTTCTATGCCGTTAATGTGCCGAATTATCTCATCTTTTAGCTCTGGAATTGTTGCTGGCTTATCGATGTACACCTTTTCTTTCAAATAATCCCAAAGAAAGAAGTCCAACGGTGTCGTTGACGTTTAGGTGTGGTTCACATTCAACATCGTCCCTTGAAATTTAACCACCCTTTACAAAAGCTGTACGTTCTTTTGTTTAACCTCCGACTTTGTTGAACCTCGAACCGAAGTCGGTCATATATTCCTTCTTTTTGATAAAAAGGTCTCAATTGCATAAGTGTGCTTCTTATCATTGATGATAACAGAACGATAGAGCACAAATTGATTAGTTTTATTGGTGCATTGAATTTGTTTCCTATCAACGGATGTTCGGGACCCAATACCATTAATCGAGCATTTAAAAAGAAATTTAATGCCGCTCATTTGATGCAAGAGTGTCATAACCCAATAAACAAAATATCCTAAATGGAATATAATTGATATCGCTATGCATTTTTCATACAACATAAAAGGAGATCTTGTAGTCATTTCTACAGGCTTATCAAAAAAAAAATTTTTTTGGGTTATGACACTTGCAGTAACAGTACGTAATATGTATTTTTATTTGTTTTTGTTTTTGTTTTCAGTATTCATTGACATTTCATCATGGAAAGACCTACGCCTAAGCAACGTTTACAAATCGTACAAATCGTATTACGAAAATCGATGGTCTAAGAAAAGTGTTCAACGCTCGCTTAGACCATCTTTTGATGTTCAGCGATGAGGTTCATTTTTGGTTTAATAAGCAAAATTCCCGTATTTGGGTTGAGGAACAAGCCGAACCCATTCAAGAACATCCATTATATCCATTGAAAAAAACGTTTGGTGCGGCCTTTGGGCTGGAGGAATCTTCGGCCCATATTTCTTTAAAGACGAGGCTGGCGCCAGTGTAACAGTGAATGTCGAACGCTATCGCGCCATGATTAGTAACTTTGTGATGCCGGAAATTGAAGCCTGTGATCTCTACAACATTTGGTTCCAACAAAACGGCGCTACTAGCCTTATAGCCCGTGAACCAATGGATTTACTGCGTAGTCGTTTCGGTGAGCAATTTATCTCTCGTCTCGGACCAGTGGATTGGCCACCAAGATCGGGTGGTATCACACCTTTGCACTTTTATTTGAGGGGGTATGTAAATCTAAATTCTTTGTGGGTAAACCAACTTCGATTGAGACATTGGAAGCCAACATTACTAAAGTTATTCACGAAATACCGATCGAAGTCCTCCAGCGAGTTATTCAAAACTGGTGTTTAAGGATGACCGAATTACAACGCAGTTGCGGCCAACATTTAAAAGCGATTATCCTCAAAAAATAAATGTCATGCATGGTTCTTCACAAAAATAATAAAGATAGGCGAATCAGTTTGAATTTACGTCGTTTTATTCCAATTTAAAATCCGATACCTCTATATTGATCACTCTCTCTATATTGATCACTCTCTATTTTTTTTATTGTCTTCAGAAAATTTTAGTATCAAATTACTTTCTCATTTATCGTTTTATAACATTTTCGCCATGGAGTGTTTGACACAAATACAGAGTTGTAACGAGTAATGGCTGCAATATGAGAATACTTGTGCGGCAGTTACGAAATCAGCCAAAAAGTGAAAATTTAAAAAAATATAAACAAATAAATAATTGGCGCTTACACCTCTATTAGATGTTTGGTCGAGCTCCTCATCCTATTTGTGGCCTGCGTCTTGATGTTGTTCCACAAATACAAGGACCTACACTTTTAAGCCGACTCCGAACGGCAAATGGTTTTTTATGAGGCGCTTTTCCAGAGCAGAAATACACTCAGAGGGGCAGAAATACAACCCTTGTCTGCCGAGGGCCGACCTCTTTGGATAAAATTTATTTTATTATTTTGCTGAATAAAACATTACCTTCTCAATTTCCGCTTCCTTGGAAGGTTTTTTTGTAAATATATGGATATTAGTTTTTTACAACGTACAGTTTTGACAAATTTTCTGGTAATTAAATGGGTCTCACGTTTGTAAGAAGAATGAGTCACTTTTCAATAAAATACATTACATTTTTATTCAGCAATAATTCAGCCGAAAGGAGACGTCTAAATAGTATTCAAATATGATTGTGGATACGCTGATGATTGGAAGAGCAGGACTGTAAGGATCTGATCTGCATTATATTATTATACGAAATTTCAAAAAACTTTGCTGAATAATTTAATCTAAAATTAGGAAAAAACAGCAGATTACATTCTGAGTGATTTTGATTCACTCTTGTTTAAATTTGGTAGTTTTATTTTATATTATAAGATGGTATAGGTAGTAGAGTTGTCTAAGACATCAGAGCTATAAATCTTGCATTTTAAATAAATCTTACATTGCAAGTACTGGCTACGCAATGAAAAAAAAATTGTTTCGCAAGTATCGAGGTGTGCAAGAATCGAGTTCCTACTGTACTCATAGGTTATAATGAGTCCCTCAACCTTTGAGCGCCATTAAGGTTTTTTGGTTTTATTGTTATATATTTCAACAATCTTCTCAAATTTTTTCATTCAAATATTATGTCATATTATGCCTGGTACAAGCATCTTGCCGAGGCGCCTCGGGTGTGCTTGTGTCGTGCGGCGGGAAAGATGCAGGTCGCAATTTTCATGTGAAACCAAAAACCCTAAACATTTTTATTTTGGTATAGTATAGCTTCTATGTAGTTAAACCAAGAAAATTAAACAAAAAGTGAGAAATTCAACAATTTTTCGCTAATTAAAAAAAAAAATTATTTTTTTTGGAAAAAAAAAATTCACTTTAGAATGTAGGACGTTTAACTTTTTCCCTATCTTTCCCGCCAATTAGGAAAAATTGCAAAAATAAAAAACCGAGAAATCGCACTTCGAGCGATCCGGCCGCACGTATGTATACCTGCTCGACGCTTACTCACAATTTCTTCTGTAACTCCGAAAATATTTTGAATTTGCTTCTGAAATTTTGAGGACACATTCTTGGATAGTTTGGAAAGGCATTTATGCAAAAAACAAAACATCGATTTTTTGAAGCCTCTAAAGCAGGCTGCCCCCTTAAAGTTTAGATATTAACGTAAAATAATAAAAAGATTGGAATGAAATATTTGGAAGTATATTAAAATGTTGCAAAAATTTGGTTGAATAGTGTTATTAGAGAAATTTTAAATACAACTTTTAATTAATTATTACGTTAAAAGTTTCCCTTTGCTATTTAATTATTACAAAGTTCTTGGCCGAAAAGCGCGTTTTCTGTTTTTATGGATGTGGATGTACAGTGACATGAGCTTTGGCAAACGAAAGTTTATAATTAGTCAATGCAGCTTTCCGTAAACTTCAGTTGAAAAGGAGGAAGAGCGAAATATATGGCGCAGCAAGAGCGTAAAAATTATGGAAGACGTGCTCTATGCAATTTACGATATTCACAGTAAAAGGATACAGAAACGATATCCTTTAATTACGATATATGCTTTTAATATAAAACCGAAGTGGTCGAAATGTTAAGAGAACAGCTACGATATTTACTAATGCACTTATTTGTGCTTGAAATGTGAAATCTACTCGTAATCCAGGGAGCTTACAAGCAAAAGTTGTCTGTTATAGCTGCTCCATAATCAAGATATTTTAATACTTTTCGGCCAAATTTCAAATACGAATTAATCACACAATTTTACAGAAAAAATTATTAACATCACGTCAGTCATTGCGTCTTTTCTGTGTTATTTAAAGGGGGCTTGAGTTAGAACATTTACATTCTTAGATATGTCTGCAGAAATTTAAAAATTTTTGACCATATTTATCTTTTTAGCTGATTTTAACAATATCACATGTGAATGTATGTATGTTGGTAACTCTATCAAAAATTGTTTAGCTGCTTTTATTAAAAATAAATTCACATGAATTTCCTGAAGTTCTTTCAACTTCTCTTCTCAAGCCTTTAAATTGTAGTTAACCGCCTCTCTAAAATAGAAGTATGTACTGTCATCAACTTATATGTATGTACATACATATTACTCAAAATATTTCCGTTTTTTTCTCCTGTCAAATTTATTGTTGAGTGCAACTTTTGACGTTTTTTTTAAATCACGATTGAAGTTTGAATCCTATTTGCACGCAAGCCCCATGGTAAATTTTTTTTTAAATCTACATTTCTTTCTAATGCAACATTTATTTGGCAAACATATATTGGTTAGTTCGTAAAAATATAGGGTCGTTTTTTAACTGCATGAGAACTACCGATATATATAATT
This sequence comes from Anastrepha fraterculus, assembly GCA_037575425.1. Taxonomy (NCBI): domain Eukaryota; kingdom Metazoa; phylum Arthropoda; class Insecta; order Diptera; family Tephritidae; genus Anastrepha; species Anastrepha fraterculus. Next base: position 52,278 of record JAYXIM010040147.1, read on the forward strand.
ATAGAGGTAGACATTTCTGCTCAGTAAGGTTTGTCCTCATGAATCGTTTAACGCCAGAACAACAAATTGTGGAAATTTGCGTTGAAAAAAAAAAAAAAATTTGTTCGCAAAGTTAATAGAGCACTGGCGGCATCATCGGTCCTTACTTATATCGAAATGAGGAAAGAGCTCCCGTTATAGTGAAAAGCGAGCGCTAACGAGCCATGCTGACTAAATTTTGGTTTCCAAAAATTAATCAGCTCAACATCGATGCATTTGGTTTCAACAAGGCAAAGCAATTTGACTCTCGTTACTTGTAGCCGCGGCAGACTTATGCGGGATATCATATTCAAAAAATAAATTCAATTTCAACAATATTTCTGTTTTGTGTTATCATTTTAATTTATCAATCTCTTAAAAATCACCCGATACATGCGACAAATTACAAGTTACCGATGAGGTTCAGCGCACTAGACAAGGCTAGTTTACTGGGGCGGCAGCCCAGGCTTGGGAGAAAACCCACTCATTCCGGTACGTAGAACCGGGTGCCGAGGAAATTGTATTTCAAAGTGAACTTTTATCTCGTCAACATTTCTCGTTTTTTCACTATGAGGAATCTCCAACATTCACCCACTAAATTCACGGCAACCCTCTTTATCACCTGGTCGAAGGAGGTCAACCTGCAGCTACAGCTGAAAGTCGATGACACACCAATATCGACCCTTAACAATCCCAAAATCTTGGATATCATCTTCGATAATTTGCTCTCCTTTTCAGCGTAATTGCCACCAAAATCCAAAATCGCAACCAGGTCCTAAAAATCGCTAGCTCGTAGCAAAATCGTGGCACTTAGGAGGAAAACAAGGAAATGTTGCTAGAGACATTTAAAACAATTGACCGCCGGTTCTGAATCATGCTGCTCCCGTTTGGTCACCGGGCACTAGTGATTCGCAGTGGACAAAGCTCCGGACCTGTTGAATGGATGCAATCAGGACTGTCACAGGATGACTCCTGATGTCCCCCTTGCCACATCTTCCCAATGAAGCTTTCATGCTCCCGGCTAAGGAGCACAACAAAATGATTAGTAATCAGTTTCTCCTGGGGTGTTACCGTAGGATTCACGCGTGTAGACATTTGCTATAGCCTGAGCCACCGCCAGGCGAGTCAGGAGTCATCTCTTCAACTACACTGACGAGATCCAGGACAAAACGCCACTACAACTACTGGACCAGGCAGAATATAGACAGACATTAAACGACATTCACCGATATTCACAGGGAGACTCTCACCACCTTTTCCATCTCCCGATCCCCGGATGCCGTTATCGGAGGCCAACCACCTCCTATTGCAGATAAAGAGCTCTCTCGTGAGACCTGCGTAACTTTGGCTCAATTAAGTTCTGAATATTGTAGTAGGTTGAACTCCTACTTATCCAGAATAAATCCTCGACATACTCAATATATGTCCGACGATACTAACCCCGCACGATACTAAACACCTATTCACATGCCCTCTTAAGCCCACTCAATTAACACCCCTCTCCCTCTGGCCTCAACCTGTTGAAACAACACTACAACGCACTGGCAGGGCCTAGTAAACTGCTACAACAACAACTTACAAGTAAAATAAAACAAATATTAAGCGATGAAAAACTTTAGTTTCAGTTTTATTTCAAAAACATTGCGATACGTATAGCGAGAAAACATAAAAAAATATGAAAATAAAAATATTTTTCACACAATCCTTGTTAGCTTGAAAAAACGCCATATTTTCTTAGTGTACAGAAAAACAGAAAAACTTGTATTGAATAATTTTCTTAGCTTTTCTTCTTTGGAGTCATATTGTTTTTGTAACTAGTTGTTGTTGTGGTTGTAGCGGCATAAAAATTCCCCATACATTCACGGGGAATGCTGCTGGAGTGACAAGGTGGAGTCCAAAATAAACAAGACTGAGCTAAAATAGAAACAACAGGAGCTTTGATCTGATATCTTCGAGTTTATTTATTCAAAATAGTCCCCTCTGGCCTCGATACACTGTTTTGCGCGATCTAAAAGCTTTTCGAAAGAGTCTTTCAAGTCATTAACTAGAATGTCCTTCAGGATTCGGTACAAGACTTTTGGATGGCCTCTACGGACACAAAATGGTTTCGTTTCATGGTTAAATGCAATTTTTCGAAAAGGTAGAAGTCACAGGGAGCCATATCAGGCGAATACGGTGAGTGATTCGATGGTTAAAATGCGATTTTTTGTCAAAGAATCGGTCACAAGAGTGGATCGATGAGATGGTGCATTATCATGCAATAAGCGTCAGCTTCCTCCTTCGCGGTATTCAGGGCGAAGTACGACGACTGCGATGCAACAAGCGCTTCAAAACGCCAAGATAGAAAATAGCATTGACGGTTTGGCCCGTTGGCACGAACTCCTTGTGGACAATTCCCTTGGAATCGTAAAAACAAATGAGCATCGACTTTATTTTTGACTTCTCCAAATGCGATTTTTTGGGTGGTGGCTCGTCTGGGGCCTTCCATTCGGCAAACGTGCACAGACCTTTCGTAAGCCCAAATGATCAGTTAACATGCGATAAATCGATGTTTAGAAGATATTCAATTCCGATTCGATGAATTTCAATAATGATTTCGGTTCATTTTTGATAAATTTACGAAGAATTTTCGATGAAGTTTTCGGTGATTATTGATTTTGAGCGACCCGTATGTTCATTGTCATTTATGTCCTCACAACCTATCCTGAAACGTGTAAACCACTCATGAACTCTGGCATGAGACAGACAATCATCGCCATAAACTTGTTTCATCCAATTCAAAGGTTTCGGTAAACCTCTTACCGATTTCAAAACAAAATTTGATATTAGTTCTTTGTGTGAAACTCATTTTCGTACTGATAACACAAACATACTGACACTTTAGACGCAATAACTTCGCTTTCACTGAACCGAATGTCACCAAACTTTCACTGGAAGGCAGCTAGGGATGTAACTTCCAACGCACTAACTCATTAAAAAGATGACGCCATCAAAAACAGTTTTATGACGCCAGTCTTGTTTATTTTGGACTTCACCTTGTAAATCCAGATCGTTCCGGTAACGCATAACCGACTGACATGGGAATTTGTAAGTAGTCACTAATATGGCTCAGGTGACTTAGAATAACCCATTTAAATTTGCTGCCATTTACAAATATGGTTGAAGTGTACTTGCCTAGTTTTCTCTAGAAAAGGTAAACAAAGAAAAGAGCTAAAGCTATATAGATTCTTTTCATTACGTTGGTGGGAACTAACAGTGGAAGACTAACAACCAAACCTACGTGCCATCTTTCTGAAAATTATTTGAACTATTCTTAAGCCCAAAATCCTTACATCATTTATATACCAAATTAGGTAAACATTTTACAAAGTCTGGCCCACTTTTAATGTAGCAATTCAAACAAATTTCTTATACCAAACTTAAAAAGAACTGTTTTATTTATTGCACCAAAATTGAGTATTTTCCATTATTAAATTATGCGTGACGACTTTTTGATGAATCGCTTTTAAACTTCATTCAAATCGAAGATGTCGTTGCTTTCCTCAACTTCCTTCCCGATCTCTTCGTTCCTTGGTGTTGTCTATTTCGATTGTAAAAAGGTATGCAAAATCAAAATAGTGAGCCATTTTGAAGAATCTATTTTATTTAAAAGCATGCAGTGTTAGTCAAAGTGAAAGATATGAAAAATTAGCACAAATGTTTTACAAAAAATAGTACAAATGCGCGTGCGTGTTGTTGTTAAAGAGTGAATAAACAGAGTGTAATAAAAATGGTAAATCAATTTATTTGTCAAAAGATATGGTTTGGTGTTAAATTAGAACAGTAAAATCGGAAACTTGTAAGTATGTGTGCGCACGAGTAAATACATACATACATATGTATGTGGGTACTTAAATAAAATAGTTAGTATGTCTACTAATACAAGGCGAAACGTATAAAATGTATTTAATAACTAAAAAAACAAATAACATTTTAATGAAAGAGACTACCAAAGAACTCCCAAAGCAGAGAAGCTGCCCTTCCCAACCGTACTTTTACCAAATTCACAAACGTCATTCACCACCCTAAAAGTCAATTCAATCCAATTATTTTTCTATTTCAGTTAGCAGAATGGTGAATGTCGGTTCAGAGTTTTAGTACAGAAATTGGCCGGAATTGCATCTTCGTTATTTTTGACAGTCTCTTCTACCACTAACCACCATAAATTATCCGTAGCGAAAGCGATCAGCGGTAAATAGGGAGCTGAGGTTGTGTCATGCCGATGAAGTGAATTCTGAGAAACTTTTCGCTAAGGAGTTCCATGCTCATTTTTGCTCTCACTGACCTGCCAGTAATCGATTTCCCATGAGGGGAACATGCGTGTGAAGGCACGTGGCTCATTGCCCTGTACAATGCGTATGACAGTGACTGTGTCAATAGTGCGTTCAGTTGGTTCAGCTTTGACGTATTTCTGCATGTAACGAAAATCAATACATTTAACTTTTAACATCTACATATAAATGGCAAATCATGCGCAACACAAACCTCAACCACTTCAAGCATCATTCCATTATCTTCAGCTGTGGCACCTGAGCCCACCCACATGTAGATTTCATCACCCGCATCTAGGAGCATTACATCGTTCGGATCGAGATCCTTTGAGCGCCACACAAATGAATAAGAATGTAAACAAATATTTCAATTATGAATATCCATGCAAACCTACAGCTTGTTCGAAGCGCGTAATTTCCTCTGCTTCTAAACGTTTGCCAACCAAGCGACAATGGAATAATCTGGGTTCTAGCAAAGGCTTAGTAACATCACTCATGCTGCGATCGTAGATACCCTCCCCATGCAAAAGTTCCGAAAAGTCATCGGGCTCGGCACCTTCTTCAATCACTTCAACAACGGCATCAGGCCAATAGTTCGAAAATCTCTCTATAGCCATATCCTTCTCGAATTTGCTAGCACCCTGCATTGCATCAGTTATTCATAAACATTCAATTTGCTAATATTATGATTAATACTCACTAAACCAATCCATATATAGACTTTGTGTTCATCCATTGTTAATAAAGCGAAAACATCTCTTGAAGCTAACGACGATGAATCGGCAGTCACTTCGTTGGCATGCACATCGCTGGCTTCTGTGCCACGAATGCGGTATAATTGTGGATTAATGGGTATAGCGGTGTACGATGTAACAAGTTTTCCTTTGAACATCTTTAGGAAGTGACGCGGCTCATGGTTCTGCGTGGTGCGCACTAAAATGGCATTACGTTCGACAGCCAATGCCATAGCATCTTCGAATGCGCGTTCCTTTGTGGCATGGCTAGCTTTCATGCCATCCCATACATAAATAATAATACCCGCTTCACCATTTTTGTTGTTATACTTGTAAGTAATCAAGTAAGAGGCGAATCCCAGAAGTGGCATGTTGGGCTGTGGTTGGACTACGTTGCGCACTGTATCCACACGCCCATGTTTATTCACGTACTGCACCACCTCTTTGATGTCGTTTTCGCCATTGTCGGGCATGAAACCGATAGCGCTGCCCCCACTCTTTTTCAAGTCTTCGACATCAATGAGGTCGGCAAAATCTGAGTCATCGGAATCATAACCCATTGCAGAGCGTACCAAACGTGTGTGTGCCATGCCAGCGTCGCGCCAAGTGGCGAAATATTGCTTGAATGGCGCCGATTCGGCGCCCTCAACTACACGATGTACTTGTGTCCAAGCTGGATATTTTTTAGTGCGTAGAAACTCTTGTGCCTTATTCATAGCATCCGATTTCTCTCTTTGTGTCGAGCGACGGCCTACCCAAACGTAAATGCCAGAGCCGGTGTCCAAAATAAAGCAATCATTTGTGTCCAGCATTTCTTGACGCAATGGTTTCGTGGAAATAGGATCGATTTTCAGACCATTTTTGGCATCTGAGACCTTGTATAGAGCTACAGAATTAGCATCAGCTGTCTCAAATGCACCATCTTCTTGCTCGGAAGCCTCATCCGGCACTTGTGTGGGGGAGCCAGAGCCTAAAACCTCGAAAAAGTGTTGCTTATCCACATCCGAACTAAACTCATCTAAAGTGAAATGAAAAATAAATTAAATTAAAAACGTATGAAAACTTAGAGCGTATTCATACTCACCAACAATATCGACCCTGGCACGTCCGTTGTGATCTTGATCGCGAATTTGATTAGCAGCGCTGATAGCTTTCAGCTTCTCCACTCGCTTTGCTTGTGGTCCTACATAGACGAGTATCTCATTGCCAGCATCTAAGATGAAGCAATCGCCTTTGTTCATCGACGACACGGACAGATTGACCTGACGTACACGCACGTTGCGCTTGCCCTTCACCTGAAACAAGCGCTTCTCGCCAGCGGCATTGGTTTGCACATGCTTGAAGCCGGTTCCTACGCCGCCTTGCTCGTAGCGTACGCCTGAAAGAAACCAATGAAAAAGCGTATAAATGTAAGGTAGATGTTTAGTTGAAGATGTTAAAGGAATTTAGCTCCGAAGCCCAGCGTAGCGATAGGCTATATTCCGAATTTCCTTTATTAAATTGTCTTATAGAACTTTTTTTGAACCTTTAACATACAAGCACGGAATTTTTGGAGTATTTCTGGAGCATTACAGGCACCGTTCAGTATTTGCAAATTTGACTCGCTTTCCACGATTCCGACGTTTCTTGATTTGCATCGGACCCTGCGGCAATATTTAGCTGATACCTTTGCTTGTACATACATACATATGTATGTATATGAACATTTTTATGCATTGGCTTACTCGTATCTACATACATATGTACATACTAAATCAACTGATAACCACAGGGACTACAGCACGCTTGCAAAAGATTACGCGTTTTTATACACCTATGTAGATATCCACATGCATCTCAGTGCAATCCTTGAGTGTTCGCTTGACAAATGTACGCTGAACTGAACTACTGAACTTACCATTCCTAAAGTAACTAAGAAATAGCTGTGATTCGTGATCCTGAACTTCACGGTGTTGCACCGGCGCGCCATTAAGCAGGTCATCCAGCTGCACAGCGTAAATAGCAGCAGCGCCAGCCTCGTCGGTGGATGTATCCGAACCAAGCCAAAAGTGAATATCCCAGGAGAGTTGTTTATCTTTACGTTCGATTGTCTGCCAAATGAAGAAAAATTTGTAAAAGGAAATAAGTATAAACGAATAAAGGAAAAGAGTAGCGACTTGAATACAAGGTAAAGACAAAGGGAGCTATTTTTAATATACATACATTCATACGTACATACTTACATATAGGCAGGATATGAAGCTGTAATTTTTGTCTAGCTTCCCAACAAGAAAAAAATCGTGAAATGTGGGTTGGAAAAAAGTGCAGCTAAAGGTCTTACGATGCTGTATAACGTTTATGGATCATATGCTATATAAAATCAATATGTTTTAGTCGATTCAAAATTGAAGTTTTTCAAGAAGAAGAAGGGTCAATATCTTCATATGTCAAACGCAAATGCATACGAGGGTAACACAACAAGCCATTTCATGGCATCTGGAGGTTTAGGATATGATTCTGAAAGTGGTAGTTGGGCTCCGCATAAAGTGAAACCAAGAAATGCTGTAAGGTCGTTTACTGCGTCTACAGGCCAAGGGAAATAGTTTTTGAAAGTTACCAATATAAGGTTTTGGAAAAATCCATGGAGTCTTATGCTAAGCATGGCTAGGCAGAAAAATCTATAGTGAAAACGATTCATTAGTAATGCTGTATGTTTGACAGGAACGGAAGGAGCCTAAAAACTGTTTAAGTTATGCTAGAAAACTTCTAAATCAGAAAAGGTGCACTCCAACACTGCTCCAGTAAATAAGTCTCATCCGGGTTATTCCACTTCGCAAAAAAACGAACAAGTTATGGAACAACATGAAGACCCCCATCAAAAATAGGAGAAAGAGCTCGGCCAAACACCTAACAGAAGTGTAGGCGCCAATTATGTATTTTTTTTTTTTTTTTTAAAACGAATTACAATTCGACCAATAGCCAGGATCGGATGGAATTTGTAGTGAAGCTAGAATAGGCCATAACGTTCATCCCATCTCGCTCTTTTCCACATTCATTTGCTTCGATCGATGTGGAATGCTTCATCTGGAATAGGCTTTCACTTTCAATGGAAAAGGGCGAAAAGTGGCTTGTTACGTTCTCGGACTTGAAAAATAAGTACTTTCTAAGAGTGGAAAATAAGCGGCCGCCGTGACCAAGTCGGTTGGTGCGTTTTCCCAAGTTCGATTCTCCGGGCATGAAACACCTAATGATAGAAAAAGTTGTATCTAATATCGGTCGCCCATCGACAGACAATGGCAAACCTCCGAGTGTATTTCTGCAATGAAAAAGCTCCTCATAAAAAATATCCGCGCTCGTAGTCGGCTTAAAACTGAAGGTCTCTCCATTTGTGGAACAACATCAAGACGCACATCACAAATAGGAGGAGGAGCTCGGTCAAATACCAAAAAGGGTATAAGCGCCAATTATATATATAAAAAATAGTGCAAAATATTTCCTCATTCTATGGGCAATGCTTTGAATAAAATGTTTATATTGTTCCTAATTTTGTAGGTAAAAGTAAATGCAAAAGTTCAAAAAAAAAATCTCAAAAATGTGGAATCACACGAGTTTTGTTTGAGAAAGGATCCCAGATTGAATCTTCTTTCCCTTTCGCCCCTTAAACTCGCATAGTTAATCGAATTCACGGAAATTAATTGGTTTCCATTTGATTCATATTAGAGCAAATTGGATTTTACGTGGCTCCCCCCGGGAACTACTAACTTGTTTTTGTTGTTATACGTTTCTTGGGGCAGTTTCTATACACGTGACGCTCTCTGATCTTTATTAGATTTTAGAAATGCAGTTTTAAAATTCTATAGTTTCTCATTCTCTTAAATTCCAATTATCTAAAAAATATTAAAATAACAACTTACATTTAAAACGATATACGAATCCCCAGAATAAAATTTTCCATAGTCGTTTTTCGGGTAAGCAACTGGTTCGAAGTTCTGCAAATAAAAAAATGGAAACAAAAATTACAATAAAATTATGTATATGTACCAATATATCAACACTCGAATTATTTATTTATTTATTTATAAATACAGGGTGGGCCAAATAAGACCTACTAATGTTAAGCAGAAATAACTTTTTTTATTTTTAGACATATTTATTTTTCTCTTTTTGTAGGTTATAATTGAATTGTTGGAAATTTATTATGGAACCCCACAGTACAACACAACGCGTTAAAATTATCGAGTTTTTCTATTCTTACGCAATTAGTCACACAAATTGAACTTTTAAATAATGTTTTGATGTCGGATGAAGCGTATTTCCATTTAAATGGTTATGTCAACAAACAAAACTGTAGATTTTGGAGCTCTGAAAATCCAAGGGCAACACACCAACATCAGTTGCATCCATCTAAATGTACTGTTTGGTGCGGTGTTATGGCCACTAGAGTTATCGGTCCATATTTCTTCGAAAATGAGGATGAAACGCCGGAATCGATTCCAGGAGCTTCTTACAGAACATTGATTGAAAACTTTTTGCGTCCAATGGCGGAGCAGTATCCCACTTTGTGGTTTCAACAAGATGGAGCAGCTGCGCATACTGCTAGGCAGTAGTCTTTAGTCATTAGTAGCTCTTATTTGGCCCACCCTGTATATAAGACCTAATTGCTTACTGGCGATCGGTACAAGCTGAGTGAGCTTAGGCGTGACTACCTTTCGGTTGAACCTGAGTGTTCAAGCTCGCATTGTACATGAAATACCCCTATACAAGAAACATTTCTACCATGAAAAAGCTTCTCATTAAAATTATCTGCCGTTCAGAAGCGACATAAAACTGTATGCCCTGCATTTGTAGGACATCGAGATGCAAAACGAAAGAATTGAATAATTTATTATTCATAGATGAAGTATGGGTCTGAACACCGTGATTTATGTGTTTGCACGCACACATATGTATTTTTGGAATGAGTACGAGAAAATCTAAATTTGTTTTTGGTAAGCTGTCATATCATATGGGAAGTACTGTCATATCATAATGTCATATTATCGGAAGTTATATTATTTGTGCCAGAATTTTTGCGTACAACTCTTGACTTTTGTCCCAACTCTTCGATAATGCGCCGTCACACCCTGCATTCATTATTCGAAACCATTTGGTCTAAAACTCGACTCATATATGTAGTTCTACAGCCTTCATATTTGACTTATTTAGCGGCTACCAGACGATATTCAACAGTTGACCCGCTCGCTGGGACTGAAAGGTGCTCCGCGAACTACCTGAGTGGTCGGCATTCGTCAGTAATCTTTCGAGATCAAATCTCAAAACAGAGGAGGATACCGCAGAGTGATGTCCTTTAACACTTGCTTTTCAACTTGTACATCTCGACGCTTCCCCAACTAGCAGAGGGAGTCTCATTGGTCTCCAATGCTGACGATTGTACGATAATGACGTCGGGCAATGACATCGATGACTTGTGCTGCCAAGTGAACTCGCCAGCTTTTCTCGTTCTTTCACTGCGAGGAATCTCCAACTTTAACCCAATAAATTCACGGCAGCCCTCTTTACCACCTGGACGAAGGAGGTCAAACTACAGCTAAAGGTGAAATCCGACGAAATATCAATACCAACAGTTAACAACCCCAAAATCTTGGGCATCACCTTCGATAGCTTGCTCTCCTCTTTAGCGCATACAACTACAACTCCCGCTAAGGTTCAAAACCGCAACAAGGTCTTCAAAGCACTAGTCCGTAGTGCTTGGAGCAAAGGCAAGGAAATGTTGCTGGCTACATTTAACTAGACGGGCTGTACTGACTTTTGCTGCGCTCATCTGGTGGCTTGGCATCAGTGATACCCCGTGAACAAAGCTCCAGATCTGTTAAAATACTACAACTAGCCACGGATACCTTCTGATGTCGCCCCTGCAACACCTACTAAACGCGATTTCCATGCTCCCGCACAAATGCTCAGCAAGCAATTTCTACTTGGGTAATACCGCAGGAATCACACCTTCAGACATTTGCTAGAGCATGAGCCACCTCCCAGACATGTCAGGAGACATCTCTTCAACTACACTGTCAAGATCCAGGACAAATCACAGCTACAACTACTAGACCGGACAGTATATAGACAGATGTTAAACGACATTCGTCGGGAGACTCTTACCATCTTTCTAAACTCGCGACTCCCGAATGCCCTAAGTCGAAGTCCAACCACCACCTATTGCAGGCGAAGAGCTTCAGCTGTCTCGCGAGACCTGCGTAACTTTGGCTCAATTAAATTCTGAATATTGTAGTAGGTGACACTCCTACTTATCCAGAATAGATTCCGACATATTCAATATATGTCCGACGATACTAACCCCCGCACGATACTAACCACCTATTTACATACCCTCTTAAGCTCACTCACCTAACACCCCTCTTCCTCTTCCTCTGAACCCAACCTGCCGAAACGGCACGCTTTCTGGGCCTACCAGATGAGCTAGACGATGACGATCGGTGACTGCACCGCATAACAACTACTTTTTTAACTACGGTTGGCATCTGACTATTCATTAAGACAACTTCGAGGGCACAGTTTCCAGTCTGTAGAAAGTTTAATCAGCGTTGGACGATTTCCAATATTTAGAGAATTTAGAAAACATACTGGCATATAAAAAATAATTTTTTGAAGCGTATGAAATAAATTTGTAAAAATGAGCGCATGTTGCAAAATTTATAAACAAATCACCTTACTATTTGTATATCGACATTACCGATGATACATATTAGCGCATAACTGTTTTTGGTTATTCAACCGAAACTGTTGCAGTCTTTTACGGTAAAAGTCGCTTTCCGGCCATGAACTTATTCTGTCAGTACTTTCTTTGAAAAAATGTTGTTGCATTTTTATTCATCTTGTAAATTGCAATTGGCTTATCAGCAAAAATCACCAGACATTGCCGATGATACAAGAGCGTGTTGCGTGCGGTGGTGATTTGCATAAACAAATCACTTTTTAAATTTTCTTACAATCTGCTAAACACGCAAGACATCCAAAGTAGCAATAAAGAAAACGCGCGAACTTCGGGTGATGAGCATAGGCATGGATATATGTATATGTAATATATATATATATATATGTATATGTAATATATATATATATATATGTATATGTAATATAAACATAAAACTAATATAAACAGGCTACAAGCCCTTAAAAAATTTATCCATAGCTTACCTCAACCCTCCAAATTTCCAAACCCGGCGTCCGACCTGCATTTGCAAATGCACGATGCATGACGCGATTCGGTGTTGATTTGCCGCCACTTTGGGGTTGGGGTTGTATTTGGGTCGACTGCACGCGAAAAGCTGGGCGGCCCGGTAGCAACACAAGTACAGCCAAAAGGCTAGAAAAATATTTAATATGTAGCACAAGTGGGAAAATCTTAGCTCAAAATACAACAAATATATTGCAGAACACATAACAGTTATTGCATTTAATAAAAGTATTACACTGGCAATTAAATCGAAATGTAAGTGAAATTCACTCTTAGTATCTCGGACAATTTAGTTGTGTTGCAAATTCGAAAAAGTGAACTATTCAATTGGATTACCTGAAGATTACTGCCATCTTCGTCGTCATTTTCAGCCGTAGTCTCAGCAACTGTTAAAGCTGAGCTCGAAAACCTATTTTGTATTCTTTGAAATTGAGTTTGTTGCTTTACTTTAGGATAAATGCTCTCTATCTGGCACGCTCCACTCCGCAATCACGCGATGCTCAATGAGTTGTTTTTGTTTTAGCTAAAAAGAAACATAAGTTAATAATTAGAATACATACAAACATACATAACACTATTATGTATTTGTATCTAAACTAAGCTGTTGTATCTTTTGACGTAAAAAGAAGTAGGAACGTGCAGTTGAAGACACTGCGTTTTATACCATTTATGAAAAATTATTATTTTTAATCGTGGATTGGGTTTTAAAACGACAATTTGGAGGACATTTTATACTTAGTCATTGAAATATTAGTTGTTTAACTTTGTGTGTACGAGTATGTATGTCTTATCTAAAAACTATTATATCAGCCATTTTTATTTTTCGATTAGACAGCTTCTTAGAATTTGTTTACACAGAAGTTTGCAGCAAATAATCGTGGATCATTACACAGGTCAGCGATGTTTACAAATCCTTCAAATTAATTACGTAGATTAGTAGGCAGACTTAAAGAGCACTTCGTGAATTTTGATAATGAAGTGACGCCGTTAGATTACCATATGGGCGTATGTTTTCTGTTAAAAAAGTACCCGGCGTTTCTCATTTAAATATCAGTCCATTATTTGAATATCACTTTGAAACGTAAGCAGTCAGGTTTACGTTCGTAATATCTTTCTAAACCAGTCATTGCTTGGTATATTCAGCGAATTTTACTATATCAAATTAATTTCACCAAAGAGTATATCCCAGTTTTTTTTTCTAACAAAAGTCAAGTGCGAAGGAATTAGGAAGCTTAGGTGTAGCTTACGGGAGCTCGGCAATGCGAGAAACCCAAGTAAGCGAAGCATACAATTAGTTTAGAGTGAGTCTGTGCTTAACGATTAACTAATTATTTTCCCGCTGTAAAAGAAACAGACGGCAAAAAATCCGTCCAGCCCTTTTTGACAGCGAGTCAAAGTTAAGAAAATCAGCATCAGAGAGGTAGTAGCCAATATTGGTGATTAGCATGGTGAAAATATGTTTAATGGTGTGGCCAATATTAGACCGTTAGCTGGCTCTCAGCGAATTTGACACACTCAGCAGATGGGCTGACGGTTTGTTTACGAAAAAACTAAGAATGTGTTAGTTATATAGGAAAAAATTAACACAATGTCACTTGGGTGACGTCTGAACAACGACAGATTTGACGAGTTTGTGAATACATGTGAAATGATCGTGGAGAATTTGGCTGGCGAATCACCCACACATAGTTATTTGGCCAAACCTAGTAATCTATCATCCTTGTGTGGTTAACTCGGAAGGCGTGTGGAGCGTGATACACAATCTTCTAGCGATGGGACGAGTTGCAGCGTGACTTTGCGCCGAAGGTGTTTTTTTTTTTTGCAAGCTCGGCTTCGTATGGCTGTCTATAAGGAGTCTATTTCTTTGAATCAAAATGTTATCAAAGATATCGAAACGAAGTAACAATCATCGAAATAGCGTTTCTTAGACTATTCCAAATCTAAAATACAAAGTCGATTCAAAATGTAGGACTGCTTCTTTAATTGCCGTGGTGGGATCCACTCTGAATTTATTATGTTGCTGTTGTTGCTGTAGCAGGATAAACATTCTCAAACATATGCGGGGTATGCTGCCGGCCTTTAGCCGGCTATAAGTCTGGGTCGTTCCGGAAACGTAGAACCGACTGCCGTAGGAACGGAATTTCCTCTGCCAAACCAAACAGTAAATAAATATGTAGTATTATGCGAAATTCTACGTAGAAATATTATGAAGCCAAAAGGTAATGAAATTTTGCACCTTCCGTAACAAAATCCCAAGGTAATTTTTAGCTTATAGATCTAGTTATTTTATGCACACATTAATGTTGGTGATTTAAAATTTTTTTTTTTTCTGAAACTATGCTGGAAAGTTATAATATCTCTTTGTTTTTGGGGTGTAAAATTAAGTTCGATATTTTTTTTTATTAAATAATAAAAATTTCGCAAACTTTTCTGAAAAGTTATTGTATTTTTCTAATTTTGGGGTAGATGAATTTATTTTTGCTATTTTTTCATTGAAAAAAAGTGCAGTAACAGAAGTGAAATTTTCAAGGCAGACAAAGAAAGAGGGATAGACCCGAGATGGAATGAGAGAGAAAGAGAGAGGGAAAGAATATATATCTAAATAAATTCACAACATTTGAAGAGAATACAAATAGACAAAATTTACAAAAACCCGAGAAGGGTCGACCGGTATAGGTAAACTCCGGACACAAACCGTGGCAACAACGCGCACTACTCCGAGCGTTTATCACCCGCAAACAAGCGCCAAAAAGTAGGCAGTAGTTATTTCTCACTAGAAATTAGCAACAACAAGAAAAAACTCTGAAAAAATAGCCTAAAGTGTATCTAAGATATACCTGCTGCTCAAATATGAACGAGACGTCTATCAATAAAACGGTCCGCGGATGACATATGGCAAAAATAAAATTTTTGTCTGGATGGTAGGACTCGTTATAATGCTTACATGGCAAATGTTCAGCGTGATATGTCACATAGTTTACTTTCTATTCTCACTCGTAAATCAAGACAAGCCTCGAGTGTGTTCTCCGAATTTAACGATGGAAATTCAAGTTGAACAATCCAAAATTTGTTTGAAATTTCCATGTTCATTCTAACAACATATTTCAGGCTTCAGATGCTTATAAAAATGTTGCATGACAACCTAGTGCGGGACTCTGCTCTATCACGTAAGCACGTGTTTGTACCAGTGGTAGCAAATCGTTCAGAGTAGGGCCGTACATCGCGTTGAAATACTTGCCTCCATGAACGTCGTCCATGCAATGGCGGATTCTTAGTAGAACTCGACGAAAGACGATCGGAAAAGTAAAGAGTAAAATTGTGCTTGATAAATCGCTGTGTGACCGCAAGAGAGATAGCCTAGTGAGCTGACGCATATCCACCGTATCCGTTCTTGCGTAGTACTTCTTTTCGCGTGGGCCGCCTTCGGCCGCGCTTCAAAAAAATAGCCCTCATCAGTCCAGCTCCGGCTACGCAATCCACAGTATTTTTGCGTAGATCTCCTTTCCGTGTTTTTTTTTATTCAATATCTCGAAAACTAAGCGAGATATCAAAAAATTTTACTCCTTCATTTCGTTTTCTTTTGTCGAGTTCTATAAGAATCCGCCATAAGATTGCGGCGCCACGGAAACAGCAGAATCCCCCGTATCGCTGTGCTATTGGTTCCGAAAGTACCAGAATATTGGTTTCAGTGATTATTACTTTGGCGAGAATAAATAAAATATAATCATAAAAATATCAATAAATAATTGAACTATTCTCGTTTTATTAACAAATTCCGGCTGCTTTTTAAACAGAAGCTAAATTTGTATCGGGTACTATATTATAATTGGAAGGTTGTATATAATATAGGCATAGTGTTTTCAGAATTTGTGCCCTAAGCAAATACAAAATATAAAATATGAAAATATGCGCACAGCGCAATAAATACTCTGATTTTTAGCTTTCTAATTTACTATATTCGCATATTTGCAATGAAATAATATAGAAAAGTATTTAGTGAATGTACCTTTTGGCATGCCAATATTGTAAAAAGGTCTCTCTGTATCTCACATTTCTCATTTAAAACCCAACAGAAAACAATAATTCAAACAATAGAATAGAACGCATGAAGCAAACTCGTCAATCATTTTAAAGTAATTGAACAATCATTTGAAAGAAATGAGCTTGTCAAAGAATGGAGCGGTGTGAGGCGTTAAACATACACAATACAAATTGATTTTAAATATGTGCTCGTTTTTTTATTCGTATACGTATAAGTTGAATACTTGTCGGCAAAGAGTCATGCACATTACCAAGACAACTCATAATTAAACATTTGTCAACGCAAACCGCAAATGCTTACTACGAACTTGGCACTGACACTGTCCTCCAATGTACGCGCATGTGATCATAGTAGACTTTACCAGCTACTACCTCTTACATATATTTTATGTACTGTTACTTCACAACTTTTGCCGGGTAATTAAAAATACGCAAAAGTTTCTATCATATATACAGTGGCGATCACAATACATATGAAGTGTTTTTAGCTAGAATTTTCTTCTTATTTTTTCTCTAAATATTGCTCATTCTTTAACAAAGCCATACAAATCAAATTTTAAAACTTTATAAAAAATTTAGAAGAATTCAACAGTTTTTATATAAATTTTGAATTTTCAGTAAATTCTTGAGTGCCATGTTACATGCATAGAATTTTAGTAAAACAGGTGCTGCTGAAAATAGCATTGATTATTAATACTTTTATTTTTTTTGTGTTTTGCTGATGGCTTTTGCGGTTTTTTAGTATAATTTATTAAAACTGTTACAATTTACTTACAATTTATAATTTTTTTTTATTTTTTTGCAAACGGTCTTGCGAATTTTCTTTCAGAAGAAATTTATTTCTATTTATATGAAATGAAGAGCAAAAAGCCGCCAGCAAAAAACATTAAAAAAAATATTGAAAAATAACCCTTAAAAATTTAAGCTTGTTTACTAAAATTTTATGGACCATTTAACTGAATACCCAAAGATTTTCTAGAAATTCGGATTGAAGCGTTCAAAATTTAGATGAAAACTGGTTGAATTTTTCTTGTAGTTTTTTTTATATGGCTCTGGTTAAAAACTAAGAATTAAAACAAAAACCAAAAAAAAATAATTAAAAATGAAAAATGAGAAAAGTTCTAACTGGAAAAAACATTATAAATATTAGTTTGGAGAAAAAGAAATGCATTATTTTTTGGTAGAATTTGTGCGTAAATGGCTTAAAACTGTTTTATGATTGGTCTTTAGCTCCAAGGCGATGCTACAACTACTAACGAGCCGGGCAATTTCGATTATTTCTGTGATTTTATCGACATTTTCTTCCACATCAAAAATGCCGGGACGGAATCGACGAAACCAAAATCGCACGTAATTAGACTGTATGGTGCTTACCCTCACCAACGAAAACGTACGCCCGTCAGTATTGGCTGACACGATGAAACTAATGAGAGCCCCATGTAAATGATTTCTCAACGACAACATAGTATCATAGATCGTTGTTTTATCGTATCAGCTGATACGGGCGTACGGGCGTACGTTTACGTTGGTGAGTGTGAGTGTGAGCCCCATTACAGTATCGGAGCCATAACCACCATTCACAATTTCAGCGCTCTGCCTTGCATTTTCACTTTTATCAAAAACAAAAAAACAAAAAAACTGTAAAATGTACCGAATTTTCTCTTTGTTGACTTCCACTGTTAATACAGGGAATGAATCAAACAACTGAATGGATCAAACAAAAAACAGCAAAGAAGTTTTTTAGTGTGAAACGTCAACTTGACAACGACCATCAACTTTAAATTGTTTGATCGATACTTTACGAGATATCGATCACTACGAGTACAGCCATCTGCCGAGAAAATATTGGACTTATTTTTCCCCGGCCGCCGTTGCCGAATGGGTTGGTGCGTGACTACCATTCGGATTTCAGAGAGAGAACGTCGGTTCGCAATGGCAAACCTCCGAGTGTATTTCTGCCATGAAAAATCTTCTCATAAAAATATCTGCCGTTCGGAATCGGCTTGAAACTGTAGGTCCCTCCATTTGTGGAACAACATCAAAACGCACACCACAAATACGTGGAGGAGCTCGGCCAAACACCCAAAAAGGGAGTAAGTGCCAATTATATATGTATATATAAGTATATATAATATTACAAAAAAAAATCATTATAAACTCAGAGTTATGACCACCACTGTAGGCAAATGTCATTGAATGTACGTGTGTATGTATGTAAGCAAGTAAATTGGTGAGTAATTTTATATAATATGCCAGCATATACAAGCACATAAGTATGTATGACACATGAATATGTAAGTAAACATGTAAATGCGTCCTTAACTTTATTTTAAACCTGAACGAATAATAGGTACGTCTAATATTTACAATATCTGCAACAAAGCATGCATATAAATGGGAAAAAAATCTTAAGATCACGACCCATAGATTATTCTGTGGTTAGTAGGCGATAAGTCAAAAGCTTTTTTTTACTGAGCGAACGGTAAATATTAAGCCTAATAAGTTGAAAGAATTTGTTTTGTTTCGATTTACTTAACAAATTTGAAAAATATAATATGTACTTTACAGAAGTTATAAGATGGGCATCGCTTTGCGAAAATATTGAAATCAAATATTTTTAATCTAAGAATAAGAATATTTTCAATCTATTAAAATATTGTTAATCATTAAGAAATAAATAACTTATGTAAAATCATATTTTTTTGCAAATGTGAAGAGTATTTTCCAAAGCCAATAGTTTTATACGCCTAGGCTAAAGCCAACTATGTATCATATCACATCGAGTAGTATGTATTGTAGCAGTATAAAATCCTGTCTAAGTTCGTAACCCTTAAGCCCAACACAAAGCAGCCAATCAAACAGTCGATCTTTCATTTATTATATTTGCCTTAAAAGGCATCCGAGGCAACGAGTGACCCGACGAAACAGCTCGACTTATGCCATCAACAAGCCCATTGTTTCCAGTTTATTCAGAAAATTATTTACACCGACATATAAAAAGACATACGTTTAAGCATCTATATACTACATTCCATGGCATGCGCATACCAGCTCACTATCCAAGCAATACACCTCGATATTTAACAAGCCAGTATGCCCCACTCAATATATGTAGGACATACCAAACACACACACACCAACACAGGACCACCTTACAGGTGCCCAACAACAATGCCCGTTTTGCGGTAATAACCCATCAGCTGGCCATCTTTTCAACGATTATCGCACCGTAGAAAGTATCCCGATCCAACAAACCTCCTGACCTACTAGCTGCTGTTTCTGTCACCAATATAACTGCTTTAAACATTTTTTTTAAGATTGTAACTTAACTACCATGGTTTATCCTGAGGAGAGAAGATTGGAACAATGGGGTAATGGACAATAGAAGCGGAATCAGCATCTATACTGATGGTTCCAAGCTAAATGATCAAGTAGGCGGATGCCTTCATTCTGAAGGAATGAATGCCAACATCTCATTCCGGTTACTGGATCACTGTAGTGTATTTCAAGCTGAAATTCTGTCTATCAGGGAAGGCCTGCTAGCCCTAAATAAAAGTGTCCTCACCACAAGAGATATAAATATATATTCAGATAGCCAATCGGCCCTGAAAAATCGCCTATATTACCGATCCTACCAGACAAAGCGAACAAACCTATACCTTTAACAACTTGTAAAATGCTTATAGATAAACACACTATCAGTCCTGCTAACAGGCTATGGTCTCAGTCCCTGACCTGTGCAACAAGTAGAATGACGGGGCCTGAGTGGAACATGGGCCGCACAAACCGACTGTTGAAACTGAATAGGAAGAACATGAGAAATCTTCTCGGGGTCCTAACAGGGCATTGTCTGATCGGCAGCCATGCCAGTAGACTGGGAGCGCCCTATAACGACAATTGCAGAAGCTGTAACGACATTGAAGAAGAAGAGGCTATAGAACACTTTCTATGCGGGTGCATGGCTCTGGATAGAAGAAGGTTCAATATTTTAGGGAAAAGTTCCCTGAATAACTTGGCAGAAGTAGCCAATATAAAAATAACAAGTCTTGTTAGATATATTAAAGCCACAGGTTGGATCAATGAGGACGATTTAGAGCTCATAAAAGCCGGTCCTACGTAAACGGTACGAACCGGATTTTTTCAGCGTATAAATCTTATCAATTTAGCAGCATTCTCCAAAAGGGTTATGCTGTTGCAACAACTATAAGCCTCTTCTTTTCGCCAAGTGTTAGCAATGTATGGTATGTACAAAATTATTTAAGTAGCTCTAGAGATGCCCTCATTTGCTTCCATAAGAGTGGCGGTGTTATGCCCATTTGGATTTTTTAAACTTATTGTTTATTTTTTAGTTAATTTCTGAACTAAATTTTAACAAATTTTCCTTATCAATTATTGACATACCCCCACATCGATAACGAGTATTTTCCTACATACACTAAGTGCCATTAAGATATCTCACTTTTCATACTAGTTATCGTATTACAGAAAATTTTTGTATAAATATGTTCATATAATATTATATATCTCGATTTCGTTGTGCTATTACAAAGAACCATTATGTGCACAAAGTAATCTAAAGGGTATTTCAAAAGATATTGCTTTATAAGAAAACATGTACAAATTTAGATTCTTTGAGATTTCACTATTTTTATTCAAAGTACTCGTACAGCTCTTAACACACATTATTCCAATAGACCTACATATTATATTAAGAAGACGGCAACCATGAGTGCATTTAGATTAAATGAAGCGGGTCGCTGGAAAGAAAAAAACGTGTGGTCATGCCAGTCTA
Organism: Anastrepha fraterculus; assembly: GCA_037575425.1. Taxonomy (NCBI): domain Eukaryota; kingdom Metazoa; phylum Arthropoda; class Insecta; order Diptera; family Tephritidae; genus Anastrepha; species Anastrepha fraterculus. The sequence continues at coordinate 73,404 of JAYXIM010040147.1, forward strand.
TTATTGCGACAAACTCAGTTAACCTCAGTGAGAACTGACTACATCGTCCCGACGGTAACATTTAATAGGAATTTTGCGACTCTCTTTCCATCTAAGGAAGAATGGAATAATGGATTCTCTATAAACCACTTCGACACTACAGTCTATACAGATGGCAGTAGAATTGAGAAATTTGTGCGTCTCCCTAATACCAGCAGTGTCTTCTAGGCGGAAGTACTGGCAATTGGGGAAGCCTGTAGGCTACTAACGCAGATTTCTCTTTAAGAGCAATATCGCTACTCTTTCGGCTGCAAACTGGACACTGGGTTCGGCTACAACAACCTCTAAAGTTGTGGAACAAATTAGGAATAGCCTCACCACCTTGAGAGGTAGCCATAAAGTTACCTAAATCTGGGTCCCGGGACATCGGAACATTGAAGGTAACGAAAAAGCAGATGGACTGGCAAGAGGGGATCTGCCATGAATAACGCTCTTGCAGGATCGCTCATTAGGTGCAGTCAAGAATATAATTTCCCTAAAATACCTCCGAATCGCAGATTGTAGGTGGAAAGACCAGACGAAATGCAAAATTAGCAGAACGTTATGGTCCACCTACAACCACAAGCAAACAATAATACTGGCAAATATGAAACGAAGGAATGCCTGGAGACTAACGGCAGTCATAACTGGCTTTTGGTCTATCGGAGAACAAGCAGCCAAAATGGGTATCCCTCACAATACATACTGCCCCAATTGTATTATAAAAAACCGGAGAAAAAGGAAACAATCTTCCATTTCCTATGTAAATTCCCTGTCCTATGGAAGGAACAGAATATTAACAACCTAATAAGGCTCTCAAACCGCGCAGACTGGAGATAGTCTTGCTGTAAATAACTGTTAAACAAGTTGGTAACGAGGATGTGACAACAAAATGGTGCGAAAGCGCTAATTGGATTCTGGAAGAATCACCTTAAAGTGGATCTTAACAATTATATGTTAAAAATGGGATCATTTAAATGTCTACCATGACCATGTCTACAGTGGATTCATGAATGCTTAATTGTTGAGAACGTCGAGATATCGGATAACGACGTTGAAAGTTGTTCAGCAACACATTGCGCTGCAGCAGCAATATTCTCAACAGAACGTCCAGTTCTTGGTCTGCCAGTCGTTTTTTATCGCCAACAGAACCAGGGTTTGGAAGCTTTTTCACCAACCCTCGAATTGTCGACTCATTTGGACGATTATTGTCGCATAGTAATAATACCATTTTTATAATTTCTTTCCCCTTGTTCACTTCTTTCGGGAGCCTTTTCCGTCGTATACGCTTCTGTGCTGTTGTTTTCGCACCGTCCCATGAGATGTCGACATCTACTAGTTCGCGCAGCATCGACCTTCTCCAAGTGTTGTTCGGTCGACCGCGACCTCTGCTTCCTAGCGGGTTCCAGTCCAGCGCCATTCTCGTGTTGCTATCTGGTGACTTTCTCAATGTGTGACCTATCCAACGCCACTTTCAGCGTTTGATTTGCCTAAGGATGGATTCCTCATTCGTTAATCTCCACAGTGCGTCGTTACTGATGGTGTTTGGCCAGAATATTCTGCGCATGATGCGGAGGCATTTGTTGACGAAAGATTGTGGCACACGTACCAGGACCCGAATAGCACCATTTCCACAATAAGTTTCAATAATTTTAACGTGTTGTTCTATATTGTAAAATTGTACATCTGTCTATTTGATGAATGTCAAAGATGACATAAAAAAGGTACTGTCTAGGAAGTATTCGCTACTGACATCTAGGCGTCACTTTTGAAAGACCCTTTTTGTAATACCTCAATGTACTAATGCACTTACACAATTATAAAAATAGTTCTCATCTGTGGAAGAAATATTCTAAAAATAATTTACAGAGCTTTATTTTAATTATTTATGAATAAACTTCGTATAAGAGGCACGTCATGCGATTAGCTCTAAGCAAGACTTTAAAGAGCAGCAAAGGCTTTTCCTCCATCAACAACGAGTAGCGAAGCTCAATTTGATCACAAAGTATGATATTTCGAATGCCTAAGTGGCTGACTAAAGTACAATTCATACACACATACATACACACATAGAAATGTGTGCATATGCAAATACTTTCACCGCTTCGAAAAAGAAAGGCGTAACATTTAACGTTTTTTTTTGGTAAACACATTTGTACACACATACTTACATATGTGTGCGTCTTCAAAAATAGTGAATTTTTTATTTATTATCTTTTTGCATTTTCGCATCTTTTTGAAATTCGCATTTTGTCAATTGGTATACATTTTGTTTTTTGCGCTTTATCTTGCTACTTTTTTCTATACAAAAGTAGAGAAGCAACCAATTTACTTTAAAAGTTCGAACAAAATTTATAAGTTTATGAGTTGAAATTCTTCTATAAGCCTATAGTCTTACGTTTTACTACATGAACAAGTGAATGAATAAAAAAGTAAATAAATAAATAAAAATGAGTAATACAATACGAATCAGTTGAGATTTCCAATTAATATTGTGCCGGAAATTATGATTTGCTTTTGTGAATATGTAAATATTTGTTATTTGCAACAAGCAGAACTTCGTGATTTTATGAAACTAATAAACAAACTAACAGATAAATTATACTACACTACCATAAATAGCTAGAACAACAATAACAACAAATACTGAAAAATATTACAACTTACTGAGTTAAAGGTGGGATAAGGTATTTAAATAATTTCTTATTATTATTACTTTTTTTCTTTCTTAAATTAACGCATAATTCCTCGAGAATATTGCGTCAAGGCAGTTGGAGCAAAATTTACGAAATAATTTGAGCGTCTATTGCTTCAGGCCTGCTCAAATTTAAGGGGTCCAGAATTTTCAAAAAATCGAAATTTCGATATTTCGAAAGCATGGTAGCTTAAGAATATACTGTGAAATTTTCATGCAATTCTAGAAATTCCCAATATTACAGCTTCTACAGCCCATTAACTAGGTTGAGAGCGGTCCGCGCGATCCTGTACTCTCAAACTTTAAACTCGTTTTTCTCGAAACGACTTATTTCCGGCACGGCCTGCATGGTAACTCATACAGTTTTTAATATTTTTTAATGCGGTTTTTTTTTAAATATTCGAAAGTGTTTTCTCTATAGATTTGATTTTTGATATTTTTATTAAAAAATTTTATAAACATAATTAAAATGTGACATTTATGACGTAAAACGCATACTTTTTTTAAAATGCCGTAAATCGCCAAATTTTTCAAAATTCAAAAATCCGTTTCGAAAGACTATAATTACAACTTTATTTAGAAGAATTTTTTCCTTGACTTTTTACAGATCCATCAACATTTCAAGGAGAAATGATACAGATCGTGGAGCAACTTTGTTTGATTGTACCTTGGGTCACGTGATTTTTTATATACTAATTTTTGTGAAGAAAAATTAAAATATATACATTTTTTTATAAAGTTTAAGTACAAATAAACAATGTATAAAATTAGAAAAACAGTTTTTCCTTTAACGCATTTTTGGCACTGCTGGACGTATATGCCAAAATCTGAAGCACGCCAAAATCTACTAGAGACCAGGGGTCGGCAACCTGCGGCTCACGAGCGACATGCGGCTCTTTGGATTATTTGGATATTATTTATTTTATCAAAAAAAATGTAATCGTTCTGCGCCGATTAACGAGATTATGCACCGATTCTATCGCTCAGCCACTTGTACTCGCTGACTGTAAAGAATTCGAAAAACTAAATGGAGACTCAGTATTCCGAAACGTCCTTCATCACAATAAATGCGATGGCATTCGAAAGGTAAAGTATTGAATGAAATAAATAATCGCCTATAATGCACAACAAAACAACTATCTCAATACACCCTCAATGAGAGAACGACGAAGGTGGCAAAAATGAGCTGATATCTGCAAACCGCAAGGCTAGGATGCCTATGCTTTGGTAGAAGAATTGGTTTGTTTTGAAGAAAACCGAGCATTCACTTGTTGCAGAATATATTCAGAGCATGGCTAATTACCTCACTTTCTAAAGCAATATCGCTAGATGAAAGAACCAGTGCAACTGTTGAAATGGAATTACTTCAGCACAGTTATAACAAAAAATATTTCCAATAGGTGACGGGGATGCAGCTGGAGTGACAGTCATTGACCATATATAAGTCCGTATCGTTCCGATAGTGCAGAACCGACTGCCATGGGAACCTTGGGATTGTTCCTCATGACATGACTAGCTTCTTTCTTTCAAAATTTGTACTAATGAGAAATAAAAGTTCGTTTTAACGCAATATAAGCCATAAAAGTCATAAGTCTGACATACTTACATAAAATTCTCCAATATTCTAAAAAAAGAAACAATAATAAAAAATATGTACATATAAATACAGTGCCGGTGAAAATAAAAGCACCAAACAAGCAGCTCACTTTATTTCACAGTAAAACTTGACTAAAAGGAATTTGGTTTGCTGTTATTTTTCTCTTGTCTTACTGACAGTCTCTCTGATTTAGGAGAGCAGAAAACATAACAAAAATGATAACGGTTCTTCTCAAAAGAAGCAAAATTGAAAGGGAAATGCTGAATAGCACCAAGCACATGTTTTTGTCGAAAAAAGCATTTGCGCGAAAATTATCATGTTTTTGTTAGAAAAGGTGATTTTTTAGAAGACAAAACAGATAAAACATATAATTAACATCAATTTTTCAAATATGGGCCGCGGAAAGCACTGTAAGCGGAAAGCACTGTAACATGAAGAAAAAAGGGCAATTATTAAAAAAATGATTGAGGAGGGCAAAACCTTCGCCGAAATAAGTCGGTTACTAGGCTGCTCAAACGAAATGATTATTAATGCCAAGAAAATTGTCCAAAAAGTAGAGTATCGTGGTCGAAAACCTATTATATCGCCACTACTTTATATCCGGCCAAGGACTGCCACTCCAGCAGCATTCCCCGTATGTAAGTACGGGGATTGTTTATGCTGCTACAACAACAACAGAGCAAGAAGTAGCCATTCAAGCCAGCAACGGAGCTTAAAAATAATCTAAATATTGCTGTATCTGTTGACACCATTTGCACTCGACTGAGAGAAAATAATTTGAACGCTTGTAGTTCGAGAAAAGTTCCGCTTTTGACTATTAAACACGCAGCTAAACGCATGAAATTTGCTAAGCAACACTCCAATTGGCCAGTGGAAAAGCTGAGAAACATATTGTGGGCAGATGAGAGCAAAATCGTGTTGTATGGAGGGACTGGTTCTCGTAGTTAAATATAGACCGATGTACACGAAAAAAGCTATTCAACACGGAGGTTCCAGCATCTCAACACAATTTCGAATTTGTAGACTGATGTTAAAAAGACAGTTCACACTTACAATCCAACTAGTAATGTGGCCCCTTAGATAGTTGTAAAGGAAAGTTGGGAGTGAATTCCGATTACTAGATGCCAGGATTTAATTTATTCTTTGCCAAGGCGCTGTGAGGCCGTGAGACCCAATAAAGTAAAATCAACAAAGTATTAACACACCAGTTATGGATTAAAAGTACTTTTGTTTTACATTTTTAAGTTAATTTTTTATTTTCGCTATTGTGATTGAAATAGTGCTAATTTTGTTACCGCCTTACTTTGACTGAAATTACTTATTAAGTGAATTTTTTTTTGAAATATGCAAGAAATATGGGGTACCTTCTTATAAAAAATATGTTGATAGATTAATTAATTAAGTACAATTATTTTTTGTTAAAAAAATTGAGTTCTTTTCGAATTGTTTAAAGTTTGAATTTCGCAACTCTCTATGGAGCTATTATTTTCACTATAGTTATATATACATATGTATATATGTACTTATGCATACATAATCATAAAATTTGTTGTGGAATTAAATTCAAAAGAACATCCTTAAGGGGACAGATACCTGTAAAATTTCGAAAAACAATTTTTTTTTTTATAAAATGTTAATATAATCCTTTAAGAATATGTCAAGAAATTTTAGAGCGTAAAGTTAAGTATTTCTTATATTATAGATCGTCAACCGTATCGACTCTATGGAGTCACGTTTCCACGACAGTCGGTTCTACGTTACCGAAACGACCCAGATTTATATCCGGCCAAGGACTGTCACTCCAGCAGCATTCCCCGTATGTAAATATTTGGAATGTTTATGCTGCTACAACAACAACAACTATATGGAGTCTGGAAGAGGAATTTTCATGTATTCAAACTTTAGACGCGTTTTTCTCAAAACTATATTTTTCGAATTGGCGTACACGATAACTCGAAAAGTTATTGACCGATCTCCCTGAAATTTTGCACACATTTTTTTATGATATTATTTTTTATGTGAATTTTCAAGTTTTCGAAAATTTTTCGAAAAAAATAATTTTTTCGAAGCAAAAACAGTAGGAAAATTCGCCGCAAAATTAATTTTTTTTTTTTGAAACATTTTATTCCGCGATTTTTTTTCTCCATTTTTTTAAATTCATATAGAAATTATGACAATAATAAACAAACAAATTTTTGTTTTTTTGTATTCAGGTCACTGACGCCGATTGAGAAGTCCCGCTGCGACCTTCCTGGAAGAATTGAGTGTACATCTGCCATTTTAAATGATTAAAATAAAAAAAAAAATTACATTACTTGAAGGAATATAAATAAACTGTATGCCAATTTTGAAAAAAATATATTGACTTCTTCATTTCAAACAATTTTAATGCAAATCAGGGAAAATATGACCCTTTACAGGTCTGTCCCCTTAAGTATGGAGAGAGACTTGCTAGCCTGCAAATACTTATAATATCGGACTTGAACAATACTTAGGAATCGCCTGCACTGGTCAGCCCTTCGTCACAAATATCCATATGTAAGTAAAAACACGCATACATATATACATATCAAATTAGTGTATTTGAACAAACAGTTGATAGACTGCACAAAAGATTATTTGCTTAAATATTTAAGTGCGTAAAACAGTGTTTTTCCAAAGGCGACTTTAATTACACTACACTACACAGAAGTACATCACTACATACATATGTACATATCCATATCGTACCATACATAGATATGAATGCAAACAGCTTCATAACATATGTATGTACATATGTACATACATACACATATATGTATGCATATTTATAAAACACATTCATATGCAAAAAAAATACGTAGTAGCAACAACCAATAACCAACAAATTTCTTCCGGTCATAATTAGCGTATATAAATAATCTTCAAAAAATATGCTAAAACTTATTTCAATCACAGCACATGAAAGATACCTTTTCCCACGTATGATTCCTACAAAACACTCGCGATTTTCGCAATACAACTAGCTTACTGAGGCACTTTAAATGTTCAAGACAATTTACTTTTAGCTAAGACAGATTTTGAGCGACTGAACTGTTTATAAACTCCGAAGCTCTATATATTCAATTTTTAAATTTGTCTGGCTTAAAGCTGTTCTCTCGCTCAAACATTCAATGCATTAGCCACTGATCGGATTCATTCATTGGTATGCATACAAATTAGCTTGACTTCGGTAGATCGCTAATAGGCTGGTGACGCAAATATGGAATCTCTTTTTGAAAATAGAGAGTAAAGGTGAGAATTTCTAGAGCGTAGGAGAAAATACATACATACATACGTATGTATATGTGCGAGAGATGTTGCTGATAAAAATTTGGTATTTCCTAAAGCTGCGCGATTTCGCTTATCACAAACGGCGGCTTAATTTATTATTTGCGAGAATCAGTGACTTTGGAAATAGTGAATTGTTTTTCCAGAATTTACATAAATAAGCAGCGAATCTTGGTTGGAAAAAAGGAAAACTTCACTATAATCAACCATTTAGCGGGATATCGGAAGGAAAAAAAGAATAACAAAAGGAAATCAGTATTGGACAAATGTTCTATTATATATCGCCGGCTGAGTGGAAGATCGCCTTGAAATTCTTGAACCTTGTTGAGACTATTTGACTTCAATGAGGCTATTTTGCTCCATGCAAGAACAAAATATTTGTTCCATCTCATCGTATCGCAATTGCCCAAAATTTATTCAAGCCTGCAGATTACTTTGTTTACAAAAAACAAAAACGATTTCCGAGAATTGTTTTTTCGTTCTTTCTTATCAATTAATTTCACTGGAAATAGGAATACCCGACAGACAAATGAACTCTGTGACTAGATGGCATTTCCGTCATTTCACTTTTTCACACTGTTTTGCTGTTAATGTTATTTATCATATATTAAAAATATTTTTATTTTTTAATTTAATGCAATTCAAACACATCTACTGAGTCAGAAGTTTATAAACTACAAGTAAGCCTACGCAACTGCATAACGTTAAAATATTGAGTCGTGTCTAATAATCAGCAGCTGTATTTGATAAATAATCCCGACGCCCAATATTGGAGGCTTGTTTGCTTTGTACTGCTTCCAGTTTGGGACATTCAGTGATGCGATGACCTAAACCTCCACAATAGCTACAACCGTGCGAATCACCAAGGTCCAAGTAATTTTCTGGTTCTGGACATAGTTCGTTGAGAAACTCAGGCACTTTTTGCTTAGCTTCAATTAGCAGATGCTTCAAATCCAACAACACTGACTGTTCGGCAGTTTTATTGATAAAAGTGGTGGCCAGGCCCTTGGTGTTCGAACGACCCGTACGACCAATACGATGCACATAGTTTTCAACATCATCGGGCATATCATAATTAATGACGTGCTGCACATTTGGAAAATCTAAACCTTTTGAGGCGACATCGGTAGCTACTAGCACATCCTTCTTGCCATCACGATAAGCTTCAACTGCACGAGAACGTTCTTCTTGGTCTTTACCGCCGTGAATTGCTACAGCTTCAACGCCTAACAAATTTTGATATGCATTAGTTATTTTTCAAGAGTTTTAAAAGATGTCGATATATTATATATATAGATGTAAAAAAGTCGATATATTACCTTTGAGCAATAAATACTCGTGTATGCAGTCGACGTCCTGTTTCTTTTCAGCGAATATCAGCACTGGTGGTGAAGTTTTCTGCAAACAATCCAATAGGTGAACAACTTTAGCCTCTTGTTTAACGTACTCCACTTCCTGTGTAACATTCATCGAGGCCGCACCAGCACGTCCTACATTAATAGTAACGGGCTTTACCAGAGCTGAGCGCGCAAAGTTCTGTATTTTCTTGGGCATAGTCGCTGAGAAGAGTAAAGTTTGTCGTTGGCCACGGAAAAATGAAAAGATTGTACGCACATCTTCTTCAAAACCCATATCTATCATACGATCTGCTTCGTCCATACACAAGTAACGACATATATCTAACGTAGCCATTTTCTTTTCTAACATATCCATTAAACGACCGGGTGTTGCAACCATAATGTGCACTCCTCGTTGTATAATCTCCAATGAGTTGGAAACGGGTAGACCGCCGATCGCGAGACAGGCACGTATTTCAGGCATACCGCATTGTTGTAAATGTCGGCTATAATGCTGCAAAATGACGACTAGTTAGTTTATTATCAATAACAGTGAGCACATGCTTGAATTTAACTTACCATTATAATATCATAAGTTTGTTTCGCTAATTCCCGAGACGGACAAATGATAAGTCCATATGGGCCTTCATTACGCTCGAAGGGCAGGCGATATTCTTGCTCCAAAGCAAACATTATGATGGGGAGTACAAAAACAAGTGTCTTTCCCGAGCCCGTAAAAGCAATCCCAATTAAGTCACGCCCAGAAAGTACGGCTGGAATGCCTTGCAATTGAATTGGAGTAGGTTTTTTGATACCCTTTGCAGCGAGTCCGTTTAATATGCCTTTAGGGAATTTCATTTCCCGAAAACTATGTATTGGCGGCGCAATGTTCTCACCCTCTACTAGAATGCGTAAACGTTTACGTATAGCATTGCGCCGTTCTTCTGGCATGGCTGCCAGGTAGCGTGGTGGACGCCAACTAGTTTTGATAGGTTCCTCGTATTGAATACCTTTGGCCAATTCAGCTACGCCCATTAAAGCTTTCTGTTGTGTTACACTTTCCAGTATCTTTTCTTCTTCCTTTAATTGCTTTTCAACAGCACTTATTTTTTTAGCTTCAGCTATTTTCTTCAATTCGGTGTGTTGATCCAACAAGCTGATGTTGTATTTACGTCCCCAAAGCTCCGCTTCAGTGGCACCTTGTGACTCCTCGTCACCTTCATTTTCACTTGAAGACTTTGGCTGTGCCGCTGCTTCAGAGGTAAGCTGCACAATTCTACCAAGCTTCATTAGCTGCTGTTTTTTGCGCTCCTTAACTGGAACATACGGCACATAATCCTCGTCTTCATTTTCATCTGACGATTTTCCTTTATCATCGCGGCGATAACGTTTAGCCTGTGTAGCCTCTGCCATTCCCAAAAATTTGTTTACAATTGGTTTGCGCTGGTCAGATGTTTTTGAAACATTTCTTCTTTCTAATTTTCGTATCTTTGCTTTGACTTATGTAAACAGTGCTACCAAACAATTATTTTTACATAAAGTTTTTATGACTTCAATTTAGTACAGTCAGTTACTTGGAGTTTACACATTTACTGAATGCACGAAAATCGTTGGCTTCCTTATTATTGTTTTGGTCCAATTAAAATTAATCATTATGCTAGAGTGTAGCATTTCATAGTACCATTAAAAATAATAGAATATCGGTCAAAAAACTACAAACTAATAATAATAATATCTTTAACCGAGAAAATTTACAATAACTCATATTTTTTAATACATATGCTTTTTTATTGATAAATGCTTAAATTTGTACAAAAATTCTAAAATATTTTGATTAGATTTTTAATAATTTTCAAACGTTTTTTGTGCAACTATGTTACAGAAAGAACCATTTTGAAATCAGTCGATCCCAGCTTTAAACAGTTTTTGAGAACCAGAAGAGAATGTTTTGACTGATGGATTTGCATAATGCGCACATAATCCTTCGCTTCAAAAAATAGTTTATAAATAATTGAAAATAATTCTACTTTATTTTTCACTTCACAAGATAACGGTCACTCTTGAATTTTATCATTCTTGCCATAATATCAGGAATGATAAAATACAAGATTGCACCTTGCGAATTCACGATGTTGTCAGGCTCCATGAATAAAGAAAAAAAAAGAAGGAGAATTACTTATTTGTGGAAAGGAACAGTAGGCGAAAGCAATCGAGACACCAAACACAAGTAATTATAAACACACTTACTTGCACGGCGTCGTCTGCAGAAAAATTGCATTTTGAATTTTATATTCCTTTGCGCTTTTACAATTTAACACGCGGCATATCCTTGTCATTAGTTTGTTTAGTTTAAATGTCACAAACCACAATATTATCAAACCATTCACTGAATTTTTAAAAGCATACAAACTCTCTTCCTTTTGTTTATTTTGTGTTGACGTTAGATCTGTCAAAATCTCGAAAACTAAACTAACTGTTTTGGGAAGACGCCACCTCCAGTACTGAATTCGCCTTACTGCGAATATTATTGGACAATTCGTTGTCATATTTTATAAATTTAGTATTTGCGTTTTGCATCGTGTTGATAAAATTTATTTCGTGAAGAATTTTCAGTGCTTGAAACTTCACATTGTTTGCTTGTGGATTGTACTGAATAAAATATCTATCTACGATGTCTATGTCAAAGACAACAAACACTTATAATAGGCAAAATTGGGAAGATGCTGAGTTTCCAATCTTGTGCCAAACTTGTCTTGGAGATAATCCATACGTGCGGATGATTAAAGAACGATTTGGCAAAGAATGTAAGATATGTACGCGCCCGTTTACCATATTCCGATGGTGCCCTGGAGCGAGAATGCGTTTTAAAAAAACTGAAATTTGTCAAACCTGTGCTCGTTTGAAAAACGTGTGTCAGACATGTCTACTAGACTTGGAATACGGTCTGCCAATACAGGTGCGCGACGCTGCGCTCAAAGTGGCCGATACAATCCCTCAGAGTGACGTGAATAAGGAGTATTATATCCAGAACATCGACCGCGAGTTGGGAGATGGTGATGGTACTGAGGCAGCAGGTACAGTTGGACGTTCATTAGCCGCCAACGAGATGTTAGCAAAATTAGCACGAACTGCGCCGTATTATAAACGTAATCGTCCACATATTTGTTCATTCTGGGTGAAGGGCGAGTGCAAACGTGGCGAAGAATGTCCATATCGTCACGACAAGCCAAATGAACCGGATGACCCACTTTGTGAACAGAACATAAAAGATCGCTACTATGGGCGAAACGACCCAGTGGCTGAAAAAATTATGAAACGAGCTGCTACGTTACCGACGTTGGAGCCACCTGAAGATCGCAATATTACAACTCTATATGTTGGTAATTTGCCCGAAGAAATAACAGAACCAGAATTGCGCGACCATTTTTATCAATACGGCGAGATCAGGTCCATTGCATTGGTTCCACGCCAGCAATGTGCATTTGTGCAGTATACTAAACGTGGAGCTTCAGAATTAGCAGCTGAACGTACTTTTAATAAATTGGTGTTGCACGGGCGTAAAGCAACGATCAAGTGGGCACATTCTCAAGCCAAACAAAGTGGCTTGGCAAAGACAGATAGGCGTTTTGAAGTTCCCGCCGTACCCCCGACGCCTATTGCTAATCCAAATGACTTTTTCAATCTTCAACAAGAGCAGGTGACCGTGCTGCCTCCTGGTATGAAACTACATCAAATACCGCCCAGCCTCATACCTGCGTCGTCGTATCAAATGTACTCACAGGCGTATGCTGCACCATACTCAAATATTCCAATGCCATCTACCTCTGCAACGGCTTTGGAAGGTATTCCACCACCACCAGCTGGCCAAATGGTGCCTGGCCAAGTGCACTACCCTAGTCAGGATCCAAGCCGATTGGGTGCGGTGAAAAAGTGACATCAAAGACTTTAAAACATCTTTTATGTATGCATCTTCGCTTAGAAAAGTACTTTGAATAAAATTTTTATTTCATTTACATACAAATATTTGTAGCAGTGTTTTTTCAGGACAACATATTTAATAAATACTATAAATGTCTGCAAATATTTTACATTACATGTCTAATTCCAGTTTTTCAGCGTGTTCAGGGTAGAAACGAGCTTTGGACTCCGGAACTTGCACGAAATATTTGTCAATATAGCTGGGATTTTTTTTTAGTAAAATTTCGTTGAGAATTTGATCGTTAGTAATTGTCTTCTTTGATATAACCAAACGGCGCTCTTCATCCTTTCCATGACTCGTTGACTTTAAATTGAATTTTCCTGCGATCCTAAAATTACAAGTATTTAGAAACATACATGTATATTTCGTGTAAATTCGTATTTAGAGCAATTTCTTACTCGTGCAACATTGCGCGTTCCTCTTTAGTGAATGTTGGTTCGAATTGTAGCTCGCGTATATCATCCGAGTCTACATAATTTTTCAATATCTGCCTAAAGTAATTCCGATCCAATTTACATGCTTCATTTCCAAGGCCGGCGCGATTGTTTTTTAGCAGGTATCCTACGGGCTCTTCTCGGCCTTGCGTTTTTGACCCTAGCCCACCTCCTGTCCATCCCATTAATTTCATCATTTTATAACCTTTATTCGAAGCATCCAACTTTTTATCTTCGGCATTATCAGCTTGCTGCTTAGCTACTCCGCAAACAACCTGATTATTACTTTTATTAATTTTAATGGTATCGCGCAATGCATTTGGCTGATAAATGTAGTTGAGTTTTGAAATCAATATAGTAAATTTGTAACAATACAGCATTTTTTACCTTTATGGAATAACATTTCTTCTGCAGAACTTCTAGAGCATTACTGAAGGCCTTTAACTTTGTCGCTTTCAAATTTTCATCGCAAGCCTTGGTTACGAGTGTGTCATTTACGAATACAGAAATTTCTCTATGAAAAAAAAAGATTAAATGCATTAGCCTTAGTTAAGTGTAATTATACATACTTCGACGCGTTTGGTCCGCTATTTTCCCTTTCTTCATATTCCATATTACACCTTTGCGCAGATGTGCGTAAACAATTGCGTCCGCCATTTAGGAATACAACAAATTTGCCGAATGTTAGGCCTCCAAAGAGATCGTTACTAGTTCTGTTATGATTATAATTAGTTGAACTGTTATTTTGCTGTTGTTGCCCTGAGCGCCCACTCCTAGCTGATATTTTTGCGTGTCGATTAAATGAAAAGGAAAATTTTTTAATTGGAATATGCTCCAGATTAAATGTACTCACATCTACTCTTAAACCTAAATCGAATATTTTACATCTTCTTGCTATCGTCTACCTTTGACGCGTGCCTCGGCCGCTTCTGAAGCCCCGACAAATGTACGCTTAAGACGTGATTCCCGACTCTTTCTGTAATCTTTCACAACTTCTTTCGACAATTCAGCAACCAGTCGCATAGTTTCAGATGGATACCTGCAACCCATGAATTCCATATTCGTAAACACAGCAGCGAGGCAAACAAGCCGGTCTTCGGGAAATTTATCCTTATGTAGCTCCATGAAGCGTCGCCTCATTTGCCAATGTTCTTCACTTTCGTGATCAGCACGGTAGTAATCAACGTCCCAGTCAGTGGGGAATTCTGCATTATTTTTCACTTTTTTCGACGTACTAGCCATAAAAAATCACTTATAAAATCTCCACTAAACAAAAAGTATTCCACGAAGAAACAAAAAGTTATCTATGACGAAAATGTGTCGAATGGAGAGCAGATGTAAGCGAATTCATGGCAAGGCGGATTTACCAAGGCGAATCGAAAACAGAAGGTGGCGTCTTCCGGAAAGCATTATTTTCTTTTTCGTTATTTTGACGACCGTTGACAGAATGCATTATAAAAATACAAAACAAAAGGAAAATAATTTACATATTTGTAAAAATTGCACCTTCCGAATTCGCTTTGTCGTCAGAGTTCATGAATAAACAAACAAAAGGAAGGGGAATTATTTGTTTGAGAAGAGGAATAGTAGGCGAAAGCAATGGAAGCAACCAATCATACAAGAAATTTCACACACACTCCCTTGCCACGGCGGCTTCCACATATAAACGCAAAAAAATTCTTTTGGAGGCATTATATTAATTTATGCTTACACAATTTGGTAAGGGATCTGACGTTAGACTTGTCAAAATCGCAATAAATAAAGTAACTGTTTTAGGAAGACACAACCTATAGTACTCAATTCGCCTTGTGTTTGTTATACACTATCGGAAGGACCCGGATATATATCCGCCTAAGGATTGTCACTCTAGCAGCATTTCCCAAACATTTATGGGGAATGTTTATGCTGTTACAACAACATGTAACCACAAGAAATTATACACTCACGCACACGAAATATGTAGATATTATGATACAACCTGATGCTGGCTTTGTTTCAATTCAAACTGATAGCCCCAACCCTCTAAGGGATCATGGGGAGCAGACAGCGAATAGCTTTAATCAGGAAGATCTACGTAGGTAGCCAATGCAATTTCGAAATTGACGCAGACTATGATGGTGCGCAAACAGATTGTAATCCATTAGAAGAATGTAGTGGTAACGAGAATCAAGCATTTTCAATTGTAAAAACAAAAGCCTGGTGTGCGGTTAAATCTGCGCCAATTCACAGCACGCACTTTCTCATGTGACGACACATAGGGGACCGCCTATCACTGTGATATACATATGTGGCTAACAATTTGAGCATGCAAGTATTTTATAACTGCATAAATCTAATATTAAACAACAAAAGAAATATAGAAATCGAACTCTATATCAACATTGATTGCGTTAATTATGTGAACTAATGGTAAAATCAAAACTGGTAGTATATAACCTTTAACTAACTTTAGTTTTCTACTGATGTTCGTCCGATTTCTTACGGAGTTTTCGTATAAGAGGTGACACCCGACACCATTTCGTACACCAAAAGAGTTCCTCACTCAAATTTCTCAGGGAAGGTGGGTAGAATTTACAAAAGATATATCATAAAACAACCATTAAACCAAAAGTTAAAAATAAAAATATATAAAGTATTTTCTTAAATACAATACAACAGGTTTATTTTTAAACTCCGAATTTTACTAAATAATTTCATAAGAGTAAATATATAGCACTTAAGAAACCCCGTGGGCTTTGTTTAGGCCCTCAAACAGTTGCCTTTTTTCCGCATTTATTTCTTTTATCGTTTGTGTTGCCAACTCCAGTTGAACTTTTTTTAGTGCGTGCTTGCTGATATAATCTTCTATAAACTGCAGACATAAACTATCTGCTTCGAAATCTGCTTGTGTTTTCCCGATAGTCGACTCGATATCCTCTTTAACATTTTTAGAAGCACGCTTCAACTCATTTTGGAGTTCCTTCAAAGCCAAGTCTTCTTTAGGTCTAATTTGGTCTAATTGCTCTAAAAGATCCTTATAGTTCGATTTGATGTCGTGTAATTTATACAAAAGTGAAATGAGCTCTGCCGCATTTTGGAGATAGTCTCTCCTCACCATGTCGTAAAGCAAGTCATCAATACAACGATGCCAGGCATAAAAGAATGCCATTGGTCCAAAATGTCTCGTAGAGCGTAACACATCAAATTGTTTGGTTTCATTGATATGTTGATAAACCAAACTGCTAATGTGATGGAATTCCGGTTCATAGGGCTCGAATTGCACCACCATACGGTTCAATATAAACAAATATTTTTGTTCTTCCAAACAACGTTGTAAATGCTCACCTTCAAACATTCGAGGAACACGTATACTGCGTCCATTAAGTGGGAAGTATAATTGGCGCATACGCTTCGTTATCTCCATAGGAGCGTACTCCAGGGTTCCATCAGTTTGCCGCACGACTACCTTGCGTTCTGACTGACGTAACCCATAAGTTATATCTGTTATAACATATTTAGAATCTGAGAAACCACTTATGGCTATATCATTTGATATTATTTGCCTTTCATCTTTTTTTATTTGCACTACTGGTGGCATCTCTAAACGTTTTTTCGCTCGTTCAATGGTTTTACGGAACTCCTCTTCCAGCATTTCGACAGTCATAAGTTTGTAATCTACGGAATTGTCCGGTACCGTAGACTTTTCGAAAATTTTATCCAGCTGAAGTTGGGTCATCGATTGGAGTAGCTTCTGTGTTTCAGGGTCAGTAAATTGTGCTTGAGGATCACGTTCGTAGAGAAGGGTCGTAGAGGAAGGGTCCGTACTGCCAGTTGATGAGGTTGCACGTTGAAATAAACGAAAACTTCGTCGCAGATTGCCGGTATTCGATAATTGACGTAAGAACATTATTGTATACATTTTATTTCAGAAATCTAATCAAATCCAAATTTTAACCAAAACGTAACCAATCCACCAGATTTACTGCTCCATATCAGCACAGCTGTTACACACACGGTATTTGACTGTATAAGGCTGCCAAATTGTTAAAATTTAAATATAACATAACATGGACGTCACACGATCAAGAACTTATAATCAGCACATATACGATGCGTCTAGCTACGACCACACATAATCTTTATTTAACCCAAAAATGAGCTACGATATAAGTTTTATACCGATTAAAATGGTGCTAAAATTTGTATGCGGAAATTAAATTGGAGGAAATATTGAAGGTCAAAAGTCAATTAAACGCATTTTATAAAGTACAATATCTCGTAAACTGCCCATTTGTACAACTAGTAGTATTTTAAACTTCCGAAAAAACGTGTTAACATTAAAATATTGTAGAAAAATACGAAAATTCTAGAACTCCCTGGCAACAAAAACATTAATTCGTCTTGACCCCCAAATGACTAGACAGAAGAAAGCGGGGCAGAAGTAGCCAGAAGATACGAGTTGCCAAATATAGAACTTACCATAGTTATTAATCACATGCATATAGGCAAAGGTGAAAACGCATTGAGTATTCAGTCGCATGTTAAGTATGTGAACTTTAAACTTAAGGTCAAACTATTATGTGTTTAAATTAAATAAGGCAAGTTGTGCTGCTATTAGCTTGTGACTTTTATTTAACAATCCAGTGATAGAACTCAGAGAAATTACGCAGATGCGTTTTATTGGAGGAAAACTTCACAATATATATCATATATATACATTTATAATAAAGTCCTATTATCTCGCAGGGAGCAAAGGACTAGAACAAGTTTCCTCCATATATTTCTATCAGCATATTTATTATGCCCTATCTCCAAACGATCTACTCCGTATACTCCTGTCGTGAGGGAATATGAATAGAATATATTTCGAACCCAACAAGGGTGTGTTTTAATCAGTTGCTGTGCGGACTATCTCAAAGTTTCTAAGGCTACTTGTGTGTCCGTAGCTTATGCAATGTATAAGGGAATTGCTTTCAACGTATTGGATTACACGAATTTGATTGAACGGATTATTATACACGGTCTTCAGCAAACTTTGAGCCATTACTCTTTTTTGTGAACCTCTGGATTTGTTTACATTCACGACAATGTACATATGTATATGTATGCCCACTTTCAAAGTGAAATTGCAGTGAGTAGCTTCATCTACGATTGTTAATAATGTGGCGGTTCAATCAGCAAAATTTATATTTTCCTACCTATTAAATCATCTGGCAGCACTACGAAAAACCGATCTGTCAGTTGTTGTACAATTCTCTCAAGAGAAATAGGTCCTCTTTATCCTGTGGCTACCAAATAAAGCTTCATCACGCCTTCAAGGTCATTTCAACAGTATTGTAATGTTGTGAACGTTACACCAAACATTTTCATCTCGCGTTTTGACTCCATTTCATTTACTAAATATAATACGTCTGTTCAATTAAACAATCGTGTAAAGAAGAACAGCACCTTTTTAACTTTCAAGCACCTTGGCAACCAATTTCTCATTAAAAAAAATCTCTTGTGTAAGTTGAATTGTGTAAACAGCCTTTTACTGCTGGTATAATTTAGCGTATATGCGAATGCTATATCGATTGTGAACAAATTATTTGATCGACATATGCATAACAACACATCTCTAAGTGTTTTTAAGCGGTGAACTATATTTTTTTTTGAGTGCTGCATAAAAAGTGTGAAAGAAAGTTTTAGATATGGACGAAAAGTCACCTCAACCGATGGCTAACTCCAGTGAATCAAGAACTCAACGAAAGCGACGCCACTCTGAGTTTGATGAACAGCTGAATACCAGCTGCGTGCCAGCTCCGAAAAATGGAGTTGTGGCAGACTACATTCCTTCAACAAAGATCCGAGGCATCGACTCTAGCAACAAATTCTCCCTCACAGAGTTTCCCGATGAACTGCTTTATGAAATTTTCAAGAATCTCGACTCTTGGTCCTATTTCCTCCTTATGAAGTAAGTAAATTTCGTTTAAGAAGATCAACAACTATTATATTGCATTCTCTTAACAGCTGTTGCAGTCGTTTTTGTTCATTATTAATGGATCGCCGTTTTTGGCAGCATATCGATCTTAGTGAGCAGATACTGCCCCTTGGCATACTTGAAGATGTTATGGAGCGCACACATAAAGGCACAACTTGCCTGAAGTTGCGTGGTCCGCCGCGGGAATATTTAAGTACTGAAATAAAGAAGTTCAACAAAACTTTGGCTGATAGCTTTGCCTTGCGGTGTACACAATTGAGTATTTTAGAACTACGTGGCGTTACTGTAGATCTAGGAAATGTAAGTACATAACTTCCGATTAACAGAGTAACGTGACGAGTAAATATTGTTGTTGTTGTTGCTGTAGCAGTATTACTACTGTTGTAGTAGTTGTAGTTGTAGTACAACAATACCAACAACGAGTAAATATTACAAACATCTTAAGGTTCTCCTTTTTTCCTTCTTTCATTCATTCAAATTCTGTATTTGGTTTGCTGTACGGTGCATTACGAATAATATTTGTTTTTCAGGTACGCATTGTGCATTTTCCTAAAACCTTAAAACGGCTTGTTCTAACAGAATGCAACATCTGTAAACTACCACAAGAACAGACTATATTTTGTGGAATACACACACACTTAGTACATTTAGAGGTAATTAAATTACATATTTCCATATAATTATTAGCTTATTATTTTATATGTCTATAATATATATTTATTACTTAAATGTTAAAGGAACTTGGGATTGAGTTTAGCAATTGGTTTGAGCCTTATTATATAATGATGATATCAAAGATACCTTCACTTCGTTGGCTTAGCTTAAAAGGTTCTCCGCGTTTGGGGGACTTTATTCCGTATGGCAGTATGGCGGCGCGCTTTGGATTTAAAAAATTAGAAGTATAAAAATAATATAAAAATTTGTAACAACTTTTGTAAATCTATTTATACATTTCTAGTACTTGGACTTGCGGTTTACACCTGTATCAGATTCTGATGTGCAATGTTTCAATGTCGTGCCAACTTTGAAGGAGCTTCTTCTTGACTGCCCCTTAAACTTGCGTGGGAACGAGACAAAAACTAATCCAGAAACCAATGCAGAGCGTAAGGACACCGAGGCCTATGATAGTCAGCCCTCTACGTCGAAAGCATCATCCTCCCTGGCAGAATTAAACACCTTTTTAAATTCTAATAGTGAGGAAGACTCACCCAATACTTCTGCACAAGAAGCACAACAATCAACAGATGATGAACAGCCATCTTGTTCGAGTCCACAACTTTCGTCGTGCTCGTCTTCTTCTTCGTGCTCTGCGTGCTCGCCGCCAGCATCACCTCCACTCCCTAGTTGCAATCTACCTTCGATTGGTGGTAATTTACCTTCACGTAGCCGATTTTTACCACGACCAGACCAAGTTATTTTGCTAGAGTTTTTAAGCCGTCGGCCGCATATACGGCATGTTCGGCCGCCAGTTATAGATAATCATTTCGATCAAATGATGCAACACCCACTATTCTGGAACATAATAAATCCTCTGGGACGTGGAAGTGAATCGAATTGTTCCAGTTCCTTGGCAGGATCAGTACCACATTTCAATCATCACTCGTGCTTTCGACCATGCCCTATTTCGGATCGTGCCATTTGTTGTTTTGGGAGACCACAAGATCCGGTTGAACACGGTATAATTTGGATACGCATTGGCAATCGCCCGGCCGAGAATAGCTTTGTAAGACTTAGTGTCCGAAATTATAAAAAAGTTACCGATATTTCGCTGGAGCATCTTGTTCAATGTTCACCTGACCTGATCTATTTGGACTTGAGTGGCACCAGCGTGACACGTGAAGGTGTGCAACGGTTTAAGGCCAGGAAACCGGATTGCCAAATCATAACCGATCACCTTGCTGAGGACGCTGATTGTCCCGGTCAAGAGTTGACGTCGGACTAATAACTAAGTACGTTTTTATAGTTGGTGCTGTATTATTTTGCCACCTAACCTACTTATGTAGATATTTTTACTTGTAAATCAAACCATTTGTATAGATCGTATACAGTTGCTACAGCTCACGAACATGCGTTGCACAATATGATCAACGTAGTATTAATTATCTATGTATGTGTAACTGATCTCCATTGACGCAAATAAGTAATTTTGGTTACTAAGCTCATGCGATTTTTGTTAACAAATTTTATTCAGACAAATTGCAAGTTTACATGCATATGTATGCACATACATATAGAAAGTATAAAAAAATGAGATAGTTTTTACAGTGTTTAAAATTATATTTGAATAAATATAGAAAATAAGCTCAAACATCGTTCAACTCATTGGTGGAGGAATCGTCATCCTCGTCATCATCATCGCTATTTTCATCGTCTGTGTCCTCGGGTTCTGAGTCGGTACTTTGACAATCGGCTATCTCACCGGTGAAAAACATCACAGCCTTTGGTATAACGCGTTCCTTCAGGTAGAAACCGAGTTCAAAATCATTTTGTAAAATTGCCTGGTGATGCGACGAAGTTGATATGAATAAATACTAACAACTAACATTAAAATAAAACTTACATTTATGTCACAATAATTTGGATCTTCAGTATCATCTGGCAGTGTTGGCGGATTAAAGAAGTCAAAAAACGAGGAATAAGCTGAAAATAAATATCGGCAATGGTTTAAAAATCGATTTGCGGCTTTTATGCAGTTCTAAGTATACCCTTTTTATCCTTTTCGCTATTGCTTTGCTTCCAATCAATTTTACAGCCCTCACATTTGTAAATTTCAGCACCATCATATGAAAGCGGATCGTCGACGTCGGGCAAACAATTCAAAAAGTACGTTTTAGTCAGAATTCGGTTAGAAAAAAACGCATTCGGTTCGAAATGAAATTCGATAACAAACTTTACTATTGGCTCGTTGCACAGTTTTGCGCGTATATCGGTGAGATACTGCGATATGTGAACGAGAAAATGAAACCTCATATAGATTACAAGATAGTAGAAATCAACAAGCAAAAACAAAAAAAAGGTAATAATAATGAAATATTGATGATGAAAATATTCGCCATACCATTAGTATTTCTTCATCTTTTTTGCTTATGAACTCTGTGTATGAGGCCTTAAGTACCCGCAACCAAAAATTTGACATATTACTTTCACTGGACGATACGCCATGTGTCTTTCTTCGAAAATCGCTGAAATAAATATGAAATAAGATTTTCGAATTTCTGGCTTTGTGCATTTTTCAAGTGGAATTTACTCGAGTATCTTGTAACGCTTTTCGAAAATTTCATTATGCTTGGCCTCAAATGACTTTTCCATATTATAAATTTCTTTTTGCAACTCCACGTCGAGCTTGATTGTTTCCAAGTAGAGTTTTTTCAGTTCACTTATTGCCTTATTCTCATCCTCGGTCAATTTTTTAACCTAATGGCGGAAACAGTTAGTTCAAATAAAGGGGAAGGAGATATCAGTATATAGGGGAAGTAAGAAGGGGAATATATACAAGGCGAAAGCAGTAGTAGAAAAACAAAATTTACATGTTTTTTTTTTGCAATTTGGTGGTTTGAATGCCAAAATTTCAATCAAAAACTAAACAAACGAAACAACAATAAAAACAAACATCGGTTAATCAGGGTTGGGCATTTTTGCATTGCCACTAAATTGCACTACCAGTGCCTGTTGTTGTTGTAGTAGCACAAACATTCCCCATAGATATGTATATGGGGAATGTTGCTGAGGTGACAGTCCTTGGCCGGATATAAATCCGGGTCGTTCCGGTAACGTCGTGGGAACGGTCGCTGGTCTCATACGCCGACGACTGCACGATAATGACATCGGGCAATGACATTGATGTCCTATGTACCAAGGTAAACGACTGCTTCGCCTGCCTATCTCGCTTCTTCACTGCGAGGAACCCACAACTTACCCCCACTAAGTCCACGGCGACCCTCTTCACTACCTGGGCAAAGGCGGTTAAACTGCAACCCACCATTCCGACTGTTAACAACCCCAGAATCGTGAGAGTTATCTTCGACAGTTTGTTCTCCTTCTCAGCGCATACAACAGCTATAGCCCCTAAAGTCCAGAATCGCAACAAGGTCCTAAAACCGCTTGCCGGCAGCACTTTAAACAAAGGCAAGGAAATGTTGCTATCGACATTTAAGGCAATAGGCCAGCCGGTTCTAAACTATGCTGCGCCTGTCTGGTCGCCTGGAACCAGTGATTCGCAGTGGACGAAGCTACAGACCTGCCAAAACACTGCCATAAGGACCGCGGTAGGATGTATATGCTTCTTGTGAAGGAGCATAATAAACTGCTCAGCAAGCAGTTCCTGCTAGGGTGTTACCGAAGGTCTCACCCATGTAGACCTACCTGAAACCGGCTGCCAAATCTACGTACCTACCTAAAACTTATGTTATTACGGCAGTTTACCGACTTCTGGTTAGGGCGGAGAAGCCATCAGTTGTCGTTAAACGCATCTAACGTTAGGCATAGGAAACAAAATTCTTCGACAGGGCATGACCAAAGTGTGGAATTTTATTAGATGAGTGGGCTTAAGTGGGCCTGGTAAGAGGTGATTGCTGTCCTTCCAGCTAAAGTTTTCAAAAGACCATACGGTTATACAAACAAATATTAAACGACATACATTGCGAGACCCTAGTCACATTCCTAAACTCCTGAACCGTGAATGCCGTTATCGGATTCAAAGCACCACCTATTGTAGATGAAGAGTTTCAGATGCCTCGCGAGACCCGCGTAACTTTGGCCCAATTACATTCTGGATATAGTAGTAGATTAAACTCGTATTTATACAGAATCGACTCCGACATACGCAATATATAATATGTTCCGCATGTGAAGACACAACGCACGACACTAACAACCTATTCACATTTCCTATTAAGAGTACTCACCTAACACCCTCTCCCTTTGGACCCAACCTGTCCAAACAGCACGTTTTCTGGGTCTACCGTTAGTTGAGTTAGACGAAGGTGACCGGTGACTACACCGCACTGATAGGGATTAGTAAGCGGCTACAACAACAAAAACATAAACATTCGCCATAAATATTTGGGCATGCTGCTGGATTGACAGTCCTTGAATATAAATCCCAGTCGTGCCGGTAACGTAAAACCAAATGTCGTGGAAACGAATAACCTTCACATCTGTTACATCCCCAAAAAATTGTTTGTATGCTGTTTTATGATGTTACAACAAGAACAACAGCAATCAGTAATTCAATTACGTCTCTTTTTATCTACCACAAATACAAATGGAAAATGGTCTCAAAAGGCAGTTCCCTTAACGAAGGATATATTTACTATTTGAATTCGTTGTGCTTAACTGTTTGTCCGATAAGTTTCTCCACATCTGCGCGTTTAATACGTACGTACATAATTAGTTGCTGACAGCTACTCACCACCGTTTTCTTGGCGCTTGAAACTGAATTCTGTTTAGCAACCGGATTTTTTGGTCCATTGCGCATCTTAATCGACTCCATATTCCTTTGTTATTATTATGGTTGCTCCCCGAACTGAAGTTTTGGCAATTATTGAAATGTTTTTGAAAAAAGCCAAAATAATTTTTTTGAAAACCTTGACTTTAAACGGCATGACAAAGGTATTCTCAACGATTGGTGTCGTCCGCTTGTGCCTTTATGAGAACAAGTAAGCTGTCAGACGGCAGCAGTACTGGGATTCTCCAGGTACGAAGGTCAAGGATTGTGTGCTCCCAAAGCCGTGGCAAGTAACGTTGTCTGGAATGCAAGCTTCGCTGGTGAGTTATAATAATTCCGGCAGCATTATTTTTCATGAGATGGCACCATGTTCTGACACAAAATGTTCGTCACCAACTAATGAATTTGGCGTACAATTCGATCATCCGCGGTGGGAGGCGGTGCATACACAATCCTAGCTAACGAATCTCATAAAAGTCCAACGATTAGCTAGTGTAGAAAAGAGAGGTGCGCTCCGATCGACTACTCAGGCGTCCTACAAATCTGCTTCCAGAATTAAAGCAGCCGACATGCTAAAAAAAAACGCACGGCCATGCATCAGTGCTACTATCTGTGGAACACTTGCAAGACGCATCGACAGACTATCTGCTTCCCAGGATAGATCTGAAAAGAGAGTATAAAATACAATACCCGACAGGAAGGATTGGCAGACTCTGTCATATCAGATGATGGTGGTCACCATATTTATACTGACGGCTCAAAGATGGACAATGGCACTGGATCGGGAGTGTACTCGGAACAATTCTCCTTAAACTGCTCCTTTAGATATCCAGACTTGTGTAGCGTCTTCTAAGCTGAGATCTACGCTATAGGCAAATCAGCAAAAACAATAAGACTGATGGACTTACCTCCAGCAAGATTTCTCATTTTTGTAAATAGTCGAGCAGCGATCAAAGCGCTGGCGTCAACGCGCATTAATTTAAGATGTGTTAAAGAATGCAGGAGGTTGCTCTCGCTTATCCAACAACACAAAACCACACTTTGTTGGGGTTTCGGCCGCTCTGGTGTGGAAGGAAATGAAAGAGCGAATGAGTGTGCAAGAAAAGGCTCTGAGCTTGACTTTCAACAAGTGGTAGAAGACATAAGCATTCCTCTAAACGAACTATACTCTGCGAAAAACTTGAGCGTAGTTGCGGAAACCGATAGAAGGTTGTATCTGACAATTAACGGCAGGGTCTCCAAGCCGCTCTGGTCGAAACTGAATCTTAAAAGGACAAAATGTCTGCTTGAATTCAACAGATAGGCATCACAGGTGTTATAACGGGTCACTGCACTATTGTCACCCTAGCCAGTGTAATGGGTGAACCTCACAATGACTTCTGCAGGAGCTGTGGAGATGAAGAAGCAATTGAGTCGGTGCAACACCTCCTCTGTGAATGCCCTGCACTTCAAATAAGCCGTGCCAAATATCTTGGCGATTATTTCTTTGAAGACCTGGAAAAATTGCGAAATGTCTCACTGGAGGGACTAGTTACCTTAGTTTGTGAATGCATTTTAAATGTATGAGTGGGCCTTATGGCCACTCTTGTCTTAGACCTGGTTAACCTAACCTTCTATTCTAAGTAAATTTTGAATTTTTAAAAGTTTAATGGTTTACCGTTCTACGAAAAAATGGGGGTTGGAACCGAGAATAAGACATTGGCTTTACACTACGGTAGTTAAGCCAATGCTCTACTATGTTATTGTAGTATGGTAGAATGCCCTTGAGAAGGGTGTGAACATTAAAATAGTTGACAAGGTTCAAAGATCCGCATCTGTTCTCATAACCGGTGAAATGTCAACCCCACCATCGAAAGCATTATATGCGACATTACACATCCTCTCGGTAGACCTGTAGGCAAGATATATCGCGCGCAGTGTCCAATAAGGTTGACTACGACCCCGGTAAACTCCTAGCTGACATTTCGGAGCATCCTAGAGTGGTGGAGATTGCAGTTCCGCCTACAAATACCATTAAAACGAATCTTTTACCCACAAGGGAATAGTGGGAGCGGGTCGCTATAAGACAAGGCGAGTCCATCCATGTATACACAGATGGCTTAAAGCTCGGTTAAGCATAGGTGTATGTGCCGAATAACTGGAAATCTCCTTTAGTTTTCGGTTTCCCGGCTACTGCAGTGTATTTAAGGCTGAAAGCTGTAATACTCTCATTTTTACTTATAGCCAAGCAGCGATAAAATCTCTCACAAAAAAGTCGACAACCTCCAAGGTAGCCATGAAATGCCATCTCACTTAAGGAGGGTCGCTGCAGGACCGATGAACTAGGGAGGCTTGGCAGCAAGTTGAGCACACAGCCAATGACATAGGCATAACCTTACAGACATGTAAGAGGCAATTATAAGAGCAGCGAAAGAAAACGGCGTAATGAAACCACATGCAGAATTGCCCGACAATTGTGGCTGACTCTCAATGCTAAATACACAGAATTTCTCCTAAGTCAAAATAAACACAATCTTAGCACACTGATTTATAACGGGGTACTGCTTAATAGGCAAACACGGCCAGAGGATGGGCGTGCAGACACATGACTTCTGCAGAAGCTCTCTAAATGAGGAAGAGACGAACCCGCTTATCCTGTGCCATAGTCCTGCCCTACTAAGACGCAGATTTACCATTTTAGGTAGACAATTTTCGAATGAATTTGAAGATCCCGGTAGTGTGGAAGTCAGAAATATTCTAAAATTTTTGAACTGTAACCACTGGTTTTATGAGATATAAGGACAAGTTCCCTATGCGGCATCATAGTGGGCTGTGAGCCTGAGTAGTAGACAACCGCTTCAAACTAAACTAACTCAACCCTCTAGTGCACAAGGTCGTTTCGCCATATTTCTTTATTTCTTCATAACACCTGTGGATGCAGTCCATTTCCATCGTTATTATTGGAGACGAAAATGGATTAACAATTATGCAAATATGAAAATGCAAAGGAAAACATATGGATCTCATACAAATGACTTATGCTGTTGGATATACAAAGGAAGTGTTCGTAAGCATTGTACATTTGTACTCGAGAGTTAATAGCGAGCAACTCCACCGGCTGCCAGTTACAAGCCTACCTGGCAGCTTAGGATATTTTGCAATACCAGTATTCCGATGCTCAACGATCGGGATGCGGATACAAAGCTTACACGCAAATGTAGCAACAACGATGTGATCTTGATAGAGACTCTGTTTCTCTCAGAATAATAACGTCGGATTGGTTATGTTTGAAAATAAAACAAACGGATTACTTGAGAAGACTCGCCTCTAATTCCTATACTTCTACCTTCGGTCGCTACAAGTAAAAACCTTTTTCTCAGCAATAACCGGTAAGCATCGATTTCTGTACCAGGTACACCCAAAATGTGAACATTTTCCTATAAGTACCTATTTTACTTTGTCTGTCTTAAGCTGCAAGCGGCACCAATATCTTGCCATAACTGTAACCACAGCTATTCTGATCAAACATATGACCATCAGTGTAAACGATTATAGGTGGCGCACCATAACGCCATAACCGTAGCCGTATGCATCTATGATGCTTTCCATTTCAATTCAACCGGGCTATTCGGGACATGCTCTTCGATTTCGATGATACTCAAATATTGTATGTTGCTCTCTGGTCAAAATAATGAGACACGTATTTTTTTGTTCGCCCGAAACATTTTTTTCAAGATTTATCGGCACTTTTGTTTTTCGGCTCAAAATCGATTTTTTTCATTATATAAGACATTTTTTTTTTTAAATGCTCATAACTTAGTCAAAAATGAACCGATTTTAAGGGGGGATTCTACTGTAAAAATCAAATTTTCATGGATTTTGTTTTCATACTTGTATTAATTTAATTAGTAAAAAAAAGTTTAGGGTTACATAAACACAGGTCTTGAGTGTAGAAAAAAAATTTTTAAATTTATTTTCATTTCAAAATGGCAGCTGTACAGCCGCTCCCCCGAAACGCCTTTTGAAATCTGCCCACACTGTCGCGCATTTAAAAAAAATCTGAAATGAAAAAAACCAAATTTTTTTTATTATATATCACTAGCAAACCTGGCCCCCTTCGCTGGGCACACTAAAATAGAATAGATATGGTTTAGAACAGAAAATATATGGTTTTCATATTATTTATTTCTTTATTCTTTATTCAAGCGCTTTGGCATAAACAATATTTTTGGTTTTTCTATTTGTTTTTGAGTAAATATAAAATATAAATTGAAAATCAGGAAAAAAGAAGATTGTTTTTAAATTTCAAATCAACGTATATGAATAAACAATCGTCTTTTTTCCTGATCATCCATGAATTTTTCGTTTCAATTTATATGTTTTATTAAGCATTGGAGCACGAACACATAATTTCATTCGGATTTCACATTAAATTCTCAAATTTCGTAAGAAATTATTCACTGTTCCAAAATCCACTCCAAAAAAATTCACAAACAATTTTTACATGTTGCACTTACGTTTTTTCCTTATGACATCCAAATCAGAAAGAACTATTGACACATTTTAACTCACACTGTCAATTTAACAGTTCAGTTCCGCCCCAAGCGTTAAAAAAGTAAGCGACATTATGGCTGGTTCAAAAGAACGCTGTACCCGTTGCCAGTGTTCCGAATTACAACCAAACTTTACGAAACCCATTTTCAATACTTACTTAACAATGTGCGTAAGTTTGGTTTAATTCGGTGCAAAGACACGGCGGGTCCACGTTTTGGCATATATTTCGAGACCCTAGTCATCAATAGGTATGAAAATTACCCCATATTAAAGCACTTATCAACAGCTTTCATTTGATATCCATATTGTACAAACACATTCTAGGGTCCACGTTTTGGTCTCTATCTCGAGACCCTAGTCACGGAGCAGATGGAAATACTCGAACTACAGCATTCACCAACAGCTTCCATTTGATACCCATATTGTACATACACATCCGAAGGTTACCCGGGTCCATGTTTTGACCTATATCTCGAGACCCTATCTACCAATAGGTATCCAAACTATACGGAAACCATCTTCAATACCTCCTTAACAATGTGTGTAAGTTTGGTTTAATTCGGTGCAAAGACACGGCGGGTCCACGTTTTGGCATACATTTCCAGACCCTAGTCATCAATAGGTATGAAAATTACCCCGTATTAAAGCACTTATCAACAGCTTCCATATGATACCCATATTGTACATACACAACCAAAGGTTACCCGGGTCCACGTTTTGACCTATATCTCGAGACCCCAGTCACGGAGCGGCATGAAAAATACTCTGTACTAAAGCATTCGCCAACAGCTTCAATTTGATATCCATATTGTACAAACACATTCTAGGGTCCACGTTTTGGTCTCTATCTCGAGACCCTAGTCACGGAGCGGCATGAAAAATACTCTGAACTAAGGCATTCACCAACAGCTTCCATTTGATACCCATATTGTACATACACATCCGAAGGTTACCCGGGTCCACGTTTTGACCTATATCTCGAGCCCTATCCACCAATAGGTATCCAAACTATACGGAAACCATCTGCAATACCTTCTTAACATTGTGTGTAAGTTTGGTTTAATTCGGTGCAGACACGGCCAGTTAGCGAACACACACAAAAAGTTGACTTTATTTTATATATAAGATTTTTTTCAGTTTGTGTCCGAAAAATCCAAATATGTTACGGAACCCTATTTTTTCCCAAAATAAAATGTAATCCATGTTACTCTTGGATAATGTAGTTTTCGAATGGTGAAAGAATTTTTAAAATCGGTCCAGTAGTTTTTGAGCCTATTCGTTACAAACAAACAAACAAACAAACAAACAAACAAAGTTTTCCTCTTTATAATATTAGTATAGATATAAGATTTTTTTCAGTTTGTGTCCGAAAAATCCAAATATGTTACGGAACCCTATTTTTTCCCAAAATAAAATGTAATCCATGTTACTCTTGGATAATGTAGTTTTCGAATGGTGAAAGAATTTTTAAAATCGGTCCAGTAGTTTTTGAGCCTATTCGTTACAAACAAACAAACAAACAAACAAAGTTTTCCTCTTTATAATATTAGTATAGATTATTTTTAGTTGTTAAGCCTATTACTTGCAAAAAAAAATTTTTTTGTAAAATTTTTGAAGTTTTTTAAAAATCGACATTTTTTTGTTGTCATTTTGTTATTAAAAAAGGGGTTATAAATAATAAATTTTTTCCCACCATAGCTTTAAAAACTAGTAAATATTGTTAAAAATATACTATCAAAGTTTGAGCTTGATATGCTAATTTTTCACGGAGCTGTGATGTGGGCAATTTTGAAAACGTGGTTTCGAGAAAAACACGCTTAAACAATTTTTCATACTTACAGCTTAATCAGCTATTCCTGCCCCATATATCATTTCGTCTGCTCTTAATATTTCATTATCCTCTTCAAGAAGAGCCTCTGTACGAGCTTTTCGGGCTTCGTGGGTGGATTCAGAGCGACGTTTAACCTTTTTCTTCTCACGACGATTGTGGACGAAAATCGCATATTCATAGCTGCGCTCGCCAATTTCGATTTTTAATTCTTGCATAATCCACAATATTGCTTTGCTAAAACTTTTATAACTTGAAAACTATTCAAGATTTCTTTTTAAGATTTTCATGGAACATTCTGGAGTTGTTTCTGAGTATGTTTCAACAAAAAGTAAAAAATCGATTTTTTTTAAGTTTTACAGTAGAGGCCCCCCTTAATGATTCTGGGTTCAAAATGATTGCCATTACTTGCACGAGCGACTTCATATGAAGTATGAGATTATTAAAATATAATATAATTATAAGTAAACCCAAGCAAATCGAAGTCAGAGGAGGTAATTTGTACGAAACGGCGGTTGCATAAAAGTTAATTGCTTTCATAATAGTCTGGACGCCTACTTTTTTTTCTTTATAATTCCTTGATAATAAATAATATTTTTTTAAACTTCAATGGTAATGCCCTGGTATTTATTTTTGAATATATTTGACTGCTTTTTCCAATAAATCTGGCCGGATGGCGCCAAGCGCGTTGCATGGCAAGTTGCGCCGTCTTATTGGAACCAAATTTCGTCAACGAGAGATTGGGGTGTCTTTGAGAACCTGTGGTCTACTTCTGAAAGATTGGCCAATCGCCAACTCAGCTAGCGCTACGCTAAGGCGCAAACGTGTAAAGCTCGGACACCCTCACCGGACATTGCCCGTTAGGTGTCTATGCGGTGAGATTTGGGATTGCTTCAATTCCTTTCTGCAGAAGCTGTCTGAGGGATGAGGTGGAATCACATCAGCACCTTTTTCTCAGCTGCGCAGTTATCGTCGGGTAAAGATTGACACATCTGGGCATTTTTGCTGAACCTGCGGATATTGCGGGTTTAAATATCACATACCTGGTGAAACTCTTCAGTAGCTTGAAGCGGTTAATTCGAATGTCATTAGCCACTGTTGGTCGTCATTCTCTAATAAAAAGCTCTTCTTTTTTCCACCTGTTTGGTTCTTTTCCTTAGACGTAGCTCTTATTTTTTTTGATGATAGTCTCGATGAGTGGATTTTCCAGCACAACAATGCAAACGTTCATGCTTCCAAAGCAACAAAATAGTTTTTAGTACTGAGAAAAATACCAATATTGGAATGACCTGCTTGCAGCCCCGAACTTAACTCAATGGAAAATTTATAGGCAATAATTTTGCAATCGGGTTTCAAAAATGCCAGACAATTTGATAGGCGCGCTTCTACTAATGTCGAATCGATCCCTCGACGACTTCAAGAAGTTATAATCAATGGAGGATCCAACACAAGTTATCCTATCCTATACTTTTCCTTCAGAGATAGAGAGAGAGAACACTCTCCTTTCCTCTTTGACTATTTACGCTTTCACTTTCCAGAGCTTTAAATACAATGGGATTTGTAGTGTGACTATTGTAGGAGCTACCAAATCTTTCGGTGCTTCTTGGCTCGATTTTAAAATTGAAATTTTTACCCCAAATATTAGGTTCGGGAATAAGTTCGAAGCGTTTTTCCGAAGACTTTTATTTAACCAAAAAGCAATAATTATAACAACAAGTTAATTAATTATGTATTCGCCGTTACTGTTTGCCTCTTCCCATCTCCTGACCAATTTGTTGATGCTATTCCGCCAAAAATCGTTTGGTCTCATGTCAAAGAAGTTGTTGAGCCAGTTTTTAAGGACCTCTTCGTTATCGAAGGTAAGCCCCGGTTCATATGGTTTGGCAGAGAGCGGAAAAGATGGTAATCGGTCGGTGCAAGGGGCGGAGAAAACGGCGTATGCTGAAGGACTTCCGATTTGAGCTCTTGAAGTGCGGCTTTGATGACTTGTACAACATGGCGTTTTCGTGATAGAGTATGCCTTGACCATGCCGATCAGGTCTTTTCAGTGGAATAGTCCCATTCACACGGTGTAGCTGGGTAATGCAGAGCTTCTTGTTGACCGTGGCATTCTTTTAGAGCATTGCCTAGTGAACCATGCCCACCCAATCCCGCTACGGCTGGACTCTCAGCTTTGGACCCACTCCTTTCTTTGCGTCATATTGATTTATAGGCACCATTTCTCATCACCCGTGACGATTCGTTACAAAAAGCGCTGTTTATGACCGCGTGTTGCTCGATGGCGGGCAAGATGCTGAGAAGCAATTTGAAGGCGACTTTATTTGTATTTTTTCCTTAAGCACCCAGGTACCCAATTTTTCGGTAAATTCCATTGAATGAAGGTGATTGAGAATCGTTTTATGATCGCAGTTTATTTTTACCGCCAATTCAGGTCTGGTTTGGCGACCGTTCTCCTTCAAAAGTGCAAACTATTTCCGCACTGTAGACTCGCCTGTGATACCTTCTCCATGTCTCCATGCACGTCGCAAATGTCTCGGCCTGCTTCGGCTGCTTTTTGACCTCGATGAAAAGCAAAGAAGAACAGGTGTCGAAAATGTTGATTTTTGTCTCCTGGGTATTGCATTTCTAAGCCCCAAAGCTAATAAAAAATTAAATAATGCAAAAATACAACTAACATAGTTTTGTGGAGTAGAAGGAGTTCTATCGAATGAATATTTACCCTTTGGCAAACAGCAAATAAATCGTTGTAAAATAAAATAAAATATAAGAATGCTATTAACTTATTCCCCAACCCATTAATTCTATTTGTTTATTTTAAATATAATAACATTGGTCTCACCGTTTTTTCGTTCTATAGATTTGTATGCTCAGTCCCAAATTTTTTTTGTAACATTTATCATTGAAAGTGGAAATATTAAAAACCTAAATTGTTAGGCCTAAACGGATAATAAAGCGGCCACCGTAGCCGAATGGGTTGGTGCGTGTCTACCATTCGGAATTCACAGAGAGAACGTAGGTTGGAATCTCGGTGAAAGATCAAAAATTAAGAAAAACATTTTTCTAATAGCGGTCGCCCCTCGGCAGGCAATGGCAAACCTCCGAGTGTATTTCTGCCATGAAAAAGCTCCTCATAAAAAATATCTGCCGTTCGGAGTCGGCTTGAAACTGTAGGTCCCTCCATTTGTGGAACAACATCAAGACGCACGCCACAAATAGGAGGAGGAGCTCGGCCAAACACCCAAAAAGGGTGTACGCGGCAATTATTATATTATTATAAACGGATAATAAAAATATAAGAAATTTTAATTATAATATTTTCATGTGGTGTATTATCGCTACCAGGCGGAGCATAGGGCCGCCTACGTACAAAAAAGTTTTATTTTTTTTACAGCGAATACGCATTTTCAAAATTTCTATTTTTCAGAATATTGTTTTACAAAAGGAAGAGGAAAATACGCTGTGCGTGTGTTTCGGCAAAAGTTCAGTATGCGGCTTTTGAAAAGTTGAGTATCTCAACTTCCTATTATCCGGCAGCCACTCTCTGACCAATTAGTAAATTGCGTAGATTTAAAAGAAATAAAAGAAGCACAAAAATACTATGTAGAATTAATGGTTATGTTGCCTACGTGCTTTGTTGCGTAGCTCTGACACAAAAAAAAACAAGAAAAAAGAACAACAAATTATAGCTTGAAGTGTAATTAATCCCCAGCGGACATTTCGGTACTCCCGAACGTAGTCTTTCAAGCAGAACGTAACAACTTGAGCCTGGTCGACGGTGTCAATGAAGCGGTGCATTGGCAATTATGGCACTAGCGCGTTGTGTTGTGCGCAATTGACAAACGCTTATTGCTTACTAATTCTAGATATTCGACGCGTTGTAGTATTCACTGCTTACTACCCATCAGATACTGCAAATCTGTAGAAGCAGAACAAATGGAACGCCTGCAATGGCATAGTAGGACTCCCAACATACCACCCGTACCAGTTAGCCATTTGGCATTTTCTGCGTTGCTCATATCGACCTGTAGAGCCGTTAGCCTTCGCGCGATGTCCACTCACTTGGGTCGGTGCCAGCACAGAGGATACGGTCGGCTGCACTCAGCAACATAGCATTGCATGCCATCGGTGATGGAAAAAGTCAACGATGAGTTACGAAAACCGAACAGAGTCTCACCAGGCGTCCAACGCGCCGCATTCAACGAAATCAAATACTCTTGGCGTAAGTGTAAGAATGAAAATATAAAATGGGCTGGTGGAAAAGACAAACCAAACTCCAAAGCAATGAAGAAAAGTTATGAAATGAAATGAAACTATGAGTGGGAATACATATGTATGAAATGGGTGATCAATTGAGGGGTATCGGATTTTAAATTGAAATAAAACAACGAGAATTCAAATTGATTGGGCAATCTTTATTATTTTTGTGTAGAACCCGGGCATGGGTGGATTTATGCTTTGAAGATAATCCTTCTCAAATGTTGGCCACAATTGCGCCATAAATCGGCCATGCGCAAACACCAATTTTGAATGACTTGCTAGAGGACTTCGGTGGATATCTCGTATCTCGTGAATAATTTTAGTAATGTGGCTTCCAATACCTTCGATTTTTGACTTGACAAACACTATGATCAAAAAGTACCGGGAAGGTGATGTTGACTGCTTTCTTCAATTGCCAAGGCGTAGTGCACCATGAGTACCCTCCATCGGGCCAGACAGTCAATTAAAAATATTATTTATCCGTTTTGTAGCGTTTGAGAGATGTTGTACGTCGCGTACGGCCGGAAAAGTGGGCAAACAATTCTTGGATTTTGCATTATGATAACGCGCCATCACACCGAGCCCGAATTGTGCTGGATTATTTGTCCAAACACTAAGTAAATACCATCGTGCAAGCACCGTATTCACCTAATATGGCCCCGAGCGACTTCTTTTTGTTTCCCAACTTGAAGTGACCACTTCGTGGAAGGAGATTTCAGTCGATAGAGGAGATCAAAGAGAATGCGACGAGGGAGCTGAAGACCATCCCTTCGTCGGCCTACAAGGGGTGCATGGAGGACTGGGTTAAACGTTAAGTGTTGCTTCAGACGGGTCATATTTTGAAGGATATAAAATAAATTTAACTGAAATTCAACTCTCTTTTGTTTTATTTACACATTCCCGGTACTTTCTGATCATAGGGTATATATTAGGGCGGGTCGATTTAAAAATCGCTCATTGTTCTGTGAAAATCGTATTCTAGGGATCAAAATAAGAAACTTTGCTGAAGGAACCATACCTCTAAAACGAATTCTGATGTCCCCCAATTTGGGTCGAACGAAAAATCCCACTTTGACCCTTTTAGAGTGCTCCAATCGAGTCCAAATGTATGACCGACCCCCACTAACTTTGGACGGCCGATCCACCCATACCAGTGGCACACCCCCTGGAACTTCCCTGGGGGGTTCCCCATACAATCATTTCAAAATATCACCATTTTTGGCTTTTACATGAGAAAAGAAACTAAGAAGTTCGACCCAAATTGGGGGACATCAGAATTCGTTTTAGAGGTATGGTTCCTTCGACCTAGTATATATATATATATGTATGTTCCCTTAAATATATATAATTGGCAGTTACACCCTTCTTGGGTGTTTGGCCGAGCTCCTCCTCTTATTTGTGGTGTGCGCCTTGATGTTGTTTCACAAATGGAGGAACCTACACTTTTAAGAAGACTCCGAACGTCAGATATTTTATATGTGGAGCTTTTTCATGGCCGAAATAAACCAAAAAATAAAGCCGTACCAACCCATCTAAATGATGTGGGGATCCCGGGCTTCAAAAAATTGTTTATCAAGGCTTACCAGGATGAAATGTCAATGGATACTGAAAAAAATTATGTATCATATTTAGTTTGACAGTAGTCCCGCGAGATCTGTCAAAAAAACTCTATTAGAAAAAGCACCTCCAATCTGACCACCCTTTTTGTATATGTGTACAACTATTTATACAAGCCTATGTACATATATATACTTTATATATGTATGCATGTAGGTATATTAAAAAAATATGCGCAAATGTAAACAAATTTAGCGAAGCGGAAGTAAAAGTCGCCGGACCGTTGAGCGGTATGTATGGATGGCTGTGTGTTGGCGAGCGGCAAACATATTTCATAGTAAATACATATAAACACAAAAGTACATGCGTCAGAGTGTTCAACGCTCGAGTCACATTTGCTGTTATTAATTTTTTGCGGCAGTCGCTAAATACCTTTGGGAAATCAATGTGAAAAAAATGGTAGCATTCCTCGTCGCCTTTTAATTTATTTCGCAATCACATTTCGTTGCAGACCAGCAAAATGTCTCTAAGTAAAAACATTTGTTTTCAAAGTTTACGCATGCACATACATATGCACGTGTATGCATATAGATATAGTGCGTAAATGTTTGCACCAAGTAGAACTTGAGACCACCTTTTGAGTATTCTGGGATTACTCCCTTGCGAGTATACGATTACCCCCATTGCTCGCTAAACTTGCATGTTCCCTTAGGGCGAGTACTCGAAATGAAAAAATTAAAATTTCATTTTACCTCCTAAACGGACGATTATCTCGTAAATGAGCAATGTGTGAGTGTTCTCAGAAAAATTATCCCCCATATCTTCTATATAAAGTTCTCGAGTTCTCGAGTTGCACAATAATTACGCCAATATTGCAAGCCTGTTACTTGATTGACACTCGGTTGTTGATGGCCAGCTGTAAGATTCCAGAAGTTACTTTGAGCAGCGCATTTGTGGGTTGGTTGAGGTGGTGAATCATCCAGAATCCAATTAGCGCTTCCGCACCATTTTGTTGTCACATGCGCGTTATCAACTTGTTTAATAGTAACTTACAGCATGACTATATCCTGTGCGATTTAAGATCCTTATTTGGTTGTTGATATCTAAGCCAGACAGTTGTTCGAAACTCTCGAATAGCTGTTTGCCCAGAGTTGACATTATCAAATTCCATAAGGCAGGGCATTCACAGAGGAAATGGAGAATAGTTTCCTTTTTCCCTGGTTGTTTACAACTGTGTCAGTGTGTGTTGTGCGAGATGCCCATTAAGCAGCTTGTTCCCGATAGACTAGAAGGCAGCTATCACCGCCGTGAGTCTGCAGGTATCTCTTCTTTTCATATTTATCAGTATTGACGTTTGCTTGTGGTTTGCATGTCGTCTGGTCTATCCACTACAATCCGAATATCGATTCTACAAGTTTGTAATTCATGGCAGATCCTGTCGAATGCAGCTTTGAAATCGACGAAAAGACGGTGTGTGTCGATTCTCTTTTCGTGGGTCTTTTCCAGGATTTGGCGTATTGTAAATATTTGGTCGATGGTAGACTTTCCAGGTCTAAAGCCACACTGATAAGGTGCAATCAGTTGGTTGACGGTGGGCTTCAGCCTTTCACACAATACGCTCGCTAGAACCTTATAGGTGATATTTAGAAGACTAATCCCGTGGTAATTGGCACAGATTGCAGGATCGCCTTTTTATGGATTGGGCAGAGCCCACTTAAATTCCAGTCGGCAGGTATGCTTTATCCGACCATATTTTGCATAGAAGGTGATGCATGCACCTTACCAGCTTAGCCGGCAGTCCGTCGGCGCCCGCGGCTTTGTTGTTCCTTAGCCGTGATATTGCTATTCTCACCTCCTCATGGTCGGGTAGCGGAACGACAATTCCGTCGTCAACGATTGGGGTATCGGGATCTTCACATTCTCTGTGACATGCGCAGTTGTCACTGCTTAACAGGTTCGAGAAGTGTTCCCTCCATAATTTAAGATTGTTCTGTACGTCAGTCACCAGTTCACCGTCTTTGTTCTTCGCATTACCATTACCATTTTTAAATAATATAAAGTGCTTTCCCTATAGTCTGTCGAATCGAATTTTTGATATTTTTATTAAAAAAATTTATAAATATAAATATAATTGAAGTGTGACATTTATGACGTAAATCGCTTCTTTTTTTTTAAAAGGCCCTACATTGCAAAATTTTTCGAAATTCAAAAATTTATTTCGACAGACTATCACTCCAATTTCATTTTACAAGATTTTTTTTTACTTTTTATAGGTCCATCAACATTTCAAGAAGAAATAATGCAGACCGTGGAGCAAATGTTTTGTTCATTGTTCTTTGGGTCACGTGATTTTTTATATACTAATTTTTGTAAAGAAAAAATAAAATACATTTTTTTATAAAGTTTAAGTACTAATAAACAATCTATACAATTTTTTTATATTTACTTCTTCATGAAAAAGTTCCCGGAACAATCGCCAGGTAAGGCTCTAAGTCAACTGATTTAAGTTTCGTTTTTTTTTGGTGTTTTGTTAGGTTGCCACATCTGTAATTACTATTCCTACCAAAACTGTATAGACATTGCTTGACATTTGTAAAAGTTACGCCGTCTTGAATAAATCTACATTTACACATTTTTTCGAGTTTTTACAGTTTTACAAGTGGCTTGTATAAAACTTTGCGTTAAAAAGGGATTCAATGGTGCGACAATGTTGGGAAACTGTTCGGTAATGATACTCTAAAGAAAGCAATCGTTCACGACTAAGTCTATCGAGGATGACGAAAACATCAATAAAGGAAATATAAAGAAAAGTTGATCAATAACCGCTAATTAACCACCAGAGAGCTGGCAGAAGACGTAAACATTGCTTTTGGATCTGTTTGGGACACTGTAGTTAATGATCTGGGTTTGCGCAGTGTTGCTGCAAAGTTGGTCCCATAGGAACTGAATTTCGGCCGCCGTAGCCGAATGGGTTGGTGTGTGACTACCATTCGGAATTCAGAGAGAGAACGTAGGTTGGAATCTCGGTGAAAAACTAAAATAAAGAAAAAAGTTTTTCTAATAGCGGTGGTCCCTCGGCTGGCAATGGCAAACCTCCAAGTGTATTTCTGCTATGAAAAAGCTCTTCATAAAAAATATCTGCCGTTCGGAGTCAGCTTAAAACTGTAGGTCCCTCTATTTGTGGAACAACATCAAGACGCACACCACAAATAGGAGAAGGAGCTCGGCCAGGCCCCCAAAAAGGGTGTACGCGCCAATTATATATATATATATATATATTGATATCGCTAAAGACATAATTTCCAATCCGACCTAACGATCATCAAGCGCATCATTTCTTGAAACGAGACATGGGTTTTTGAGTACGACACATAATCGAGTCATCAGGAAAGTGGGTGGGTCTAAAATGAAATCGATGCCAGTCTCGTTGATTTTTGATAACGTTTTTTCCTTGACGGTATTGCGCATTTTCTCCATATAAAAAATGTCGTGCAAGAAATTTGAAGAATGACGACTTGGTAGACGATGGCAGAAATATCTTGGCATTCCCCGAAACTGCTAGAACTTGCAGAAAAAATTAAATCCAGAAAAATAAATTATAGAAGCAGTTCAATGAAGAACCTAATGCGATGCTCTCTTCCTACTTTGCGAATTATTTCCTTTTTAATGCTATTTTTTTTATTCACATGCATATATCCGCGCATACAAATGTAAGTATATGCACATTTTTAGAAATTTCAGCGCAGCTAATCCCTTTCCTCATTTAATTTTTTGATTTCCTGAAATATATGTGTGAATGTAGGTATGTATGACTGAATTAGGGAATGAGGTGGAGCAAAAGAGTAACTTGACTGCCAGCAGTTCATCGCCCATTGCCACGTAGTTTTAAATGTCGCATCGTAATGCGAATTCTTCTAAACTTTTATGAATGTGTATGTGTGTCTGTGTGTGTTGAAGAAAACAATGAATGTTACATGTGTAAACTTTAAAATCATTGTGTTCATGCGAATGCGGGAGCGCGACGTGTGCGTTGCTAGTTACAGACAATATTACAACTTAATGCCACTTCCGTTTCCGCATACGATTTCATTCAAGCGGAAATAAAGATATCCAATAAACCGTGTTATTACCGCTATTTTGGTTTACTCGACTAGTTTCGCGTTAAGGTGGCAATATATGTATGTATGTGAATTTGTGACTCAATTTTGAATTGTTGTTCCATGGAGGCGTGTTTTGAATGCATTTTGCATGAATTACTTCTTGCATGAACTTTATTTGAACTTTTTCCAAATTACCTGACTGCTCAAAGATAATATCCTATGCACTATCTTAAGGGTGATCCGTTTATTGTAGGTATAATTTTATATATAAATGTGAAACTTTGATTGTAGTTGATACATAGCATACTTCATATTCATTCTTCAGCCGATTGCGATGTAACATCCGTGAGTGCAACTAAAAAGGTTTATAAGTCTGCTTATAGCCGCTAGGGGGCGCTGGAATGCAAATATTTTGGAAAATCGTCTATGTGAA
This sequence comes from Anastrepha fraterculus, assembly GCA_037575425.1. NCBI lineage: Eukaryota > Metazoa > Arthropoda > Insecta > Diptera > Tephritidae > Anastrepha > Anastrepha fraterculus. The sequence goes on from JAYXIM010040147.1 coordinate 114,889, forward strand.
CTGTTCATATACAGGATGCATAGGATGTGAGTCAAATAATTGCCGGTAAATAGCTCTATATAAGTAGATATTGTCGTGAATGAAACAAAAAAACAAAAAATGAGAAAGCTTAAAACTTAAAAAAAACTACGTTTTCTTTTCAAGAAAGCCTTGGAAATGAAATCATTAGCGTTAGTGAGAAAATGCGTCGTACATTTATTCAACTTATTATTAAGTAAATTTCTTTGAAAGCAACAAGGATGGGTTTTAAGTAACTACAATAAACCCTAAGGCAAGCGGGTGTTGCATGAAAGCATGGAGTGCATTGGCTACAATAAAGTCTGGCAACTTAGTGCTTGTTTATAATGCCAACAATTTCTCCTATACGTTCATTTTTTTACCAGAAATTGATAATACTTTTTTTGTGGTAATTTTTCCATTTTTTTGGTATTCATTAAAAAAATTTCGCTATTGTAAAGGGACAATAATTATTATAGTTTTAAGAACAATTCATCAATATACAGGGTGAACGATATGAAGTGTTACCAACTTCACACTGCTTGTATCTGTAAAACAGCTCAAGATATCAACGTTAAAATTGTTCTAATGACAGTTTATAAGCCATCAAAAGCATTTGCGTCTGAGTTTTGTTGAATTTTTTTTCTGTGACGGAATTCAAACGTAATAGTGTGATTGCGTTATATTTGGATGGAAAATCACAACCGTCCATTGTTGGTGAGCTCAGTCACCTCAAAGTGAATAAAATGTTTGTGTTTGTAAAACGTTACAATGAAACTGGTAGCATTGCAAAACGCCAGAAATGGTTCGGAAAGTGAAGGCTCGACTTAAACGAAATCCACGTCGAAGTGGAGGAAAAATGGCAAAAGAACTGAAAATATCGCAAGACAGCATTCGACGCATATTGACAAAATGAGCTTAAGGTCAAGGCTTACAAGTTCCAAAAAGCACACGATTTTTCACCCCAGCAAAAAAAGTTCGGTGCGAAAGAGCAAAGGAGTTGTTGCGCTTGCACGAACGTGGTGTTTTCTGATGAAAAAAATTTCCGAATTGAGCATTTCATAAACTCTCAAAACGATCGTGTTTACTTGACCGAACGGTCATACGAGAATTTGAGCCTACGTATGGCCACTCCAAGCAATTTCCCATCGCAAGTAATGGTTTGGGCTGCAATGACCGTTGATGGATGCCCTCCAATCGTTTTTATGGAGCCTGGTGTCAAAGTAAATGCGATTTATTATAGGGAAAATGTTTTAGAAGCTACTTTAGAGCCGTGAACATGCAAACATTTCGGTCGTAGACCATGGACGTTCCAACAGGACTCGGCACCGTCTCATAAAGCTCGTGTGAACCAAGAATGGTTAAAAAATCATGTTCCACACTTCATTTCGTCCACACAATGGCTTTCGAATTTGTCAGACGCAAATCCGATGGACTATTCCATCTGGTCCATTTTGGAGAGCAAGGTGAGGACTAAAAAATATGCCGGTATGGATGCGCTGAAAGAAGCGATTATACGAGAATGGGCCAAAATACCTCAAGATCACATTCGTGCAGAATGCAACTCATTTTTTGACCGTTTGAAGGCTAGGTGGTCAAGGCAAAAGGTGGTCATAGCTAAAGTGAATATATGTTAAAATTGTAATCATCTTTGAAATCAATAAAAACTAATTTCACACAAAAAAGTTATGGTGTTTTGAATAGTTAACACATGAAGTGTTCGCCCTGTACATATATATATTCGAGATTCGAACCTACGTTCTCTCTGTGAATTCCGAATGGTAGTCACGCACCAACCCATTCGGCTAAGTAAATATCTGAATTTTATTGAAAATACAGTAGAATCATGAACCATGATCAAAAGTTCCTTAATAACTGTCTGACCTCCTGGCAAAAAGTTGTGTGCAATACCGTTGCTATCTATAAAACTGTGAGCATCGATTTCATTTTTCATCCACTCACTTTCCTGATGTCTGGATTGGATGTCATACTCAAAAACCTACGTCTCGTTTCCAGTAATGATGCGCTTGATGATCGTTAGGTCGGATTCAGCCTTGAAAATCAAGTCTTTGGCGATATCAACGCGGCCTTTTTTGCATGAAGTTCAGGTTCTCTGTGATCAACTTTGCAGCAACACTGCGCAAACCCAGATCATTAACTACAGTGTCCTGAACGGATCCATAAGCAATGTTCAAATCCTCTGCCAGCTCTCTGGTGGTTAATTAGCGGTTATTGATCAACTTTTCTTTATATTTCCTTTATTGATGTTTTCATCATCCTCGATAGACTCACTCTTGAACGACTGTTTTCTTTAGAGTACCATTACCGAACAGTTTCCTAACATTGTCGCACCATTGAATCCATTTTTAACGCAAAATTTTATAAAAACCACTTGTAAGATTTTAGATTTACTCAGGACGGCGTAACTTTTACAAATGTCAAGCAATGGCTATACAGTTTTGGTAGGAATAGTAATTTCAGATGTGGAAACCTAACAAAAAACAAAACGGAACTTAAATCAATTGACTTAGGGCACAACCTGGCGGTCGTTCCAAGAACTTTTTGATGAAGGTGGTAAGACCGCACAAACACGTCGACAGTTTAGGTGAAAGTTTGTATCGCAGCCAGCCGTGGCCCTAAGTCATTATCATCTTTTCAAGCATTGGTAAACTCCTCTGGGTGGTATAAAGCTGACATGAAGAAACTGGCTTGCGAAAATAAGGTAGTCAAGGGTTTTGTCAATGCGGACGACTTATTCAGTTATGGGACTCTTCTTTTCGCCACTTCTCTGCTCGGCTCACTTGACGAAAAAATTGCATGTCAAAACAACAGCAAAGTTATCAAGCAAGATTTGCCGCTAGCGAGTACGGTTTTACCTCGTAAAACAGGTGTAACTCACTACTTTACAAACAAATGTAATTTTAGGCAGCTCTATTCCAGTCTTGTGAAGATATGTTTATTTATACCAGTTGCTTCATCTATACGTCACTTGCTAACGCTTGGCGAAAAGAAGTGGTTGATTTGATCGTCGATGTAAAGCGAAAATGTTCTCTAATTTGCGAAATAAATTGTTAATAATATTTTATTGACTTGATCCATACAGAATATTCTTACCCGGAATTTAATATTTTATCATATTTTATTTTTCATTAAACCGAATGCACGTCGCTCTAAAACACAAACACGTATTAGTACTCGTACCCAAATTCTCATGTACTCGCATGCATGACAGCGTGAGAACATATGTGTAGACGCCACTCAGCATTTCTGCGAAATTTCAACGTCAAGTTTTTCCCCATACATTTTTGTACGGCCAAACTTTTCTATACATTCCTATGTTATCTATGTATGTACTTGTAGCTTACACAATTATACACTGCATACATGCAAGCGTCAGCATTAACATTAAGTGTCTGTTGCTAATTTGTACATTCATTTATTTATATGAGTGTATGAGTGTAGGAGTATATGTGTGCACTTGGAAAGCGCGTACAGCTACAATTAGATGCTCAGCAATTGACTTTGGCACATACATGCATAAATATATGTATGAGTACGAGTACACTAACACCTGATTTTACTTACTTCATTAGCGGCATTTTGAATGGCTATAACGAAATTTAGTGTTCAACTGCAGGTGAAGGCGAGGCGTACAAGTATATGTATGCACATTTACAGGGTCTTTTAAGCTTCTTTGTTTTTAACAGTGCTTTGTTTACCAGCTTCGAAGTATGAAGAAGTCTCTTTGGTTGATGTTAAGTAGAAAATTTATTAAAATATAAATCGAATGAGCTGGAAAACCGTTTAAAAATGTTAAAAATCCACAACAAAAATAGTCCATCTGCAAATTTGACAAAATTTTAGATATTTGCGGTCATAATACATACATACATAGTTCTGCAACAGAGCTTGGATTAAAAATGAATTGAAATATTTGAGTCATCTGATGCGGTGCAGGCCTTGACCAAACTGGATAAAGAAGCAAAACGAATGGGTATGGTGATGAGCGAGAATCATCATACAAACAGTCGGCGCACTCGCGGAACGGCACCCACCTCACGGCTGACAGTTATGATTTCGAGGTTGTAAGAGACTTCGTTTATCTAGGAACCAGCCGATGACCCCGATGATAATGTCAGCCTTGAAATCCTACAGAGAATATCTCTTGCCAACCAGTGCTACTTTGGACTAAGTAGGCAATTGAGTAGTAAAGTCCTCTCTCCACGAACAAACCTTACACTTTATGAGGCTCTCATCATGACCGACCGAACGTATGGCGCAGAAGCTTGGTCGATGACAACATCCGATGAGGCGTCCCTTGGAGTGTTTGAGAGAAAGATTCTACCGAAGATGTTTGAACCTTCGCACATTGACGATGGCGCGTATCGCAGGCAATGGAACGATGAGCTGTATGTGCTTTACGTCGACATAGACATAGTGCAGCGAAAAAGATTCAGCGGCTTCGTTGGATCGATACAAATGTTCCGGCTCGGAAAGTATTCGATGCGGTACCAGCTGGTGGTGGCAGAGGAAGGTGAAGGCCTCCTCTGCGTGGAAAAGTTCAGGTGGAGAAGGACTTGATTTCATTTAGAGTTTCCAACTAGCGCCGATTAGCACGAGAAAGAAACTATTGGCGCGCTGTATTAAATTTGATGAAAATCGCGTAAGCGGTTATCGCGCCAATCAAGAAGAAAAAGAAGACTCGGTATGGGGCATACAAATATCAGGGCATATTCGTGCTGCCCATTTAATTAAAAATATAAACACAGTAAAAGAGGGCATTGTAAAAGAAAATTTGGCATTCACAGTAAATGAGTCCACCCGCAATAAGGTTTATTTGGCGATTTGTGGTTTCAAAAATGCGGTGCGACATTCGACACAGCCAATCAACTAATTTCTTTCAAAAGGATTTATAATTGTTTAGCATAATTTCGATAGCTTGAAATACCCTGTAATTGCAATAAAAAGAACAACGGTAACCATACGCGTGGCATATGGCAGCGATGCCAAAGTAGCGGCAAAGTTTTTCATACATTTCTGGCAAGTATTGGCTCTATAGTGCGTGAATTTGCGGCTATATGAAGGAATAAGTGAAGCCACATACTATGTTTGTGTGTGTGCGTGTTTGTGCACGTAACAAATTCCAAACGCTTCTTTATCTTTACACTGATTGTAGACTCGAATAGCAAATTGCTACAAATCTTACAAATTGTGGGCAATAATTGTAAACTTGCGTTGATTTAATATTGAAATAATTTTCAAAATCCGCGCCGAAGAGTGAGAAAGACATAAGAAGTAGCGGTTTTTTATTGCGAAAGTTGGCAAAGTTTTCGTAAATGCGAGGATGATAATGCCGTTAATTTGTTGCTTTCACATACTCGTACACACAAGTATACACATACATACATACATACGTACTGTACATGTACAGCAGAGCACCACAAAGTAGAGGAGCACACTAACCGCGCAGTATCAAAAATAAGACACAATAAAAACAGGACATGTGTAGTGGAAAAATCCCCGGATCAGCGCCTAAAGTAAAAAAATTGAAGGGAAGATTTCGCATGCGCTTTGTTGCTTATGAATCTTAATAAAATAGTTTTAGGTGAAAAAAAAACAAAATAGCGAATAGATATGCGTAGATATGTGTGGCAGAATCTCTGCTATTTTATGTATTCAAATTAAAAGCTTTTGGAGTGATCCGTGATTTGCAAGCTGAAAAATATACAGTCAACGTCAAAAGAAAGTGTAGACTACATATTGACAAGTTTTAGCTATTTATTTACCTACTTTTTAATTTAACTTATTCTTTTATAAAAGTTGGCACAGTTCGTACTACAACGAAAACCATATGAAGCAAAGTCTTAAACTTTGTACAAAATTTCTAAGAATTCGGCAAAATTTCATAAAAATTTCAAACTATATACGCAAAACTTCTGAAAAAATGTCAACTATGCAATTTTATGGCTCATTGAATATTTTTAGCTGATTTTTGAGAATTTTTTGCTCACGATCTTGTGTATTTTCTCCATTAAATCCTACTCCATGGTTTTTTATAAGGAAGAAAACATCCAACACCGTCAGCAGAATAACTAGCAAAAAACAACGCCAATTTCGAACCACTTGAAACTTGTACTTTATTATACCAAAATGCAATGATCTATAAGATTCTCTGGCGAAAAATTCGAGTTCTTTTGACTCGATCCATTCATTGAGCCAGTTTGCGATGCTCTCGTAAGAAGTCAACCACTCTCCAATAAGTGCTCTCTACATTGATCGGAACAGATCGTAATCCGAAGGTGCAATGTCTGGGAAATATCGCTAGTGGGGCGAGATTGCCAAATTCAGTCCCTCTACATATTTCTAGACAGATTTAACAACGTGTGGCCTGGCTATGTTATGAAGCAAAATCAGTTTGTCATATCTACCGTTCCGTTCCGGCCGCTTTTCTTTGAGAGCTTGATTCAAACGTATTAGTTACAGTCGGTAACGATCGCCAATGATGGTTTCAGATGGTTTAAGGAGTTCATAATAGATGACACCCTTCTGATCCCACCAGATGCAAAACATATCCTCTGAAGCATGAACTTTTTTTTTTTCGCTGTCGTTGGACCTGGTTCACATGGCAGGCTCCAACTTTTTCGACGCTTAGAGTTATCATAGTATATCCATTTTTCATCGCCAGAGACGATGCGATACAGAAGACCGTTTCTTTTTTGTCGTTCAACAAGCATCTCACACGTCACCAAACGTCTCTCGATATCTTTCTCCTTTAATTGATGTGGCACCCAGTTACCTGCTATCTGGACCATTCTCATCGCGTGCAAGCGTTTACCGACGGTTGATTGGTCAAGATCCAACTCCTTAGACATAGCATCTTCATATCTTCATCCAATCACTGTTGCAGTTGCGTTATTTTTAGTTTTTTTGGTGCCCCTTCGCGATCTTTATGACTCACGTCGAAATTGCCACTTTAGAAGCATCGAAACTACTCTTTACAAGTTGTATTTGATGGATCGGGATTACCGTAAATATTGATGAATATACGACACTTTTCAGCTGCAATTTTCTTTAAAAGGTAATAATGGAGCATGACATCCCGCAAATGCTGTTTTTTCGGGAGGAACGTAGACATTTTTGGCGTCAGGTAAAAAATGATATTTACACTTCAAACGAATGTCAAGCATTCGAGACCTCACATAAACACCTTAAAAATCACCAGTATATTACTAGAGCGAACACAAAATTAGTATCAACAGAGACACTTCTTTTATGAGGGCGAAAACTTATTCCCATACCAAACGGAGTCTTGCGAAAAATATTGAGAGATGTAAGAAACCCTCTCGATATGGACGAACCAATGTACCTAAGTGCTCGCCTTTTTGAACAAAAAGTTTACTTAAATACGGTTTAAAACGGTGTAAAGGGTTTATAAAAATTACCAGCTAAATAAAGCTACATTTACATACGTTTTGAGTTTCATATCCTCTGTTTTACGGTTTCTTGCGGAGGGAGGCTATCAGCACGGAGTTGGCAAAGATTTCGACGTGCCAATGAGGCACTAGCTATGTACTAAAAGACGTATTGGCGTCACTACAAACACGATTGTGTCCTCAGTGGGTAAATTTCGACATGAGTGCATGAGTGAAAAACGGCAATGAAAGAAGGAGTTCTATCAAAAATATAGACTTCTTGGCATCATTTTGTGTGTGGAATGCATATAAAAATTATTTCTTCCATTAAAGAAAAGCTCCTCTACTACAACCGGAAGGGCTACTACAGTATCACTGCCATGATTGATTGCTCCTTTATTAGCTCCAAGAAAATGGCATGCTGCTGCCGCGTTGTTACAACTTTACATGTGTGGAAGTCACTTTTTATTTAATATATAGTTTAGTTTATATAGGGCTTACATTTTACAGCTTTTTTATTTGTTTCCTTTTAAATCCTCTTTTTATTACTCGTTCTAACTTTTGTCCGTTAGTCTAACGTCGTCGTAGAAAAATTGTACGAAACTCTAAGATTTGATGTTACTAGTGTATTCGATGAATGCTAATCCACGAATTTCGGGTGCACGTTCGGAACTATTCGAATTGTATGATTACAACTTCTTAGTTTATACGAAAAACAGTCTACGATGAATTCCATGATAGGGCTGATAATTAAACACCCTAAAAGATAAAAAAAAATGTTTTTCTAATAGTGGTCCCTCGACAGACAAAAGCAAGCCTTCGAGTGCATTGCTGATATGAAAAAGCTTCTCAGCCTTTCGGAGGCTGCACAAAACTGTAGGTACGTCCATTTGAGGAAAAAACACCCAGGCGTACACGACAAACAGTAGGAAGAGCCCGGCCAAATACCCCATAAAGGGTGATAAAATTTTGTAATTAAAAAAAAAAAGCAATAAGTAAGCAAAGCTCGATAGCGGTCGCCATTCATTTCGAAAAAAATAAGGACCCATGATGAAGTCGGCATATAAACCGCACGTAAAATGGACGAAGTGCACTATGAACTTCGCGAATTGATATATTTTTTTCAAAGCAAATTTCCACAATCACTAAGCGTTATTCTGGCGTTAAACGGTTCATGATGACTTGCCAAACCTGACTGGCCATTCTCATCTGCCAAGCCATAGTTATCGATACCGATAGTTCGCAGCTAAAAAACACCCGATACAAGGTGGCGCAAAATTATTCATCCAATATGATTTTTGAACAACTTTTTTACTAAATAAAATGACTGATGAGTGATGGAAATATTTACTTCGACCTTTACGTGCTTGTCTGTTTTTATACTGCAGCTGTCTAGTTCACAATAGTCAAATGTGATTGCCTTACGACCCTATGTGTAAAGATTATAAATAGGAGATCTAAAGATTGGAGCGTTGTAATTGATTGTGTCGAAGACTTTCTTATAGTCGACGAAGCGCAATATGGGCAGCGCTCTACCCCAGTGCCCCAGAAAGTGATTAGTCTCATAAGAGCAATGTACGAAAACTGAGAGCTGAGCTTTACACCGGTATAAGCAGCGAACCTTTCATCACAAAAGCTGGAGTGAGGGATGCCTTCTCTCGTCTTTTAGCCTCGCAACTGTCCTGGAAGATGTAATGACTAAACTCACCTTGCAAAACATAACACCTTGTGACATAATTTAGAGCTTCTGCAGACAACTTGAAGACTTGGACTTTGCCGATGGCCTATGCTTACACTCCCATAAAATCACAGACATACGGACGAAGGCCAACCTACTGGTCAAGCTAGCACGTAATGTCGGATTAGAGATTAACATAGCAAAGACCAAGGCTGTATTGTCAAGTTCTCAAATCTCAAGAAAAACTAAGCTACCCATATTGAACGCATGTGTAAAATCTATTTTAATGTAGGCAGTGAAACTTGCCTAATATCGAACAAGACTGCAAGTATTTATCAAAAAATGCCAAAAAATCCTATGCGGAATATTCATTCCACAGATATTCAGAAATAAGAAAAGTAGAACTCTGGAACTTAACCAACGAGTAACCCTTTATTACACAAATCAAGTCAGGAAAATGGAGATGGATAGGTTACACATTAAGAAAACAGCCAGCAGCATAACAAAAGTGGCGCTAGAATCGAACCTGCAAGAAAGCAGAAGTCGCGGTCGCCCAAAAAATATTTGGAGAAGATCAACACTTCGCGAACTTGCGGCAGACAATTTAACGTGGGACACTGCAAAAATTACTGCGCGGAGCCAGTCAGATGGAAGAGCCTTGGAGAGGCCCTATGTTTCAACGAGGAGTGAATCAAGGAAGAAATAGAAAAAATAAAAAGCTTGAAATGAAAGAAAAGTTGTTCGTTTTCACAATATTAACATAAAATATAGAAGGGAAACGCAAAGATCTTTGAGGAACATAGAGACTTATCAGCTCAAGGGCCGCCAATGCCACCAGAGGTTTAACTAAGACAAATATTGGAGACTGGGCATTTCTTCTATTTTCCAGAGATGCCAGATTAATGAGCCTACAACAAGCATTATAAAGTAGAAAAGGTTCAGAATAATTAAGAGGTATGGCAGCTATAAATTGAGTTAGAAATAATCGACCATATTCTAATTTTGAGCAAACTAATGAATTAAAAAGTACATATTTTCCTGGTATAAGGTGTCTCTAAAATCCTTAGCATACCTACGCAGGTAAATAAAGTGATTATCAAAGGCTACACGTAGGCCGTTAAAGAGTTTAAATGTGTCGAGCTGTCTACTCTATTTCTTGCCGGCGATAGCCGCTTAAGCGGTTCCCATAGAGTTTAGCAATTTGGGCCAGCCATTTCTTTCTCGCGCTAATCGGTGCTGCTTGAAAACAGTTAGTGAAGCCAAGTCCTTCTCCACCTGCTCTTTCTACGGTAGTGGAGGCATTCCGCTTTCTCTGCTATCACCAGTTGGTATCGCCTCGAATACTTTCAGAGCCGGAGCATTTGTATCTGTTCGGACGACATGACCCAGGCAACGAAGCTGCTGAGATATGTCTATGTCGTCATAAAGCTTCTACAACTCATTGTTCCATCTCCTGCGATACTCGCCGGCACCAACGTACAATCGTCTAAAAATCTTCCGCAGAATCTCTTAATCACTTCAAGGGAGACCTTATCGGATGTTGTCACCGTACGAGCTTGTGCGCCATACAATAGGACGGGCATGAATGAAAGTCTTATAGAGTTCGTCGAGATAGGATTTTACTACTCAACTGCCTACTTAGTCCAAAGTAGCACTTGCTGGCAAGAGAGATGCTCTGTTGGATTTCAAGGCTAACATTACTAGCGATGTTAATGCTGGTTCCTAAATAAACGAAGTCTCTCAACCTCGAACCTCGAAATCATAACTGTCAACCGTGATGCGGGTGCCGATACGCGAGTGCTCCTACTGTTCGTTTGATGACAGGAAGTACCTCGTTTTGTCCTCGTTCACTACCAGAAAGGAAAAAGGCAGAACTAACTAAGGCCAATGCTTTCAATATCATCGGCATAAACCAACAATTGTTCGCCCTCATAAGTTTTGCGGTTTGCACGATTTTTTCCAACATCAGGTTAAAGAAGTCATACGACATCGAATCATCCTGTCTGAAAACTCGTTTGATATGAAACGGCTTGGAGAGATCCTATCTAATTCTGACGGCACTGTTTATTTAGGATGCATTATAAAGAAGGCATTATATTGGGAGCCTTAGATATAGGGGAAGGATTTCCTTACCCTTTGTTAAACAAAAAACCGAACCAATACACATTTTGGATTCAAATATTATATTCTGTATGAATCAATTTATTCGCCTTCTCTTTCGATACGGCATTTTTGGACGCTTTTCAAAGTTATCCCAACTTATCGATGAGATCGTCGTTTGTCAACTTGTTTGGCACACATCTTGAACTAAACTTACGAAAACCTAAAGAGTCGGTCAAAATGCAAAACATAGTTGCCTTGGCAATCCCTAGAAGCAGTGTTTTTAAAAAGTTTAGAATAATTCACATTCTGGAGCTGAAGTCTTGGAAGTAAAGACCAATGCACAAGAAAATTCTAATAAAACCAAATACTGATAATTTTTGCTACTGTTGATGAACAATTCTACGTTTATATATATGTATGTATGAATAAAAGTGTACAAAATTCATTGGCGAGATTCTCCATCGTTTTAACGAAATTTATTGCCAGCAAGCAAAAAATATCCGAAAATTATTATATTATATTTGCCAAAGCATTGAAAGAAAAACAAAACATAACTTTTTTAATCATCACAACCTAAAAATAAATCTGCAATAATAAAATCAATAGAATAATTTGATGAAATACTATAATCAAATAAAGAATGGGGAGTTCCTCGCGGCGCAATCGGGTCACACAAAAAATTTGCATGCGATTTCTCGCGTGCGCGTGTTCAATGAAATTATGAGCAAATCAAATTGAATTGGAAGTGTAAAGTAAAAAGGGGAAACATCTACAGATAAAGACGTACAAAGGTTGTAAAAAAATGTAAGTAGTCTAAATTCTCTGCAGTATTTGTAGAAAACAACAAATACAAGCACAAATTACACTGTTGCACTGTGCACTAATTTGACCTTTTTGTCTTGGACACAAATAAAAATACGAGGTGTGGTAATTAACTTACGGGAATTCGTAAATTGACGAATGAGCATATTTTTACTATCGACCTTCTCATTAGTCTCCCTCGAACTCGACACAATTACTATATTTCAATATCGGCACTCCAATTGGAAGCACCTTCAGTAATCCTCCGATGCCAACTCGTTCCGTAATGCGCTTAAAATTTCTCTGCCCTCCTGTACGACACCATCTTGAGTTCGATTTGTTTTTTATCAAAAACTTTTGCACAATTAACGAGGAATGAGCTAGTGATTTTATTTATCAATGGGGTTGTCTGAGTGACACAGCCCTGACCCAATTAGTACAAAAGATGACATTTTAGTACACCATCCTTTAGAATCACTGTTTTTCATTAGTCAAACCATCTTGATTCGACTATGAATCTTCTTATGTCGTCTATTTTGTTTTCTGCAATTTCTTTCAAGTTAATGACATGACATTCTATGACATAGAGCACCTAGACTTGGGCACTGTTTCTTTATATTCTTCTTGATTGCAATTTCTTTTAGGTTGTGGAATAAGTTCATACCGAAGACTTTTACCGAAGACTTTTTTTTACACAATAAATAATAATTATATTAATAAGTTAATCAATTATGTATTCACCGTTGTTGTTTACAACCTGTTCCCACCTCTCGACCAATATGTTATTGCCGTTGAAGAAGAACTTGTTAAACCAGTTTTTAAGAACCTCTTTTTTATTGGAGGTAACATCCTTCATATGGTTTGACAGGGAGCGGAAAAGATGGTAATCGTTCGGCGCAAGGTTCGGAAAATACGGCGGAATCTGAAGGACCTCGCATTCGAGCTCTTGGAGTGCGGGTTGGACGACTTGTGTAAATGAGTCCTGAAGTTGTCATGAAGGAGTATAGCTTGACTATGTCAATGAGGTCTTTTTAGTCGAATAGGCTCATACACTTGGTGTAGGTGGGCAATGCAGAGCTCCTTGCTGACCATGGCATTCCTTTCGAGTATTACCTAGGGCCCCATGCCCTCCTAGTCCCACCACACACATATCGTGACCTTTTTTGGATGTAGATCCGACTTGACTCTAAGCTTTAGCGTATCTCCTGTAGACACCCACTCCTTTCTTTGCTTCATATTGATGTATATGGTCCATTTCTCTTCTCCCATGACTATTCTTTACAAAAAGCGCTGTTTATGACTGCGTGTTGCTCGAAGGCGGGCGAGATGCTGAAAAGGAATTTGTTTTTTTCGTTGAGCTAATTCTTTTTTTTTTTTTTTTTTGTTGAGTTCTTGAAGCACCCAGGTTCCCAATTTTTCGGTAAATCCCTTTGAATAAAGGTCACTGAAAATCGCTTTATGATCGCAGTTTATTTTTTCTGCCGATTCAGGTCTGGCTTGGCGACCGTTTTTCTTCAAAGTGAGTCTCCTTCTGTGCTGTAGACTCGCCTATGACACCTTCTCTATACACGTTGCAAATGTCCCGAGCTGTTTCGGCAGTTTTTTGACCTCGATGAAAAGCAGAGAAGAGCAGGTGGCGAAAATGTTGATTTTTGCCATCTGGGTATTGCATTTCTAAGCCTCAAAACTAATAAAAAATTAAATAACTTAAAAATATAATTAACATAGTTTTGTAGAGAAGAAAGAGTTCTACCGAATGAAACCTTTGCCAAACAGCAAACAAATCGTTGTAAAAGAAAATATAAAAACGCCACCTCATCTTCCTTGAATGGTTTCCCAAAGGCCAGTGGCTGGTTATTGTTTACGTAATGCTGAATATTATTGAGACTTTCTTAACAACTCATTAGTCCTGGATTTGGAATAGGTCCTTCTATGTTCCTGTGGCCAGGTACCCAGATGAGAGTGATGTCTGTCGTGCGCGCTGAGTTTTGAATTGTTTATATGTGACTTTAAAGGGAAATGGCTGCTTGACTATCAGAAAAAATACATACTTCCGATAGTTGTTGTGGATAATTTCAGATTATCCTGTAAGCTTCCTTTATCCCGAGTCATTCTGCTTGAAAAATACTATTTCAATACCGCAGCCGAAAAGAATTAGAAGTTTCGAGGTCTTTCGAATATACCTCGGCGCCGACGCTGGAGTCCAGTTTGGATCCATCAGTGTAAAATGCTGTTGTATTCTCTATGAGCACTGAATTCAAATCTCATTCCTTAAGGGGACACATACCCGTAAACGGCCATATTTTCCCTGATTTTCATTAAAATTGTTTGAAATGAAGAAGTCACAATATTTTTTCAAAATTGGCATACAGTTTATTTATACATTAAAATAATATAATTTTTTTTTATTTTAATCATTTAAAATGGCGGATGTACAATCAATTCTTCCAGGAAGGTCCCAGCGGGGCTGCTCAACCGGCGGGCATTGCAGCATCGGCGTCAGTGACCTGAATACAAAAAGCCAAAAATTTGTTTGTTTATTAATGTCATAATTTCTATATGAATTAAAAAAATGGAAAAAAAATCGTGGAATAAAATGCTTCAAAAAAAAGAAGAAATTTTGAGCGAATTTTCCTACTATTTTTGCTTCGAAAAAATTATATTTTCGAAAAATTTTCGGAAATTTGTAAATTCACATAGAAAGTAATATCATAGAAAAGATGTGTGCAACATTTCAGGGAGATCGGTCAATAACTTTTGGAGTTATCGTGTATGCCAATTCAAAAAATATAGATTTGAGAAAAACGCGTCTAAAGTCGGCAACGTAACTATACCTCTCCCAGCACTCGAGCGCAAAGAATAGAGTCGTCTCGGTTGTCGATCTATAATATAAGAAATACTTCAATTTACGTTCTAAAATTTTTTTTACATATTCTTAAAGGATTATATTAACACTTTATGAAAAAAATTTTTTTTTTCGAAATTTTACAGGTATCTGCCCCCTTAAATCTAGGGCAGCGGAAGTAAAATCTTATGAGCTGCTAATAAACCTTTAACTCTTTAAGATAGCACTATGATCAATTATCCTGGCATTCCAAAAACCACTTTCTTTCATTCTGAGGACGGTACTCGTTGCTGCTAGTCGTAGTTGTAACCAATAAACGTAGCAGATAGAGAACAAGTTACTTACATACCACTTAGAGATAGTTTTACACATTATAAAATCATCATCATCGTCATCTGTTTCTGTTTCTCCCATTGGAGCATAGGACCTCAATTATAGACGCACACATTATTTAAGAATAATTTCAATTCAGCCTCAGGAAAAGAAACCTCTATGACTAAGGAATTGGAGAGAATATTAAATTCATTTAAGGCTCTAGAAATATGAACATTAAAAGCAGAGAGAGTTCAGACACAGACTGTGGAAAAAATATCACTATTACGAGGGTCAGATAAAGGCAGCATATTTCAGCTAGGAGCCTGCGAGTGGCGTAAATAAAAGCCTAAGAGTATGGAGATCTTTGAAATTGGATCTAAAATGAGGAACTTAAGTCAGCTATCTTATAAAGAGTACCGTCAATACAATAATAAATGGGGATAAACGCGCTTTAGAGAATGATAAGTGAAAACATTTGTCTAGATTTAGCTGAAGACCGTTTATTTGTTTGGATTTAACAGGAGTATGAGGAGCTTAAAATTGCTTAAAATTTCTTCCATCATCAGCATCCAAACGCAAAATCGAAAGAGTACAAAGGTAGCATCCATGCCTATTCCAGTAGCACTGCCTTCTACTTCAACCAAGGTTCTTGAGATTCCATTAGATATTCTCCCCATTAGATATCTATGGAACATTTCGGAGTAATTGCTACGCAATCCGAGTTAATGCATGCGCACCGTAGAAAGATTGTTGAATTGGCCACCCAAAAACTCTCGCCACTCTTCCGAGATGTGAAGAATTTTAGAACTGGTAAAATAGGTCGATGGGTCGTTGATAAAAATTACGTATAGAAAGGGGCCTAAGATGTTGCTGATGATTGTTGTCGATAAAAAATGAATGAGAACCCAAACTTGCTAATTTATGCAGGAATATAAATGGAATGACTGAATTCACCGATCGCTTTTGAGTATTGACTTGACAACGGTTATTGAAAGTTAACATCAAAAATAACAAAAAGTTCCTAACTTTGAGGCAGTGAACCTACTGGTCATGAAATCGTGTCGATTGTTGGAAATAAGACGCTTAACTGTAAAATGTTAAGCTCCACAAATGGAGGAATCTATAGTATTAAGTCGACTTCGAACGGCAAATGGTTTTTAATGAGGTGATTTTTTTCATAGCAGAAATACACTCGGAGGCTTGCCATTGCCTGCCGAGGTGCGACCGCTATTAGAAAAGACGTTTTTGGCCATTTGCTGTTTCGGGCACCGAGATTCGAGCTTGTGCACTTCTGAATAGTAGTCAAGTACCGACCCATTCAGCTACGGCGGCCGCTTTTGATTTTGTTACCACTTTTAATAACACCTTCCAGGCATTAATAATTACCTTGCAGGCATAGACAATACTTTATAGTCAAGTAATGTACAATATTAAAAATCAGTAGAAGTGGATTTGCAGAGGTCAAGGAGTTCTTAAGCAGATAAGACGTTAAGCGATTGCCATCTGAACAGAAAGCTGTTGTTTGATGTCATCATTCAGATATATAGAAGATTGATTCGAGAGTTCACGGTTGGAAATAACCCCTGGAGGTTTCCAATCTTGTCACAATGTTTCATTGTCCGGGCGACTTTGTTTGCGGATCTCGGCAACATACTCAAGTAACCAGTTCTCATATACAGTGAGAGTTTTTCCAGAATTTTTTGTTTTCTTGCTTGTAATGTGAGTCACGCCTTTTCACGGCACAATTTAAAACTCACTTACGAAGAACACACACAGCCCTGACGCAGTGCCCGTGATATTACTAAATTCCAGCAACTTAGTAGCCACACCTCGTATTTATATATGCATGTAAATGCTTTGATATTGTTATGCTAATCTGCGAATGTGTCGCCTCCTATGCCCTTCAAATGCAACACCTCAACTACAAACAGAGATGCGGCCTCAAAGGTTCATCGGCAGTAGCAGACAAATAACTGCTCTTGTCAAAAATCAAACAGTCGGAAAAAGTGAAATGAGCGAATTTGTGCTTTTGCAGCATCAAAAGGCACTGCAGTCAATGCATTCTCGGCACAACTAACGACATTGAAAATGCGCTACTGCCGTTGCTGCTACAAAATGAATACGAAAATTGCGTTATTAATACGAAAATAATCCAATAAAGCTTATTTTGTATGTAATTTGGCTTAGGAGGAAAACAAAAAGAAATCAGTGAATTTACAAAATTTTGCTTGCACATGGAAACGTCAAGCGATGATAGTATTAGCAACGTAATTGAGTTGCTGATGGGGTTGTACCGGAGAACGGGGAGCGTTACGTAAACGGAATACTATTTTCATGTTGCAATTGTCAGCGACTTCAGCAAATATTTATACATATGTATGTGTGTATATATTTTACATACCTATGTTTAGTTGATGCTGCTGTTGCCTCCGCTACCTCGATCTCGCAACAGGAAATAGTTTAATTAAAGTTCCAGGAAAATCATTATGGGTACTTGTCGTTTACAGGTGGCAACATCCCAGAGGTGAATGCACATGCAGTGTTTGTCAAACTTGACATGACGGCTTGGTGAAACTAAAAAAAAAATTGTAAGAACAAAGAGGGGAGATTACTAAAGAACGTTTAGAAGAAGAGCCTCTAATAAAATTCGGTTAGACGATTTCACTTAAGTATCTAGTTCTAAATTGATTCACCTAAGTAGTTCTAAATTAATTCCAGCTGATTCTAACTGGGTTTTACTTGCTGAAATTTGCTAGCAGTTTTTGTTCGCGGAACGTTCCGGCATTGCATCGTCTTCTCCAGCGGGCATGTGTTGCATTTCGTTTTCGCGTGAAATTGTCATCGGAAATGTGCCGACATCTGCAGAATTTCACTGTTACATTTTTGTTTTAACATTAAATCGCAACGATTTGGTATGCACCAGAAATCGAAATCGCCGTTTTTCCCCCATTTTGAAATCGCGAAGCAACGGTTACGCGAAATTAGTAAAAAAATTTTCGGAATGCAATCGTCCCTGATATTTGCCGCTGCAGTTTGAAAACTGGTTTTATTTTCAGTAGGCACATTATCGATTAATTCTACGAAAAATGCCTCCTCATTATGAAATTGACATTCATTGTGAAGCTCACAGCATACGCTAATAATAATAACAACTTTCTGTGGAGTATATGGCAAAAAAGTTGGCAAATATTTAAATTACTTTTAAGTTCTCCAGTTTTTCAGTCAACGGTTTTATGAGCTTTTGAATATTGCAAATTAAATTTATATTATCAGATATTTAACATTTCCTTTAAAAGTTAGAACGCCATCGTTCCAAGCAGTGCAATGCTTGGTGAAAAGAATTCAGAGGGTGTGGTCAGTATCAGACCGTTAACGGGCTCTAAGCGATTTTGAAGGAATCAGCTGATTTTCTGACGTAGGCGGGATTATGATTGCGGTTGTTTTTACGAAAAAACTGAGATTGTGTTGCTCATATACGAAAAAACTCACGCAAACACTGCTCATGTTACTGATACTGTCTGAACAACGACTGATTGGATGAGCGTAAGGATACGTGTGAAATGGCGGGCAGAACTCTGCTGCCGAGTCCCTGATGACGTGGCAGCTGAAGTTTCTCTCACATCATACTTTATATTCTCTCATTTTTCATTTTTTATTGCAATATGTGAATCCTTTCCTAAGGATCATTGAAATACTCCTTCCGCAAGAAATCTCAACGTGGCTTCTAATTTCAGCTCAGCAGGTGTGAACGGCAACTTACAGGCTTAATATTATTACAACAACAGGCATAATTCTATTAATAATACTCCTGTAATATGAAAAACAAATGCAAAAAGATGTTGTACGTTAATGTTGACAAGACACTTTTGAACTGTCATAAGTTCTGTTACAAGTTAAGTCCGCTATAGATATGAAATTATCATATAATACCTTTTTTAACGGCGTTAGCTTTATTCATGTAAATTTAAAAAAAATGCATTCGAAATAAGCACCATTTGCTTTTAAACAAGCCTTCAAACGAATTAGGGCATTCAGCTTTTGAAGCACTCACGATTTTCTTGGATATTGACGTCACTACTCAAGCCAAAGATTGCTTGAGACTCCCCAAATTTTTGTGCGGTCTTCGACAGGCCATGTTCTCCAATACTGAATACAAACTGTAGTCCAATGGATTCAAATTTAGACTTCTAGGCCAATTTTCTGCGGCTATGAACCCAGGAATATTTTTTTTTTTGGCCGCTGTAGCGGAATCTTGCTGGAAGCTTTAACGCTCTCCATAGAAGAGAGCACTGCCCAACTGCTTCACCATGCCTTCTAAGACATCCTCCAGGTACACTTTTACCTCGGTCTTAATCCCTTTTTCCCAGAAATGAAGAGATGTAACGCCTTTACAAGACACCAAACCATTACGGAGGCTGGATGGTGGTCACGTTGAACCCTTGGAACAACTTTTTTGCGTTTTTAGAAGTTTTAACACAGATTTTGTTGTGTCGTTTTGCTTATTAAAAACTTCTTCAGCAGTGAAAGTTTCTGTGAAAATAATATTTTCATGGCCGTTGATCGCGTGGGACTGAAGGAGTTGCTTGCATATGCTGAGTCTAATTTTCCTTAAACGCCTTGTCAAAAGATGACCAGCTGACGGACGGAAGTCCTTCATGTGGAGATCGTCTCTAATTGGTATTGGCGTGGATCTGGTCCATACATTCATTTTTCTGAACACGATTTTCTGCTTAATAAGGGGATTTCTGCCAATTCTTTCTCGAATGGCTTTTATGGCTGCACTGGCTCGAAATACGCGACTACGACCACTTATTTTTCAGACTTTTGGGAAAAACGATTGATCGTGCGATACATTTCCGAAATATGAAATTTTTCAACAATCTGTAAATCTCGCCTGCAATTTTACCACACTTTTGTAATGCAATCACTGTAATGCGATTTTCCTTAGCCCCCCACTCCATTGTTATCAAGCGAAATTTGCAACGGAACTGAGTATAATTTATGAGTAGACAATGCATACGAACGAAAGCAAATATAACTGAACTTTTTTCTGCGAATTTGTTCACGCCGTAAGCATTTTAAAATTTGTCCCAGAATTTTTAGCTAAGTACATGCACTTATGTACACAGGTTCTTGAATATACAAAGGACTGGGGTATTCTCCTAGAAGACGTTGCTCGACTTTTTCATAACTTAAAAATAAATTACACTGCTTTACACTGCTGCTTATGAGGACTATATCTGTTTTGTGCTCAGCTAATTCAAGTTTCAAGGCCGTCAATCAAGCCTTGATCCTACTTACTAATTCGCTGGAAATCCTCTCAATTTCTTGTATGCTTTCTTCCCACTATTACTCTCAATTTATTAAGTTTTTTCATCAAAATAGTAACATTCCAAATTTTATAAAAAATATGTTCACGCTCATAATTCTCGAAAGTTTGACAACCACTGAAATCAGTTTTTCTGTGGAATTGCAATTAGAAAATTTTGTGTACATCCTTTCTTAACTATTTCACACCAAAGAATAAATAAGCTGCTATATTCATGTATGCAGTAACAACTGGTGGGTAGGTCCATGAAAGGGTGAACAAAATTGAATTACATATTTCTTAGCTAAAACTACTCCGCACTCTTATGGGACTAGCACACACACAAATATATATATATATATGTATATGTATCTAAATGTATTTATATAAAGTAAGTGGTACGTCACGTATACGCAATATTATATACACAGAATACATTTCTGTGGACTTTTGGCAAAACAATTTATTTAATTTTAGCAGGTTTTGCTTTTAGGTTTATAAGTGGAATGATTAATACTTTAAATACTACTATGTGAGGTAATATCTTAAAGGGACAGATACCTGTAAAATTTCGAAAAAAAATTTTTTTTTCATAAAATGTTAATATAATCCTTTATGCTGATTTGCTGATGATTATGCTGATGATATCATTTATCCTTAGAATATGTCAAAAAAATTTGTAGAACGTAAATTGAAGTATTTCTTATATTATAGATCGCCAACCGTGATGACTCTATTCTTTGCGATCGAGTGCTGGTGGAGGTATAGTTACGTTGCCGACTTTAAACGCGTTTTTCTCAAATCTATATTTTTCGAATTGGCATACACGATAACTCCAAAAGTTATTGATCGATCTCCCTGAAATGTTGCACACATCTTTTTTATGCTATTACTTTCTATGTGAATTTACAAAAGGTACTTTTTTCGAAGTAAAAATAGTGAAAAAATTCACCTCTAAATTTATTTTTTTAAACATTTTATTCCGCGAATTTTTTTTTTCATTTTTGTTTAATTCATATAGAAATTATGACATTAATAAACAAAAAAATGTTTGGTTTTTTGTATTCAGGTCACTGACGTCGATGCTACAATGCCCGCCGGTTGAGCAGCCCCGTTGCGACCTTCCTGGAAGAATTGAGTGTACATCCGCCATTATAAATGATTAAAAAAAAAAATTGTTTATATTATTCTAATGTATAAATAAACTGTATGCCAATTTTGAAAAAAATATATTGACTTCTTTATTTTAAATAATTTTAATGAAAATCAAGGAAAATATGGCTGTTTACAGGTATCTGCCCCATTGAGAGCGTATCCTTCATTATCATTAATTAGTTTCATACCCAAGAAAAAATGTTAGACTAGTTGTTCTAACTAAATATTTTGATCAAGGGCAAAAGTCAATCTTACGGGGAGCTCAGTTCAACTCTACTTTGACAATATTTGCTGTACATTCTTATTTCCAACACGTGGATATTTTCATTACTGCTCGTCTTCAACTAATATTTTTTCTCTTTTCGGCGCAACTAACCTCATGGCAAATTATATACTTACATATATTATATATAGGGTGTTTATTGGCTGCTTGACCGATCTCCTCTTCTTATTTATAGCGTGCTTCTTAATGTTGTTCCAAAAATGGAGATATCTAAAGCCTTAAGCCGTCTCCGAACGCCAATTGGTTTTTTATGAGAAGCTTTTTCATGGCAGAAATACATTCGGAGGTTAGACATTGCCTGCTGAACGCTCCAAAGTGTTGTGTGATCCCTAATATGGTCAAAGCTCATTTGAGAGTCTAAGCCAAGAATAGACAATTATATATATAATTGGCGCGTACACCATTTTTCCGTGTTTGGCCGAGCTCCTCATCATATTTGTGGTGTGAGTTTTGATGTTGTTCCACAAATGGAGAGACCTACAGTTTTAAGCCGACTCCAAAGGGCAGATATTTCCTATAAGGAGCTTTTTCGTGGCAGAAATACTCTCGGAGGTTTGCCATTGCCTGCCGAGTGGCAACCGCTATTAGAAAAATGTTTTTCTTAATTTTGGGCTTTCACCGAGATTCGAACCTACGTTCCCTCTGAATTCCGAATGCTAGTCACCACCAATCCGTTCGGCTACGGCGGCCGCTTAGACAATTAACCACTGAAAAATATAACTATATAATATATATTTATCATTTATACAAGGTGACACAAAATTAGTCATCCAATGTTGCTTTTGCATAACTTTTCTAATGAATGAAAAAATAATAACTAAGCTGATGGTGCCTTTCGAAATGTAATATAATTAATCATAATTACATTTCTAATAAATATAATAAAAATAAATAAATAAATAAAATAAAAATAAAAAGTTTATTTTAACCTTTACATGCTCCGTTGCTTGTCTGTTTCTACACTACAGTTCACAAGTGCCAAATATGAATGACGTATGACACCATTTGACAAAATTATAAATCTTCCGGTAGGGCGATTCACTTTGCGCCACCTTGTACTTCTGAATGGTGTAACTTGCAACTGAGCAATTGGCATAAGTGATTGACTTGTAGACAACAGATTTGATGGACGCTGCTAAAACAAAAAAATATCTTAATAATTAATTTTTAAAAAATACTTTAAATTATTCTATACTCATATAATAAATATATATTATATTATATATAGTAAATATATAGTTTTTTAGTAATATAAGGCGACTCAATGCAGATTTTTGCCGGCAATTATTTGTTATTATTATTTGTTTGATATGTTAATTTTAATTTTTTCACCCTTTTGTTTGTAGACAATTGGTACCCAGGATGATAGATTACATAGATCTGGGTTCTTTCCGACGTAATTTGATCCTACAGGAATTGGCAAGTATGGTCATGGAAATGGCAGTTTTGCAAGAAGTGCATTTCACGCTTTGAACGATTCTGCGTTGAGGCACATTTTCACCTAAATAGATGCGTTAACAAGCCAAACCGCCGCATTTGAGGTACTGAAAAACCACATATCATTCAAGAAAAATCTATTCACCCCCAACGAGTCAATGTTTGTTTTTCTGACTAGCAGATTCATCGGAGCGTATTTCTTCGACATTTATGCAGATGAAGAGGTTGCAGGGAACGGTGAACGTTATCGTGACACGATAATAAGCTTTTTCTGGCCAGAATTAGATGGTCCATGTCATGTTGGATTGTATGATGCTGCCGGGAATAGCTGGCCATGAATGGGGAGCTAAAAAGGAAGAGAGACGAATTATCAGAAGTAAGAAATAAGAGGCCGAAATACGTGAGTGCGAGAAGCTTGAGATGCAGGCCAATAGAAAAAACGCGAGAAAACTTTACTAGAAATTTTGGCGGCTCACAAAACTGAAATGACCTCAATCAGTTGGTTGATGGAGGAAGAGGAAGATGAGGAAGAGAAAGACCGAAGGAAGTATCAAGTGGAGAAAGATTTGGCTTCCCTTGGTGTGACGAACTGGCGCCGGTTAGCACAAGAAAGAAACGACTGGCGCGCTTTTATAAACTCGGCCAAAATCACTTAATCGCTGTTATCGCGCCAATCAAGAAGAAGGGAAGACTTAGCCGCCCAAGCCAACCGTTCCTCCTCTTATTTCGTCAGGTTGGACTTGCTGGCAAATCGGTCACAAACTTTGACCGCGGCCTTGTACCGAGCTTTGGCCTTCAGCTTCTCCATATCGGGCTTGATCCTTGGCCTGTTTTTGCTATCCGAAGCAGCACCATTGGTCCAACAGGCGGAGAAGGCAGAAGAGCCTCTTCCTCAGCTGTATTTGTGCTCCCGACGCTTTGAAGAGCTTCATGCGTGTATTTGGCAGTAACATTGCGACCACTGTAACCTGCTTCCGCTACAGTGGAAGTTTTGCCGCTTAAGTCAAGTTTGTATTCATCTTTTTCGTACGACCATCTGCTCGACGAGGCGAGCGCAGTGGTCTATGTAAATAAAGGGGAATTCAAACGGTTGCACCCCATGCCGTGGCAAGGTCACAGTTACTTCCTAAGGCGACCCGGTGTTAGGAAGGCGCCGTTGAAATACAGCAGGTCTGGTGAACCATCTGGTTGCAAACCATCCAATGGGCACGGTGTCGCATTACACTCTAGATTAGTGGGTGGGCAAAGGAATCTTCGTCGGTACGGTGATCTTCGCATGGTGATTGGATGGCCACCAAATACGCCGTAAAGCAGATGGATGACTAGTCAATCCCCATATGGAGCTTCCCTATTAGTTCGTGTTGGGTTGGCCCCCATGATATGGGGTCAGACCATCACTTAAGTCTCATCCCCGCGGCAAGGAGACCAACATGGTAAGGACTAGATGATGAAAAGAATATCGACCAACTTTGTTCGGTTTTATTCTCCCTGTAAGACTAAATTTAGTTTTAAGCCGACTTTAACAATTTTTTCTTGTACCAACAGAATTGCAGATGTACTTATTTAGAAAAAATTGCTAAGCAAAAATATTTGAATTCAAGAATGTGTTTACGAAGGAATGCTAAAATGCGGAAAGTGGAATTACCCCCATACAAAAATATATTTGAGCAAATTCAAATGCAATTGTGCTTTCATGGCACACCCAGCCGGAAGCAGAGACTCATATTTTTAAACTGTGCTATGTTTGACGAAATTTTTCTCCGTTCCTTAAGAAACATAATTTAACAGAAGAATACAATTTTATGCGCTAAATTTAGGGCTATGTTAGTCGAAGGAGCAACATTTGTGCCACTACTCCATCGAGTCGCTTCCAATTGGGCATTTCGGGTATTGTACTTAGATAAATGCATATGTACATATGTACTGCATGAGTAGTTATGCCAAAATATAAGCACACGCCTCTTATGCGCAATTATGTATGCATTTATGTTCGCTATGCCTTAAGTTGCGAGGTAAACTTGGCGACACAAAAATAATAGGGGAATGAGGCTAGGATAAAACTATAATTCCCCTTACCTACATGCACGCACACACGCCCAAATATTGCCATAAGTTGCTGGCACCTTTTGACACACACACACACACGCGCGCAAGTTTATAACTACATTTGTACATATCTGTGTTCATATGAGGTTATGCATGAAACATCTCGAAAATTATAATATGCAAAATTGCTTTTGCTTGCATTTGTCGACATTCATGCGCCCGTGCGTGTGTGTGTGTATGCGTTGGTGTTGTAGTATGTAAGTATGTGTCGCCAAGCTATGCCAACGTCTTTGATGAAATGCATTTAGTGCGCTCCACTGCCTGCTGATTACGCTGCTCCTGCAGCGGATTCCTTCCATTCCTTCCATTCACTCAACCCAATTCAGACATTATACTACTACATATGCATGCGTTTGTATGTATGTATGTGTATGCCCTTATGAACGTTGTACTCCACGATTTTCTTCTTTACACTAATCCCCCATTTCATACGTCTTCCTTCGCTCTCATTGTGTTTTACTAGTTTTCGGTTATTTCAAGCTTTTAATTTAATCTCACTGTGACGTGAGATAGAATTTTTAATTAATTTAACAAAATCTAATAGTTTTGTGTAAGCGCTGCTTTGGGGTCAAACCTGTTGTTGGAAGGAAAATTGCATTGGAATGAATGTTAATAAATAACTATTTCTAGAGGTCATTTTCCTATCTAACGAATAAAATGAGTTTCATCAACCGAAGCGACAAACTATTTCACAACTGGCTGAAAAAGATAAATTTGCTAGTTCCGAAACGAAGTCAAAGATGGAGTAAAAAGTAACTAATTTGTTGAATTGTAATTAGTTTCTCTTGGCTTTATTTCGCCTTATTATTATTATTATTATATAATTGAGGGGCCTACAGTTTCAAGCCGACTCCGAACGGCAGATATTTTCATGAGAAGCTTTTTCATGGCAGTGGTTTGTTCGGAGGTTTTCCATTGCCTGCCGAGGAGCGACCGCTATTAGAAAAAACACTTTTTCTTCTTAATTTTGGTGTTTCACCGAGATTATAGCCTACGTTCTCTCTGTGAATTCCGAATGGCAGTCACGCACCAACCCATTCGGCTACGGCGGCGTTACTTCGCCTTATAAAACAAAAATAAAATTTAAGTAATTCCCCCTCCTATTTGTGGCATGCATCTTGATGTTGTTCCATAAATGGACGGACTTACAAGAGCTGAGGAGCTTTTTCATGGCAGAAATACTCGGAGGCTTACCACTGCCTGCTGAGGGGCGCCCGCTATTAGAAACAACTTTTTCTCTCATTTTGCTGTATCATCCACGCAGATTCGAATCTACGCACTCCCGAATAGTAGTTTAGCGGCTGCCGTATACCAAACTACAAATTTTACAGAGCTTGACAATAAACCTCGAGTCCAAATGATTAAAAAGCTTTTGAAAGTATGTAATTATCCTATGATCAAAAAGTAGCAAGAATGTTTAATTTAAACGAACCGCGCACGTCGCAAACGGCCGAAAATGTGAGCAAACAATTCTTGGATTTTGCATGGTGATATCAGGCCATCGCACTGAACTCAAATTGTGCTGAATTATTTGACCAAACACCAAGTAAATACCATCGTGCAAGCACCGCATTTACCTGATATGGCCCCGTGCGACTTCTTCTAATTTCCCAAGTGGAAGTTACCACTTCGTGGAAGGACATTTCAGTCGATAGAGGAGATCAAAGAGAATGCGACGAAGGAGCTGAAGACCATCCCTTCGACGGTCAACCAGGGATGCATGGAGGACTGGCTAAACGTTCGCATGTGTGTTGCTTCAGACCGGTCATATTTTGAAGGAGATAAAATGAATTTGCCTGAAATTTAACTCTGTTTTGTTTTATTTAAACACTCTCGGTACATTTTGATCATAGGGTAAATATAATATTCTTAGTCCAACCAATAGACAACAGTATCAACAGCGTCCCAACCTAGGTTGACAACTTTTCTGTGGCCCATTCATAGACTTGACATACGCGGATGATATTGCTTACTAGCTTTACTCTATTTTATGTTTTTTGAGTTCTTTACTATTTTTACGAGGCTCCTTCGAAAAGTCTGTGCAATGTCAGAGAGATGGCACTACTGGTACGTATCGAGGTTATGCTTTTTAAGTAGCATCTCTTGGAAGAACACATACCGAGGCTCAGCCAGATCGGTTTATTCTCAGTTGTTGTAGTCTTATTCTTCTTAATTGGCGCGATAACCGCTTAAGCGATTTTGGCCGAGTTTAACAACGCGTGCCAGTCGTGTCTTTCTCGTGCTAACCGGGGCAAGTTGAGCACACCAAGTGAATGCAAGTCCTTCTCCATCTGATCTTTCCAACGTAGAGGAGGCCGTCCTCTTCCTCTGCTACCACCAGCTTGTACCGCATCGTATACTTTCAGAGCCGGAGCGTTTGTATCCATTCGGATGACATGACCCAACCAGCGTAGCCACTGGATGTTTATTCGTTGCGCTATGTCTATGCCGTCATAAAGCTCATACAGCTCATCGTTCCATCGCCTGCGATTCTCGCCATCGCTAATGTGCGAAGATCCAAACATCTTCCGTATAATCTTTCTCATCGGATGTTGCCATCGTCCACGCTTCTGCGCCATACGTTAGGACTGGCATGATGAAAGCCTTGTAGAGTGTTAGTTTTGTTCATCGAGATATCCGGAGAGTGCTGCTGAAGTGACAGTCCTTGGCCGGATATAAATCCGAGTCTTTCCGGTTACGTAAAACCGACTAACGTGGGAACGTTTAATTTCACAGGCACACAAAAAAAAAGTGTCATGTCCAAGACATTAGACTAGTGTATTCCGACGTATTTTTTCGCACTGAATCCGAATCCGAAGCCAGAATACTCAAATTGGCTCCCGTTTTTGAGATAATCTCAAAAAACTGAAAAAAAAATTAAAAAACTGAAAAAAGAAATAAAATTTTTTTTCAGATCCTACGGTAGTGTGTTTCGATGTATTTTTTCCCACTGAATCCGAATCCGAAGCCAGAATACTCAAATTGGCTCCCGTTTTTGAGATAATCTCAAAAAACTGAAAAAAAATAACTGAAAAAAGAAATAAACATTTTTTTCAGATCCTACGGTAGTGTATTTCGATGTATTTTTTCCCGCTGAGTCCGAACCTGATGCAAAAATTTGCATATTGGCTAAAATTTTTGAGACAATCTCAAAGAACTGCTCAAAAAATCGAAAAAAGAGCAAAACCAAACGTAATAGTTTTCTCGAGAAATTATGGTAGTGTTTTTCGACGTACTTTTTCCCGCTGATTACAAAAATGTTGCCAAACATATTTGCAAATGTAAAAAACCAAACGTAATTTTTCGAGACACTATTGTAGTGTAATTCGATGTGTTTTTTTCGCTGATTCTAAAACTAAAGCCAGAATTGGCGTATTGGGTCAAATTTTTGAGATAATTTAAAAAAACCGCTTAAACCTGGCGTATTTGCTCAAATTTTTGATATAGTCTCAAAAATTTTTTAAAAAAGTCAAAGTAATGAAAAAAATTTTTTTTTGTAGCCTGTTTTACGTTTTTTTGTACTGGTTCCAAATATGAAACAAAAAATTAGGGTGTTCGTTAATGTTTTTGAGATATTCTCATAAATCTGCGCATAAAATCAAGTTGAAGGCAAAACAAAACAAATATTTTCTCGAGACACTATAGTAGTGTATCTCTATCTGTTTTATACCGCTGATTGCAGAATTATTTGCAATTCGATTTGAAGCCACAATTGTCAGGTTGAATCCATTTTTTGAGATATTCTTAGAATACTACTCAAAAAGGTGAATTTACAGCAAGTAATACCTTTTTAGATACTTATTATTCCATTGTAGAAATATTGACATTACTTTGAGGAGGTTTGATAAGGTGAACAAATTAATCATAAGCCGTTATCTCTAATTAGGGTCACATCGGGCAAAAATAGGCCCTGATTAGAAACGGATGAAAATCAGGCCACCCCATGCCCAAACCAGGCAAGAAACAATTAAGCTATTTCCTACCGGATGTTTGCCAGATCTAGCAATTTCTACACGAATAATGTATTTGTACTTTTTCTGCTGAGTTCGAATTAGAATTTATTAGCTGATTTATTAGCTCAATATGGTAATTTATTTTCAAATGTTTTTTCTATGGTATCGAACTCTCTTACATTCAAATGATCGATGCAGAGTTTGTCTTTTGCGTTTCTGCCCTCTTACAGCAATATCCCACTTTAGCGACCAGCAGTAGTCTGCCATCATATTTTTATTCCACGTTCCTTGATATCTACGTTCCATTTCCTTAATATCTTGGTGGAATCTTTCTCCTTGCTCCTCGCTGTAATCCCCAAGATTTTCTGGGAAGTAATCTACGTGAGAATCTAAGAAATGTAACTTTAAGTTCATCAAGCAACCTAAGTTTTTGAATTTCTTGACCAAATTTGCAACAATTTCTTTGTAATTTAAACTCCTATGGTTTCCTAAAAAGTTTTCAACTACATTTTTAAAACTAAGCCACGCATCTCTTTCTTTCTTATTCATTTTTGTTACTAAAATGTTATCCCTTAACATCTTCCTAATTTGTGGTCCATCTAATATTCCTTCCTTTAACTTTGCATCCGAAACTTTAGGAAAGATTTCTTCAATGTACTGGAAACATCTTCCTTCTTTATTTAATGCCTTAATAAATTGCTTAACAAGTCCTAACTTTATATGCAGTGGAGGAAGAAGGATTTTAGAAGCATCGACCAAGGGTTTTTGTATAACATTCTTTGTTCCTGGCTTAAGTTTCTTTCTCTTAGGCCACTCTTTTTTTATGTAATGATTTGCCCGATCTCTACTGTCCCACTCGCATAAGAAACACGGCATTTTTGTAAATCCAGATTGCTGTCCTAGTATAATGGTTATGATTTTTAAGTCCCCACAGATTTGCCACTTATGATCTGAATACTTAATTTTATTTAGTATTATATTTAACTTTCCATATTCTTCTTTAGTAACTCTTGAATATGCTACAGGTACCGAAGCAAATTTGTTTGTGTTATGCAGTAACACGGCCTTTTAACTTTTTGTTGAGGAATCAATAAATAACCTCCAATTCCCGCTTTTATAACATCCAGGTTTCAGTTCATTCAT
Source organism: Anastrepha fraterculus (assembly GCA_037575425.1). Lineage (NCBI taxonomy): Eukaryota > Metazoa > Arthropoda > Insecta > Diptera > Tephritidae > Anastrepha > Anastrepha fraterculus. The sequence continues at coordinate 145,425 of JAYXIM010040147.1, forward strand.
TAATCCATTTATATCTTGGCAATATACTAAAGAAATGTCTTTTTGAAAGATAAAATATTTTCGAAATTCTTTCTCCCTATTTCAATAGAAAGATGATTTTACTTTATTAGAAGTAAAGTTTTTGCTTTTCAACCATGAAGTTAGCAACTCAGAACCATCTTTGGGTAGACCTAAATCTCTGACCAAATCATTAACCTCTTCTTGATTAGCTGGAAGTAGTTCTTTTTTGATTGGAATATCTTACGGCGTATAATCATCATCATCGGTGCTTTCATTTTCGCTTCCTTCTTCAGTATTATTTTCGCTTCCTTCATCAGTATCATCTTCGATTTCTTTCTCATCTGTATCGATTTCGATACTGTTATTACCTTCAAATCCCGTAATCACATGTTCATCATTAGAACAGCACAGATCCATATTTTCATTACTCTCCTGATCAGATAAGAAAATTGGTTTCGTGACGCTTGAAACTTCTGCATACAAATAATTCGATTTTTTAGAATTGTTGATACCTTTTAAATCCGTCATACAAACATAACAATTTTCTTTATTAAGGGGTTTTCTCCAAATGCAAGGAACCTTAATCGTTTGCTTTGCTTTACCGTTTAACATTCTTTCGCAAAGATTACATATTTTTTAGGAACCCAGTTAGTATCTTGATTTGTAATGTCTAAATTAAAACAAGTTTTATAAAGTTCCATAACATTTTTATTTACATTTCGCCGACTCTTTGGAATCTCATACTTGCTGCAAATATAACAAAAACTGTTTACGTCCTTATTACAACTGTGATTCAAATCTGATCGCTCAACAGATTCACCTGCTGATTCATGACTTGTCGCATTATTCCCTACAGTAGCCAAGTTTCCCACTACTGTAGAGCTGCAGTCGCTGGATGACGACGCCTGCGGGCCTGCATTTCCACCCTGACCAGCCGTCGATACTGGGCTTCCGAGACACTGCATCGTAAAACACTTTTCACTTGTGCCTGCCATGACGGCGTCAGCCGTTTACCCAGGGACTCTGCCAGTATGGTTCCGTTGCCCACCGTCACCACGTGGAGGTGCCCTGGTTACAGATACAAGTAAAGAGAGTTTTTATCCCAGAGGCACGAACTTGGCGCTTTTGGATACCTCGAGACAGGGTCGAAAGTCATTCATTTGTTCGACCATATGAAAATGGCGTCGTTGTTTTCCCAAGGAATTTGAGCCAATATGCAAATTTTTGCATCAGGTTCGGACTCAGCGAGAAAAAATACATCGAAATACACTACCGTAGGATCTGAAAAAAATGTTTATTTCTTTTTTCAGTTATTTATTTTTTTTCAGTTTTTTTGAGATTATCTCAAAAACGGGAGCCAATTTGAGTATTCTGGCTTCGGATTCGGATTCAGTGCGAAAAAATACGTCGGAATACACTAGTCTAATGTCTTGGACATGACACTTTTTTTTTTTTTGTGCCTGTGTTTTTAGTGTTTGGCTTTCGTTTGAATTGCAGAAGTCGAGTGATTTTCCTTTTCCCACACAACAACGCAACGGCTCACATCTCAGCAGTTGTTTGTACTTGTTTCACATTCTTCAGAGTTAACTTCATCTGATCGCTCGGACTAATATTTGTTCGTCAATTTGGCTGGCGGGAAAAAGATTTTATTCAAACGGGAAGATGTTTTCTGAAATAAAGGCTATTTTTCAGACTTGGACAAATCTTATCATTCGGAAGGGATCAATAAACAATTGCAGCTTTAGATTAAGTGTATAAGCCTAAAAGGAGACTATGTCGAAAAATAAATGGGAATAACCCAAAAATTTAAGTATTTTATATTGTTGCATGGACTTTTCAACGATATACATATATATATGACATTAGCAAGACGCCACTAAGATTTTCCATCTTTGTATCGATAAATGAAATTAAAACTAATTTGTTCTATTAATATCAGTTTTAAGAAACCACCTGAAAGTTAGTTATATTGGGTAGTCGGAAAAGTCTTTTCGTATTTTGTCAATAGATGTCGTTGGAGTCATCTATCTCCAGTGCTACCAATCACATTGTGTCATATCGTATGATATTAGAAAGGTGATATTTTAAGCTTCATTTAACCAAAAAAAATTAAATTCGGAGAAGTTGAAAAAAAGTTACAGCTGTTCAACAATTAGTGAAAATAATGAAGAAATTCGCTATATTTTGAAATTTTTGTATAAAAAAGGGAAGAATGTCACGCAAGCCACCAATGAAATTTGTGAAGTTTACGGAGGCGATGCTGTATCAGTTCGTGTAGCACAACAATGGTTCGCTCGCTTCTGTTCTATGAATTTCGATGTGAAAGATGCTCCTCGCTCCGGTCGACCTGGAAAAGATTGACCAGGACCGTCACATAAGCTGCCATGACATCGTCAAGGCACTAAACATTCATCATCAAACGGTTTTGAACCATTAAAAAAGGATGGTTACAAAAAGAAGCTCGATGTTTGGGTACCACATGAATTGTCTGTGAAAAATTTAATGGACCGAATTAACATCTGCGATTCTTTGCTGAAACGAAATGAAATCGAACCATTTCTGAAGCGAATGGTAACAGGAGACGAAAAGTGGATTAAATACGACAATAATGTGCGAAAAAGATCATGGTGCAAGTGTGGTGAAGCTCAACAAATGGTCGCAAATCCAGGATTGACGCCTCCAAAGGTTATGCTGTATGTTTGGTGGGATTGGAAAGGAATCATCCACTATGAACTGCTTCAGCCTGCTCGAACGGTTGATTCTACACTTTACTGTCAACATCCGATGAGATTGAAGCAAGCAATTGAAAAAAAAAACGGCCAGAAAAAAAACGTCTTCCATCAGGACAACGCTAGGCCACACACATCTTTGATGACTCGGCAAAAACTGGGTGAGCTTGGCTGGGAAGTTTTGATGCATCCACCATATAGCCCTGACCTTGCACCTTCGGACTACCATTTGTTTCGGTCGATGCAGAGCTCCCTTAATGGAGTAAAGTTGGCTTCAAGAGAATCCTGTGAAAATGACTTGTCGCAGTTTTTCGCCGAGAAACCATAAAAGTTTTACACTGATGGAATAATGTCTCTAGAAGAAAAATGGAAAAAGGTGATCGACCAAAATAGTACATATTTGGTTTAATAAAGTTCATTATAAATATAAAAAAAATGAGTTGAAGTTTGATTAGAAATACGAAAAGACTTTTTCGAGTACCCAATATTTGCCTTCCTAGTTGTGATGTTTAGACTGATAGCGGCATATGGATCAGATTGCACAATGACGTATTTTCTTATGATCATATTCTATGAACGATTTCATGGATACACTTTATTGACTTCTCGTCGTCGTGTCTACATTTCATATTTCTGGTTCGTCAGTTTCTTGTAAAATCCTTAGCTTTGGAACTCGTCAATTATTCAAAGCTATAAAATGTATTGCTTTTTCACACAAAATAAATAATTAATTCATTCATTCACATCAATTATCTAATACCACCTTTTTATATAACTTTTTAATTGTTTTCATTGCAGTAAATAAGGTAAATTGCTGTTGTGATTGTCCAGTTTCCTGCAAGCTTTATATTAAGCAGTTCCTTTCAATAAGCTGCCTGTAGTTTTTCCATTTCATTTAAGCAAACAAGAAATAATTTTAATTTTTTCACATCGAACTGTTGTTGCCATACAAAGTCGCCAAATTTTATGTAAAGACTCACTTACCAACTTTCTCTTCAAATGTGACTGTGACGAGTTCGTAAAAATGATTGTCAATATTTTTCTATGCAAATTATAAGAATAAATTACACAAAACAATTGACTAGAACGAAAAACAAGTCAATAAAAAATCACATTACATTCAACATGCGAGGGGAGGGGCCGCGAATGCAATTCAAAAAGATGTAAATAAGAGAGAGAGAGAGTGAATGAAGCCTGACGACGAAATCATAAAAACGAACACATTCATGGAAACGTGAGCAATAAATGAATAGAAATTGCTGTGTCCGCGCCAGTTTCGCGGTCGAGGACAGCAAACACGCCCATAAAATCAGGAAAGCTAGGTGGGCGGAGAAACAAGACAATAAAAAATTAAAATAAAGACAATAATGACAAACACAAACCACAAATGTCAAAATAAATTATCAATAAATATCGCAGAGAATGAAATGAAAATTTGCGGCCATTCGCCACACTTGCTGTTCTGCCTGCTAGACGTTCCTTGCTTTCTTTTATATGTAGCATCATCACTCATTTTCCTCTCCGAAAGAAGTGCGGTCAAACACTTGTATACATGCAATAGGAGAAGATATAAACTACACACACATACACATTATATATGAGGTATCCCCGCAGAGAAAGTCATTCGTGAATTTAAAACCATATCATTTGCCGTATACGGTATTTCCACCAAGTCTCACAGCTATTTACACTGAATAATAGTCGGATATAGCAAATAAATAGTTAATTTACATGACATTGTTATTGTATCTGCTAAAACGGGTTAACTCTCACTGCTCAAATGGAGATAATCTAATTTGGATGCCTCACACGTTGTGTTATCAGTGCACATATTTTAATAGAGCACTTTTAGGCGCAGGTAGACATGTACATAATATACCAACAAAGGAGGGAGCATCATTACATTCTGTGTTGAAGAATATTCAGAACATACAGAACAATATTAACCGTCCGTTGTGTGATGTGGCCTACGCAGGCCATTCCGAATTTTAGAGGGGTATATCTTTTTGTTTCGTAAAGTTTTCAAAAAACGGCGAAAATATACCATACAGGTCTGTTAGATGAATCTTCTGAAAATTTTATAACCATTTCCAGCGAAGTGATTATGAAAAAAAATACATTTTACACAAAAACTTCATATGTTAGGGTAAATGGCCTGCACAGGCCACCACTGCAATTTTAGTATAGTCATGCACCGTACTTGGTCTTCTGACTAATTAGAGTACTAGAAAGAGTGAATACGGTTCTCCCTCACTCATAAAAATTTGGTGGGTCTGCGATTCTTCAACAAACTACCCTCTCAAGGGACAGATTTACACAGGAAAACGACCAAATGAAGAACGAGAAATTAACCAAGGTGAAAGAGTGCTACTGGATTTGGTAGAGAGGTATCGTAATTCCGGCCGAACGGTATATTGCGATAACTTTTTCACATCACTCGAATTGGCCAAGTCTCTTATGCAGAAGGGATTAGCTGTCGTAGGCACAGTGCGCCCAAATAGAAAATTTGTTCCTCTATGCTTTCCGCTGAACAAAAAGACAAGGCCATATAAAAAGTTTCGACCTATAGGTATATCAGACTTTGTTTGCTTTCCTGGATGAAAATGTATCTATGTTATCATACGTTGCCAAAGTAGACAAATATGTGCTAGTATTGTCGACACAACATTACACGCAAGCCACAGAAACTTCAAACAAATATAAACCTGCAGCTGTCTTAGATTACAATGAAAATAAGTCTGGGGTTGATACAATGGACAAAATGCTTTCTGGCTACAGTTGCAAACGCGCAACAAACCGGTGGCCATTGGCCATTTCTTTAATAGGCTTGAAATTACTGGCTTGACTTCTTATATTATATACAAGCATTTGCGACCAAGCAAGAAGTCAGACCAACGAAGGGATATTATATTAGAATTGGCTGAACAACTGACAATCCCCCTTATGGAAACACTTGGTGCACGTGGGTATATGCATGATTCAATTATACAAGGTTAAGTAAAGTTTGACAACTGATTTCGGATGCTACTTAATCCATTGATGCAATTTAGAAGCAAGGGGAAAAAGGGCATAAGTTTATCCCCTTTCTGAAAATGTAGTAAAAAATTGAAAAAGGTCGTTGTAAGCCATAGAATAATTTTATGTTATTTTATAAGTGGTACTTAATTATTTATATTTTTAACTTAACTATTCCCATGGACTTGTGTTATATATACAATATATGTATTTTCACCATGCATCGGATTGGAATCTATATGTGCCACTTGTAAATCTACTCTGAAGTAATAAATAAAACAACTTGAGAATAGTGGGAACTCTTAACGAGGAAAAACCACTTCTATTTCGTCACGTCCGCTATCATACATTTGATTTTTTAACGAGATTGCCTGCAAAGTTACAAGTATAAAATCTGTGTTAAAAAAAGATAAATTTATTTATTATTTATTTTTATTTATTTTTACAAGAGTTACAATTATAAATAACTGTCACACGTAAGTAGTAAGCGCTGGCTGCCAGGGCCTTCGGCTTATGATAATATAAAAAGATAAATTTATATATACGCAGAAACACAAGTAGAATTATTTCATCGAATCCTCATTGTTCTCTTCTTTTGTTTATTGCACCGGTTAAGATGCTTTATTCGAAAGTGCATCCGGCATTTAAAAAAAATCGTTCAACATCATCGCGTAAACTCACGTTTTCACTTAATGTGAACAAGTTTTGTAAAAATGATATCCCACCGTAAAGCTCCCTGCCGTTGAACTGGTTAAACGCTGATTCCATCATTTTAATTTTGTCCAAGAACTCGGTGCTTGGTTTAACTAATCCGCCCTTGGATAAAGTGTCAACCCAAGTAAATGTAAGCTCATTGCATGAACAATCGGTCAACTTTAATTTGCGTATTATGTAACCGGCAATATATTCAAGAGCATCTTCGTGTAAGCTATCAAAGTCAGCGTCCTCATTTAATGAATCGTTGGCGAAGAGAGAGTCGTCTGAAATTATCTCATCTTCTGTTAGCAAACTTTGTAAAGTTTCTAAAGAAGTATCATTGAGACGGAGCCAGTTAGTTTCGTCGGCCTCAACATGGCCACGATCAACTAATATTGAAGTACTTCGTGCTGTTAATAGAAAGCGTTAAGTTATTCAGAAATGAGTAATATATGCTTCATTCACCTAATAAATATCTTCGTAATCTATATTTAAATTCCATAGGACTAGGATTGTCATACAGCCCGCCTTTGGCACACATCGCCCCGAAGAAATGCTCCAGTACATCCTGATTTAATCGATAAGTCAGAATGTACTGAAAGCGGTACTTTTCCTAAACATAACGATATAAGTTCCTGAGGGACTTGTTGCTTAGTTGTATGCCTCTTTGAAAAGGCAACATTGAAATTCGTCCATAAGCGCGTGTTTCATCGTTCAAGGCGTCCATCTTACTTATAATTTCATCCTGCTGGCCCAAGTCCATCCCATAGGGCTTTTTTGCAGCAGCAGTTTGAAAATTCGAAAACTTTGTATTGAAAATATCGAACCAATCATTCACCATATCAGTGAACTCTGCTGTTTCCATGGGCTGATACATATCGAGCCCCAACGCATAACACCTTCGGATTGCACGCAGAAATATGTGATGTTACTTATGTATGTGTTTTAAGTTAGTTCGCAGTTGTAAAACAAATATTAGTTAGATGGGAAACGAGACTAAAGTAAAAAATGGAGTCTCTAAACGAGTATTTTCATTACATTAAAATGGAAATGCAGCTAGTAAACAAAAATATTTTGGAAAATTATTTCACTCTTATGCATATAAAGCCATGTTTAGTAACCTTTGCATTACGACGTGTTGCATAACTGTTTTTACAAACTTTTATTCCTGAAATAAATGCTGACTTTTAGCATCCTTCATATGCATTAAGAGAGTAACTTGTTAAACCATTGAATTTGATATAGATTTGGCTGCCATGATATGTTACCGAAAGGAATGAGATAAAACAGAAAATTTAATTTCGTATTTGGAGCATAACAATATATGTATGTCCATTTGTTACCGTAAAGATATTGCGAAAGCAGAAGTTCAGTCGATCATTCCTCCACGTAAGAAAAACATTAGAGTTAGAAGAGTTAAAATTGAAAAAATTACAAATTTATTAGTTTATTGTTTAAAATTTGTTTACCTTAATATTTTATTAGTATAGTTAGGAAAATATATTCATATAGTCTGAAACTAATACATCGAAAAATTTCTATATTGATAATATAATCCACTTTTAGTAATTGCGATGGTGCGGGCAGAAATCAAAAACCTGTAAACCAAAAATCTTAAAAATTGTTAATTCATAAATATATCACTACAACTTACGTGTAAATGTAGGCGTAAAGCGCGAGGACTTGCTCGTGTAGGTGTTGCGCACGCCTTTACGTACAGCATATTGTTCTAAACCGGGTAGCGTGAAGAGCCAGTTCGGAAGCCAAATTGATTTCAGTGGTAGCAGAACTAGGCACATAATGACCGTCACATGTCAAATACTTACTATTTGCACCATCATACACAGCACGATCAATGTCATCTATGAAATGGTAGAAATACGCGCATACTTGCCTTCGTTTCTAAAAACCAGCTCTTCAACACACATCTTCCGCTGCACTTGCTCGTCTGTGAAGTCCTACAAATAAAAACTTTTAAAACCAATTTATTAGCAAATATTCTAACAGAACTTACTAACTGTTTATGTATTGTATGTAAGGTGGTCACTATTATATTTGCAAAAACGCTGTTCTAAAAACCTATGAATGAAAAAGTTTAATAAGAATTTATACAAATGTCTGATCTGGACTTACGTGTATGAAAATTCACCAGCCGGTAGTTTTCGGCAGCAGAAAGGCGACTCCAAATAATCGACTACCACCATATGTAAGACATAATCGACCTAAATAGTGAAAAATGCCATTAATTTACAAAATAATTAGCTTTTATTATTATACTTACTTGAATGTTTACAAGCAGATAAATGATTTTCAACGAATAATAACAAGGCAAAGCGTCAAAGTGAAAACGATGTTGCCGACCACATAATTTGCACCAAAAGTTTAATTTTTACTACAATTTAAAAGTTTTTTCGTAAAAAATGTAGGAATATTTGTAAAGAAGCAACATGTTTTCAAATAAAGGAGCCGATTTGTCAAGAGGGAGCGAGAAAGCTGCTTACTTACTTAACCTTGTATAATTGAATCATGGGTATATGGTAGACCAGGAATTAAAATAGCAATGCAAAAGTTCAATGTATTTTATGTAAGTATTTATATAAACATCCAAATTCGTACTGAAACATATAATTAATTTAAATAATGTATCTCTCACAGGATCCACCATCAACTTCGACGGCCTCAGCACAAAAAACTGCATCAAAGCCCGTAAGCTCACAGCACCGGCCATTGTACAAGCTATGTACCAAACTGGATAAGTTTAAAAGAAAACCCCGATTTACTTGCCACATTTGCAAAGGTGCAATGTGCTTAACTCACGGTTTAGAAACCAACACCTGCACTTACAGCATATGTCTAGCTGCAGTAACTACGTCAACTTCATAAGCAACTTTTAAAATTTTATATTTTTATTTATTTATTTATAAATTGAATTTTTCAAATAATTTAAAAAAACAGTAAGAAGGATGAACCCTGATAAATAAATTTCTTTTAACACTAATCAATCTGTTTTTTTATTAATCGGTATTACACTTAAATTGATTACAGACATAATTTTCGTACCAGCCTATAAATAAAGCACGTGTTCTCATAGGTGGCCTGGCCAGGCCATTTTAAACAACGAAAGAATATAAAACTTTCACACAACGGACGGTTAAGAAGCAAATTGCAGAAACTTGCAAATGACACGCTTTATAAAGGGTGCTTTAGTTTCAAGGGCCGGTGTTGGTTTTGAATAAAATACAATTGTTTTAGGAAATTGTTGTAATTTCTCTTTATTATGATAATATTGGTATGACACCTCCATCCGATTGGTCCAAATTTTCGATGACGCTGTGGCATAATTGAGGTTCTATGCCGTTAATGTGCCGAATTATCTCATCCTTTAGCTCTTGAATTGTTGCTGGCTTATCGACGTACACCTTTTCTTTCAAACAACCTCAGAGAAAGAAGTCCAACGGAACCGTCAGTGAAGACAGAGGTGCAAGCTTTGGTGCAGATTTTCCTCTCGCTCCAATCCTGCCTATTTGGAAAGATTGCCCTAGCACGACCCTCAAACTCTAGTGTGCGGATAGAGAGATCTGTTCGAAGTTCGGAGAAATACAGTGTTTATTGCCCGAAAATGCTACCATATCCCTTGAGAGATTGCCTCCAGAGGCCAACCTCCCTTAACCTGATTGCACTTTGAGCTGCGAAGGAATTGACGGAAAAGTCGAAAAGACATTCAAGGCAGCACTGGGGCAAGTTTTACATGCTCCGGTGTTGCCGATGCATGCGGTCTTTTGCACCCATATTGTTAATTTAGAAAAAAGGCTTTGATCAGGCACAAGATTATATATTAATGAAACTAATTTCTCTTGTCCGATTGATTTTAGATGAAGGACTTGTGATGATCACCGCAAGGGACTTCTGGAGAAACGGGCTCCACACAAACAGCGATAACCTTTACAATTACTATTTTTTTTTTAATTTTGCTAAAGTCAATTCGCAACATGATATATTAATGCTATGTTTTTATTTTTGTAAAATTATTGAAAATCATAATTTTTTCGGGCCTCTGACTACCCCTAACCCCATAAGGGAGGGCCAAAAGAAACGATGCGAATCTTACAATTTAGATACAGCAGTTCATTGTTGAAAACATAGAGAAACGTTTTGGTGGAATTTTTCAATCTCATTTTTGCGTCTAACGCAATCAGCTTCTCCATTTTGACTTATTTCTAGGGCTTAAGTTAGATTTTGATCTTTTGTATATTAAGAGACTTAAATTAGAATTTTCTGACATATATTTGGATGATGCGAAAAAGTTTCATATGGTTCAGTAAATGCGAAAAATTGTCTAACTTTTCCTATGTTTTCTCTTTATGCTCCGTCGCTCGATAAGATATATTAACACTTTATACATCAACACAAGGTTGATTGGTTGGTTAGAGTGGTGATTCATCCAAAATCCAATTATCGCTTTCCGCACCATGCTAATTGTGCATTTCATCTGGTCTCCCCATCTACAATCCGCGATTCGGAGATATTTTAGGGAAATCGTATTCTTGACTGCACCTAATCAACGTAAGACATTAAATAACGTTTTTTGGATGACATACAAAACTATTTAAATATGAAGTTAGGGTAAGTAAATGGCCCAGATTTTCAGTGATCACATCAAAATCCGGAGAACGCAGTTTCTAATTTTACTTGTCTAAGCCTGAGGAAAAGAATATTTATTTATTTATTAGGCCAACGAATATAATAAATTCTCATAGGCTAAGGTTAACAGACATTAAAAAATTTTATTTAACTATGTTTTTTCGAGTGTTATAGTGGAATAAATATTCTTTTTTTATATTTAAAAGTAGGAAAAATCGGATTTCTTCTTTTAAACATAGTTAAGTTGAGTAAATTTTCCAATTTCATGCTCCCTTGCGGAGGGTTTTTAGCAAAATAAACATCAAAAATGAGTTTCTCGTAAGTAAAAAACGGTTAAATACATTTTTTAACAAAAAAAAAAAAAAAAATTAACAAAAAAAATGATTGGTGATTAATAACATTCATTCGCTATATGGGAGAGTTCGCAAATCTCCAGGCGTTCTGAACTGCGAATATTCAGCTCATGTGTGAAGTCAGTATTGTTGTACGGAAGTGAAACATGGCTGGTCTCGAACACTACCACACAGAGGCTACAATACTTTGTCAACAAATAGAAACGACAAGAGCTTTGCTCTAATAACTTCGAGTTTATTTATTCAAAATAGTCCCCTCTGACCTCGATACACTGTTCTGAGCGATCTAAAAGCTTTTCGAAAGAGTATTTCAGGTCATTGACTGGAATGTCCTTCAGGATGTCGGTACAAAACTTTTGGAGGGCCTCTACGGACACAAAACGTTTTCCTTTCATGGCCAAATGCAATTTTTCGAAAAGGTAGAAGTTACAGGGAGCCATATCAGGCGAATACGGTGAGTGATTGATGGTTAAAATGCGATATCTAGTCAAAAAATCAGACACAAAAGTGGATGGATGAGATTATCATGCAATAAGCGCCAGCTTCCTCCTTCACGGTATTCAGTGCGAATTCGACAAATGCGATGAAGCAAACGCTTCAAAACGCCAAAATAGAACATTGCTTTGACGGTTTGGACCGTTGGAATGAACTCCTTGTGGACGATCCCCCTGGAATTGTAAAACCAAATGAGCATTGACTTGATTTTTGAATTCTCCCAACGCGGTTTTTTGGGTGGTGGCTTGTCTGAGGTCTTCCATTTGGCACTTTGATGCTTAGTTTCAGTTTCATCACCAGTTACAATGTTGCAAAGGAAGTTCTCGTCTTTTCTCGCCTCTTTAATGAGGTCTTTCGAATGTTGAATTCTGACTAATTTTTGGTCCTCAGGTAACTTGTGCGGAATGAAATGTGCACAAACCTTTCGTAAGTCCAAATGACCAGTTAAAATGCGTTAATCGATGTTTTGGAGATATTCAACTCCGATTCCATGAATTTCAAAGATAATTTCGGTTCTTATTTGATAAATTTACGAAAAATTTCGATGGAGTTTTCGGTGATTACTGATTTTGGGCGGCCCGTATATTCATTGTCATTTATGTCCTTACAACCAACTCTGAAACGTATGAGCTCTGGCACGAGATAGACAATCTTCACCACAAACCTGTTTCATAAATTCAAATATTTTGGTAAACGTTTTATCGATTTTAAAGCAAAATTTGTTATTAACTCCTTGTTTGAAACTCATTTTTGTACCGATCACACAAGCATACTGACACTTTAGACGCAATAACTTCGCTTCCACTAAACCAAATGTCACCAAGCTTTCACTGAAAGTCGGCTAGGGATGTAACTTCCAACGCAATAACTCATTAAAAAGATGGTGCCATCAAAAACAGTTTTATGACGCCAGTCTTGTTTATGTGGACTGCACTTTGTATACAGGAAAAAATAAAAAAAACGGATTCCGACAAAAAAAAGTTTAGTAAATATATTTTTAGCAAAAAAATTAAACATCATTTCATATTTCTGTCAAGATCTTACTACTGGCAAATCAAGTGTACTACTAGATGAAGCATTGCGTTTCTTTGCCTGTCTTTATAACAACTATTAGTCAGGGTTGCATTTCATCAGCCTTTAAATTAATTGCGTAAACGGGCTTCATCCTCAGAATCTGATTTAAAAATCCTCCTGCATGAATATAATATAATTGTTTGTGAATTTGACTGTTAATTGAAAAACAAAAAATACAAGCTGCTTCTTCCTAATATTCCTATAAACCAGCGACCCTGCTTCGAAATACAGAGGGAACAAAATGAAAAAAAAAATATTAGAAAATAACGCGAAAAACTGTAGACTGGCAGTGTAAACATCTCACAGCAAAAGGGAATGCACATGCTTGAGAAAACAACAAAAAAAAAAAAACAAAAAAAATAAAAAAAACAAGAGTCGCGCAGCTAAATTGAGGTGGCGACAACCAGAATAACAATAATCACACAGCGGTGACCACAGTAATGACCAACGATAACAGCAGGATAACAACAACCACAGAAAATGTAGTGAAAACATTTAAAAGCGAAAAAAATTACAATACAAAATAAGGAAGGGGGAATAAAGAAATGAATAAAAGCAAACACAAATCCAGAACAATAGTTAAATAAAAACCAACACCCACACACATACAGAGCTACAAAGGAGGATGAACTCAAAGCGTTTGCATTCGGTGTGAAGCGTACACGTGTACATACACACTTAAATGAGTATATACCTATGTGTGTATGTATATGAAGTATGTATGTGCATGCGGGGGCATCGACAATTGCCCCACGGACACTAAAACGCAGAGCACAAGCATGAGGAGCGAAAATGTAATGAAGCAATGATCAAAATGGCGCTGTAAAGCGTAAAGTAATGGCAGCGCGAAAAACGGTACTTGATTATAATAAATATTCATTTCTGCTGTTGTATTGGTGTTTTAATAGATGCCTTTGGTTGCCCAAAGAATTGTAGAATTCTGTTCAGGAATATTAGATTTTAAGCTTGAATTTCTTGATGCTGGCTTAGCCACAATTGATGTTGGAAATATTCAACAAATTTTCCATAAAATTTCTTCTTCAAATTTTGGAATCACCTTCCAAATTCTTAAATTTTGTGACATTTGTGCATAGATATTGTACTGCTACTCATAGCAGATTACTGCGGTTGTGTATGGGCAGGTGATAAACTTTTAATTGCACAAAAATTCATGAAACTATTTCTTAAGTTGTTAAAGTTAGGTGCTTATGCATGTACACACATGGCCATTGGAATAGGCACCGCCCACGTTCATACGGAAAATGCAAGTTTTTGGACTTAATAAGAGAGAGAGACAGATAGCCAATTCTGTGTGTGTTTTTTTTCTTAGATTAGTATAACAAATATAAATAATAATGCGAGGATCTTTTAAAACTTAAACTAGTGACATTAGGAACAATAAGGAAATATTCATGGGGTCATTAAAATAGGTATGAAATAGGAATAGGATACGACACAAAAATAACTAAGTAAATTTATTAAAAATTATCTTTACACGAGTATTATCGAAGTTTAACCAATAACCACAGTGAGTGACGTTTTGTATTCGACTTGGCATAGAATTAATAATCCTACGGCAGGCTTCTGTCGGAGTGAAATACCATAGTAAAGGGTTTTCCAATAAGAGGTGGTATTTTGTTATTCAAAGAAAAATGCTATTTTTTTATATAAGTGATCGGATGTTTATTTCATTATAAAGAGGAGGGTATGCCGTTAATAGTGGAAAATAACATCAGGCAAATGACCAACACGGCGGCCGCCGTAGCCGAATGGGTTGGTGCGTGATTACCATTCGGAATTCACAGAGAGAACGTAGGTTCGAATCTCGGCGAAATATCAAAATTAAGAAAAATATTTTTCTAATAGCGGTCGCCCCTCGGCAGACAATGGCAAACCTCCGAGTGTATTACTGCCACGAAAAAGCTCCTCATAAAAATATTTGCCGTTCGGGGTCGGCTTGAAACTGTAGGTCCACTGTGTTCGTGTTGTGTTCCATTTGCGGAACAACATCAAGACACACACCACAAATAGGAGGAGGAGTTGGCCAAACACCCGAAAAGGGTGTACGCGCCAATTATATATATGCATATATAAATGACCGACACGACCACGCTTACAGGACAATATGCTTTTCATGAAATTTTCCATAACCGAATTGCAAAGTGGCTGCCCTATGTCCTCGATAGCCTCACGAATTCCAGCTTTGAGGTCTTGAATCGACCCTGAGCTGTTGGCGTAGACCTTTTCTTTCACGTGGCCCCAAAGGAAAAAAATCACAAGATGTCGGTGGCCAATTGTTTTCCGTAAAAGATCAATGATTTCGTTTTTTGTGTGGCACGTAGCGCCGTCTTGTTGAAAATAAACGTTGTTCAGATCAATACCATCCAATTCCGGCATTAAAAAATTGTTAATCATCTCTCGATAGCGATAGATAACACGAAAACCCTTTACTTTGATTTTTGCCATAAATCTTTTTTATTTTTGAATATTTCCTTTCCGGTTCGCTGCTTTATAATCTCCCCAAAGGTTTTCAATGCGGCTTAGGTCGGAGGACTGGCTTTTTCAGTCTATAACTTTAACACTATTTTCTAAAACCTTTAACGTACGAACTTTGAGTAGTGTTTCGGGTCATTATCTTGCATAAAAAGCCACCGAAGTGGTCTATTCCACACAGCAAATGCGAGGGATTACTTCTTGAAGTATTTCCTCGTAAGGAGTGATAGTTGACTCCAAGCTCCATTGGAAGCTACACACTGAAAATCGGAGAAAGCACGCCAGATTTCTATTCCTTAAAATCCATGCTCGGCAAAAAATGGGGACTCAAACCACAGGTCGTGCTTTGTACGTAAAACGTAGTGGTTCTGTCAATTTTAACGTATGCCTGCCTGGCATAATATCACTAAACTGGAGGGGATGCAAACGACTGCCTGCATTGGTATCACTGGTGTTTGAGGGTCATGCTAGGATAATCTTTCCAAGTAGGCAGGACTGGAAGGAGGGGTAAATCTGCACCGTGGCTGTTACTTCTGTCCTAACTGGCGGCTCCAAATGGAATCAGGAGTTGCAGTTGGGGTTTCCTCTAAATCAGCCAATTTATCTACTTCCTTAAAACTTCCGAATAGTACTAGTGTTTTTAAGGCAGAAGTCTTTGCTATACTGCAGGCATGCAAAATGTTTAGGGAACGTGGGAGCGAGGGAGATATTAACATTTTTTCCGATCGTCAAACCGCGATCAAGGCTCTGACGACGCCATGGCGCAGATCCAAACTTCTCAATTCCTGTGAGGAGATCAAATCTCTTGGGTGGGCAGGTAACAATTGCACAACTTGTTACTCAGGAAAGCTCCATTTCTTCAGGTGCTACTTCGGAAACCCGTTGGCTCCAGTATAATAGGCAGAGGGCTCAGAAAGTCTTAGGGACGCCACGTCATTCAATTTCTAAATTCGCAACTATGTTTATCGGTCATTGGACCATCGGCATACACGCGCAAAATCTAGGTTTATCATGCACCCCCCTTGCTGAAGCTATGGGGACCTTTTAGAGAAGGAGACTGTTGAGCACTTTCTCTATAAATGTCCGAGTTTGGCAGTAAGATGATTAAGGTCACTGAATGCTCTTTTCTTTGACAGCCTGGGGTAGTGCGCTAATCTAAATTTCGCCAATCTACTCCATTACATCAACAACTCTGGCTGGCTGTAGATATCTGCCTATTGGAGGTCTCATTCTCAGATCAATAGAACGCTTTAGTGCTACTTGGTGCCAAAGTGGTACTTCATCCATTTCACCCACCTACCTACCATGCTCTTATAAATAAGTAAATAGGTCCTACTCCATACCAAGAGAAGCATCCCCAAATTATTGCGTTGCCGCCACCGTGTTTGAGTGAGTTTTTTGTGAACCAAGGTGAGAATTGTTGTCTTTTAGCCAGTCTAACAGCATCAATTCCAAAGAAACGTAGTTTTGTTTCATTGCTGCAAAGAATGGTATACCACTTTTCAATACCTTCGAAGATTACTAACAAGCCTCCGCTTCTCAACTGTGCCATGCTGTGCACGACCCATCTACGCCTAGCGCAACTGGATCTATATATTTTTTAATATTAAAATCTAATAATCGAACAGAAATTCACTGCATTCAGTTTGTACTTTTAGGTTGTACTTTTATTTATTTCTATAATAGATTAATTTTCTCTACAATCAAAGCGCCTGCTGCTTTGGCCATCTGACCTACAATGATAACCAATTTATTTTAGAATTTCTAATAAACATTTCCAAAAGATTCAGGCAAAGTTTATAAAATACTATTCACCATTGAAATGCCTTCATTTCAACATTGCCAACTGTGGTGTGGTGGAAATAACATCTCGCGTTAAGTTAAGGGGAAGGCCGTGTCTGTGGATTGCGCTATTGTAGATAAGTCTTTTTTAACATTTAGCCTTCTGATATACCTTCCACTGAATACGAGATACGGTCAACTACATATCGCCGGAGAAATATCGCAACATTTTTTCGGTTCAGCAACTGGTTTCTTTTAAATATGTTGAATCAGAGAACTTTTAAGGAATGAGCAGGTGAGTTTGCTACCGTTGAGCTTTTCTAGTATAACAGAACTTTAAAATAATCACTGGTAAGGGATTTTAGAAGACTGAGAAAAATGTGTACTGTAAGTTTTGCATGTTAAGAATAAAAACATCACACTAAAGGTGAAACCAATAAAAATTTAACTTCTCAAAATTGTATCTCTTAGTTTTATTACAATATATTATTTTTTTAAACAATAATCTGTTTCATAAACTTCATACATACCTATAATATATATGTGTTGTAACATATTTAAGAAACTTTTAAGTTAGGTTAAGGGGTTACGTGGGTTTCGTCGGATAAAAAAGGCCTATTTTCAATATTTTTTTTTCTATGTAAAAAACTATTTATTTAATTCAAACTTTTTTCTGTCTTATAGATACATATTTAAAGAATAATTTCTGAAATCTTCAAAAAAAAAATTAAAACTCCTCCATTGAGACGTCATTTTCGGTGGCTCTTCGAAAAACAGATGCGCCCGTGTTGTCAGCATAACTCCTGACAGGATCATTAAAAATGAAAAAACAAAAATAAGTGTCTTAGTTAAGACCATAAACTCATTCTTGAACGAAGGAAACAAAAAAAGTTAAAATTGGAATTTCGGCAGATATTTTTCCAAAAAAATGAAAATTGCTTCACGTTGTTTTGTTTTTTTTAAATAGTTCTAATTGAAAACAAAAAAAAAATCCTTCGTTCAAGCACGAGTAAATTGTATTGCGAACACCTGTGTAAAATTTCATCAAGGTCGGTTGAGCAGTTTTCGAGAACAACCGACTTTGAAAACACGGCTCCGAGAAAAACGCGTTTAAGGTTTTGAGTAACAATAAAAGTGGCTTGAAGCGCACACCTTCCAAAGCCTGTATCTCCGAAACTATTCTTCGGTTCGACTTGAAAATTTAGGATAATATTCTTGAGTTATTGTAGAAATTAATAAGCCTAAAAAATCGATTTTTTGAACCCACGAAACCCATATAACCCCTTAACCCAGCTGACATTAAGCCACGCATAGACCTTTTGGGCTCTAGCGTTACCAGATGGATACTGACTTCTATTAAGACTTAAACCAGACATCACGTAGAATGCCAAAGCTTTTAGCAAATCTAAGAAGATTCATTTGGAAGAATCATTTTTGAGATATGCTCCAGACCCTCGACCTGTTGGGTTCCTAGACATTTCGAGTGAGTTTTTGATAATGCCGGACAAAGGCACAGAAGGTGCTTACAGCACCTTAGAGAGAGAAAGTGCTTTCTTCTTTACGCTCTCTGCACTTTCTGTATTTGTCGTTGCTAGCAATCTCTACACCTTTTAAGAAAAAAAATTGTAATAATAAAGAAGGTGTACATAAATATTATATTATTAGCCATCAACATCTTTTTTTAAATTTTTTTTTGTACTCCACCAAATAGCAATAAAATCTCCAATCGAGTTTTACTATTTGACTGATACCTACAAAATTTGCTTCTACATACATGTGCCAAAAGAGAAAATACGAAACCGCGCTTCTAATTGCTTATATTCTACCTCACGAATTAGTGTTTTAGAAAACTAAATATATAAGGCTTTCTGTGGCATAGTTTGTGGGATTGACGACCGTAATTTCTTCTTATGGTAGTTTATTAATTTCAGTGCGATGCAATATATTTTTTAACTTTTTGCATGCTTTTTACATTTTCTTACATTGGCTAGAAGCCCTTAAAAGTTTTCATAATTTTTTACATGCATTTTAATTTTTTTACATTATCTACAACCCCTTAAAAGTTCGCTGCTAAGAGCTTCAAATACTGATGTTAATTTTACATTTTACATTTACATCGCACTGCTGGATCGAAAACATAGCACTGTATTCAATAGAAAATGTTAGTTAACATTTTTGTTTACAGTTAAAGAGAAAACTTCCTTGGATTTAAGCTTTCTAATTTATCTAGCTAGTCAATGTGGAATACGATATTCCATTTACCGTAACAAATTTAAGGGCTGTTTAGTTGCTGTTAACAGATGGTGTGCTGTTAACCTACGACAGAGAACTGTTAAGTACCTACCGTTAACTGTATGTGGAAGCTGTACAATTAATAAGCGCCGCTTTACAGCACTCAATTTTTCAAGAAATTTGTAACAAAGGTGGAGGGTTAACATTTAATTGAGTTTGCGGGAGTTCAAGCAATTTGAGTAAATGCAGAAAATCAGATTCAATGCAGGTCGACTAAAGTCAGTTCACTGTTGCTTGTGTATCAGGAATAACAGTACACAAATAATGATTTTTCCTTAGAAATTTCGCATATTTGCACATATGTACATAAGCATGTGCATATTGCAAAACTACGACATGCTTACTCAGAAGAGAATTATGTATATTTATGCAATGCATTTATATAATTTTTTTTGGAAAATATATTTATATTTCTTATATGAATATTAAAGTAAATATTAAATATTGAAATTAAATATTATTTAATTTTTTTTATTTTTATTATACATATAAATATTATTTATATTTATTATACCAATATTACATACATATGTGTATGCGAAATCACAGCCGCTTTACGAAATTTGTCCGACAACATTTAAAATCTGGAGCTATTAAAACTCACCACATACAAAAATAAGGGCGCGTTAACGCGGGTATGTAAATACTTATGCACATAACAGTGTACTTTACCATTTTGAAGGGTAACAGCGAGAGAAATCGTGCAACTCAGAAAACGAGCTTACTGCTGTTGAGATGAGAGCAGTGTTGCATTTTCATGCCAACACGCGTTGTTCGCATTTCTCGTCCTTTCGGCCACCTCATCGTTCCTTCATCCGGCCATATGTTGTATTGTGTTGGTTGATGTTTTCAATCTGTTGCATCAACGAGTGGGTTTCACAATGCGAAGTCGAAAATACAAATCAGTGTAAACGGTCAACTGAAAGCGAATGGTTCGTGTTTTTCATAGGTAACTGTAAATCATAAATCGGGACAGTAATAAATTTGACGTGCAACCGAGTATTACCTGCAAATATTTCATGAAAATTTTTATTAATTACAGTAAATCTATGGACGTTTTGTGAAAAAGTGCAGCATCAATGAGCAAATGGCTTTGAATAGCTATGCCTAGTAGGCGCACTTAAAATCTTCCGCATTTAAATCTTCTTTATACCAGCACACACCATTTCCGTGGCTTGTAACGAGAGATTATCTACTTTGGCAAATTGAGATAGAGATTCTCCCTCCACATTACGTTGGAGACCCACTACTTGCCGTTGATAGCCCTCACGCGCTCGCCAGTATATCAGGTCACTGCCATCAAACGAACTTAGTAAATTTGTGTGCGCTGTTTGTGTGAATTGTTTGAGTTAGAGAGTGTACGTAAATTGCTACCGATTACGATACGTTCGAGTGCGTTGCTCGATTTGCTCGTTCCACACGCTCGTGCTCGTGCTACATAATACAAACGTATTTACATATAAATGTTCGTTAACGTCCGGAATTGGTCGAACCTTGATGCGATGCCGAATGCGTGCTGAGTGACTACATCAAATTCGTTCGTTAGCTTGTTCAACAGTTTCTTCTTCGTGTGTTATCACATGGATTGCAGTTGGCATTTATAACTAAGCTGCTGTGCTCAATTTTCATCCTGTCGGTTTTGTCGCTCTTAACAGCGGCGTCTCAAGTAAACTCATCGTCATATTCATCGGCAATTGCTTGCTTGATGCTGTGGTTGTTATTGCTGTTACAATTGTTGGTGCTGTTATTGTAGGTGTTGCTTTTGTGCGTGCACATTTTCGGCAAACGAATAGATTGAGTATTGTCGAACATATTTGAACGAACGACGAACAATAACATTCGGCTCGAGGACTCGCAGAGGAAATTGTTGGTTGCTCAGCAGTGGCTCATTCACGTCGGAGCGTTGCGATTGTTAGTGTCGAATCGTCGCATGTACGCGTTGTTGCATTGCGCGTCATTCAAAATATTTAACTACTACGGAATTTAAATTTCTACTTGGTCACACAAACATACAAACGCACATACATAGGTGGATACTGTATGAAAAAATAAATACGTGAGTGCACAGGCGTGGATAATTATGAATCGTCAGGTGGTGAAACTGGAATTAGTTTGAAGATTGGTGCAGAAAATAATAAATAATTACTTTAATTGCAATTAATTGCGTGTGTTAATTGTCAAAGAAGGAAGTAAAAGAGAGTGAGGTAAAAGAAAATTCTAAGTGTTAATTTTGAAAGCGTGATTTTATTAAAAGTGTTGCATTATTATTCGTATTGAAAAGTTCACACAAATACAGCGACAACAAAAAAAAATAGAAATTGAAAAAGTTCCACCTCTTTCATTGAGTGAATAATAGAAACGTGAATTTTCGTTGAGATTTCGTGAAGCGCCGCGTTCTCATAGTTGCCATTTACACTAGCAACAATTGTACAATCACCTTACGGCACAACGGTGCTGCGTATCCACATACATACATACATATATGTACATATGCACGTAAGTGCGGGTATACGGTGCGTATGAGTGCTCCAATTCTACAATGTTGATATTTTTGAATTAGCACAAAAAATGCAGACCTACTAACACACATCCATACAAACATACATACAATACAGACATCTCATCTTCTAAAGCGGAATTTGAGAGACCAGCAAAATGTGTGCGTGTGCAGTGAAAATTTCATGAGCCAACAATATTTGTGTTGCTGATTTTACGCGACAACAACACTAGCATACAAACGCCGCGTGAAAAACTGTGCTGCGCTGTTTTTAGTGAAAACAATTTTTACTTTGGAGTTCGGCAGCTCACTGACTTGGCACGCATATTTTTGCAATTTACGCTATAATTCAATTCCCTTTCTGTTTTCGCCATTTCATTCTCACCATTTTAAAGGATACCCACGCGCTGCAACCTTAGCATACTAAACGACGTGGTGCCAGCGCCCAACAACTTAACCAACCAACCTACGCTACTAGGCCAGCCTAGCCTAGAGTAACCCAGGCGGCGTGTTTTTTGCTTTGCACTTTGGTGCGTGCGTGTTTGTGCGTGTGCATGAAAATTGAATTATTTACACTTGGAATACGTTGACGTATTCTAATTTATGCGCAAAAGTATCAAAGTGGTGAACTTATGCATGCACTAACGTAGCTAAGTGCGCGTATGTTTGTAAGTATGCTGTGTAAGTGCGAGCGGATTTACCTTTAAAACAGACCAGATCGCGATTAAAGCATTATTAAGTATTGCGTAAAAAACTGACGCGCGTCGAAAATCTTTCATATAAAAACGTGTTCGAAAAAGTGGTTTTGCGCCGAAAAAGAAGGAGCAAATGAAAAATTAAGAAAAAAAAAACTATAGTGAAAAATCGCTGGAATTCCAAGCGCATTTGAGCGTTGGCAGTGTACCCAAAGTAATAGAAAAGAAAAACAAAAAAAGCAAATTTATATATATTTACTCGTTTACTGTGCAAAAGTTGTGCAAGAAGTGTAAAGAAAAAAGTGAAAAGTAGTGCAAAAGCAGAAAATCTGTAGAAGCAATACAATAAGTGAACTTTCCAACTTAAATAGTAAGCTGAGTCTCACAGGAAAACTCAAAACAACAGACACAACACTCAGGTGGAAGCAAACTGGTGAGTGTCGAAGATTTTTATTTTTGCGGAATTCTTCCGGACTCTTTGCTAATTAGGCTAAATGAAGTTATTGCTTTGTTGCGCTGTAACTGTTTACAACTTTATTGTAGCGCAGAGATTGTAAAGCACTTTAATGAATGGATTGATTGCGTTGCATACGAAAGTTGGCTTTTGGAAAGGTGGAGGTATGCAGGTGTGCGTGTGGCGGAATGCTAATGAAAAAGCTAATAATTCTTATAAAGGAAAGGCGTATTGTTTTGGACTAAATACATTGCCGAAATATTTACTGTGCGCCTGTTTCTGAGTGAAGTTTCTGCAAGTAAATGGACGATAAAAAACGACTACTTTTTTATGTGTGAATGGCAGGTAGAGTTTAATTTAGAGAGCGTGCGGCGCTAGTTGTATGGAGGCGTAGTAAATTAGTGATTGATATGAGCGGACTTAAGTGTTTTATTCCCATTTAATTCAAGTGTTTATTTATTCTGCGTTGTCACCCGCAAATATTTGTGCGTGCGGTTGAGGTGGTGCGTGAGAGGTCTGCTGCTGCAGGTGGGCTTCTGGCAGACTGTTTGTGAAATTGATTAAAGCCAGTGGGTAAATGAGACAGCTTAGTCCTGGTGTAGTTGTTATTATTAATATTATTGTTTATATGTCATAATAAAAGGTGCGGCATACATTTTCGGTTAGAAATAAGGCTTATTTCAATAACGCAGAATTAAATGTCGAAAAACAGATAAATGAACAACTACACTTGGGTGCAAGCGAGACAGGGGCTTAGACACATACTAGCATACTTCCTTTAGCCTGGATCACTCAATTTAAATCAATGTCACTATGTCACTAGTCATTCGTTGCACAGACTACAAATTGAAAAGAAGTACATTTTTATTTTTCCTTTTTTATGTCAAAGAATTCAGTGTCAGTTAAGAGAAGTTAATTTTATAAAAAAAATATAAAAAAATAATAATAAAGAAATAATAGAAATTTTCATTTGTTTTATCTAACTATTTATGAAAATTCTGTTAGTGAAATGGTGTGGCGGAAATATGTTGAGTTCGCAAAACTGCAGGCGTTCATAGTCTATTAGACGGATGTTTACTGATCCAGGTTTAAAATACTTCAAGTAAACTATTCGTGCCATATATTTTGTGACAGCTACACAAATTAGTGCGACCCGTTCAACTTATTTTATAAAAAAAATTTACTTGAGCGGCTTCCGAGCTTGGCAGTTGGAAGGGAACTTTTGTTGGGCAAGAGTTTGGCGTGCTGCTTAATATCCTTGCCATAAATAGTTGCGTAATTCTTTGCAGATTTTTCATTTTAAATATGTGGCTCTTCGTCTAGTCTAGTCGACTTCCAAAGAAGTTTCCGTTCCATTTTCTTACCGCAGTGTTTTTAGTGCGAGTGCTCCGAAACTGCAAAAAAATAATATTCGAATAGATTTCTTGAATTAATATTCTAATAGACAGTCGTGAAACTTGAAGTGCGGATTCAGCTTAAGTTTGGTAGGAATTTTTATGTTCTAGGGTTGAAATAAATTATTTAATTATAGCTGATGGCCTTCGTTGCTAGCCTTGCAATTTTCAAACTGGTATAAATAATTTGTTATTATATAAGTTAAATAAAAATAAAAAATAAAAAAAAATAATTTCATCATTTTCTTTCGGTAACCGCAAACATCAATTATTTTTTTTTTTTAATACTATTTTTAAATATTATAAAAGGAGACATTCGATTACTGTAAAGCCTAACTTAGAGAGTTGAAAGAAATTTTGAAAAAAAAGCTTTGAAGTTAAGGCTCCTTCGCTTCAATTTCTTATTTCTATTATTTATTTCATCAATGTTTGCTTAAATTTTCAACCTTTGCTATATTTACTATGCGGATCGGTGTATTTCTTCGATGGCCACACCTTGACTTATATTTGAAAATTTCTATTAATTCTGGTTTTTGGCAATTGTTTACTACGCGTTGAACATAGGATTTGGTAGGCAGGTAACATGGATGAAGTATCACGCCGGCACTTTTTAAGCAGGACTAAAGCGCCATTTGGATACCATTTTGAGACCCCGAACAGGCAGACACCTACAGCCAGCGAGAGCTGTTAATGCAATGGGAAAGATTAATGGGACTTACCATAGGTTGACGTACTGCTCCAGGCTGTCAAAGATAGGATCACCCACTGACCTTAATCGTCTAGCTCTCGTAAATCCGAGTATTTATAGAGAAAGTGCTCAACAGTCTCCTTCTATGAAAGGTCCCAACAGCTTCTGCAATGCAGATTAAATGGCAATCCCAGCTTTTCTACGTGTGTACCGATTGTAGCGGTAAACACCGCTACGAGTTTGGAAATTGAATGGCATGGAGTTCCCAGAACTTTCTGCGTCTTGTTACTTTTTTACTGGGGCCAAAGACTTTTCGAAATGGCAAACGAAGCAATGGAGCTGCATTTCTGCTGCACTTTCCTGAGAAATAAGTTGTGCAATTTCCCTTTAACAATCGTCAGTGGGATTCTGATGACCGGGTAGCAGATCTCTGGGACCAATTTAGTCGACCCTTTTCTGGCAAACTCATCAGCAATTTCATTCCTCTCAATGTTTCTATGCCCTGGAACCCAGATCAGAGATTTGATCTCCTCCTTACAGGAGTTGACCAGTTTGGATCTGCAGCGTTGCATCGTCAGAGCCTTGATCGCGGCCTGACTGTCGGAAAAAATGTTAATATCTCCCTCGCTTCCACGTTGCCTAAGCGTTTTGTATACCTGCAAAGACTTTACCTGAAAAGTACTAGCAGTATTCGTCAGTTTTCAGGACAATTGAACAGAAGAATAAATTCACCCAATAGCCAATATTTCGGAAACGTTTCTCATCTCTTCAAAATTTTAGAAATATTTTCCTCTCTGATACGCTCAATTCTTTTTTCTGGTTGCCATGTCTTCAAATTATTAACACTTTTGAATAAAATGTGCAACTGAGTTCGCAAACCGTCAATTATAATAACGAAAAATGAAAAATGAGCAAAAACGTGTAAAATTCCTAATAAAATACCGGAACGGCATTATTAGAAGAAATCAAATGAAGGCATACTTTTTGGCTGAATGTTGCTGCAGTTATTTACCGTTATGTAAAAATGAAATGAAGAATCTCGTTGTTTTCTATTGCTTTTGCAGAATGCTATGAAGAAATACATAAAATTGTTTTTTTAGTAATTTTAAAAATATGAATAATAATAAATAACGCAGGCTTCATGGGCTCTGTGGATGTATTCTCAAGCATTTTGCTTTCACTTTGCAAGAAATGTTTCATTTAATCGAATAGAGTTTATCTCCGTTACCATAGCCACTCATGTATATTTTGGAGCATTTTTTTTGTGTAGTAAACGCAGCACAAATTATTAATAAACGATTTTATTTGCGCACCTAAAATGATGCAACAATTTGTTGCCAAGCCTTTGATCTACCACGCGAATGTGACGTGATTTCGCTATATGTGATCAGCTAATAAGCAATTCATATGTTTGACATTTCTTTTTATTTAATTACGTATTTATTCATTTAGTAAATCTAGAAATACAAGGTGTCGCACAGACTACCTAAAACTAACAGTAACTATTATACTCGTATGTAGATATTTCGCAATTATTTAAAAATTTCATTGAGTTATAATTTTAATTTATATATAGACAGTCAAAGAAACAGGTAATCTGGTTACACTCATTCAATGTTCTAATCAAATGTGTCTTCGAGTCATAAACAGTTCTAATCCGCTCTAGAAATCATTAATCCGAAAATGTTTTTGAAGTATGTGAAAGCCAGTCAACTGTCAACGAAAACATACCAAAGTGAAATTATACTTATTCAATAATTTAATATCATTACATTTAGTAATGTGTGCGTTGTATGAAGGAACCGAATCAGTGAAGTTGAAAGAGCTGAGTGCAAAAGTGATAAATTTATTTTGAATTGAAGTGGCAATCCGTATGGGCATAAATATGGCATACTCCAGCTTAGACCGTACGAGTGATGTATAAAACTTTTCTTTTTATAGGTTAGGTTAGGTAGAGTGCCTGCCATCTCACACACTTCCGTTTTTTTTTATGGGTGAGGTGGGGTTCAAAATATCTTCGCACTTACAGCGACCGGCATCTACTGCATCGAGTGGTGTAATCACTCTCCTCTGCTTCTACGGAGCCACCTTTCCCAGGACTACTTTCTGCACTAGTTCGGGAGAGTCCGGAACGGGAGCGCCAGGCTGAGGCAACTCTGAGTGCCGCTGTTCGTTGCACATCGTCGAGTGCTTTGCACTTGGCTTCGCCCTACACTTCGCTACCTTACAGGATATTATCCTTATTTTGCATGCTTACTTACGCTTACTTTAGGCCGAGTTCCAGTCCGTGGTCCTCAGGCCATATTTGTGTCTTTGTCATAGCTTGGCTCCGCTTCATTCCGAGCGGATATGACCGCCACTATATCGACCGCGTATCCCACTAGATATGTATCTTCTGGCATTTCTATGCTCAAGATCTCGTCGCAGCTCGGATTCCAGAGATCGGGGCTGAGAATAGATCCTGGAGCTGCGACAGACGTTACTGCTTTTGTTTCCTTGCCTTCTGGTGTGTTGCGCAGCAGTTCACGCCCACTCAGGTAGCTCTGGAGAATCCTTAGCAGGTATGCAGGTATTCTAAACCTTTCTAATGTCTATTCATCGTAAGCTGTAGTGTTTTGTACATCAAGGTACGCATTGGGCGCGGTTTGCGCTGCTTATCACTTCGCCTATTTCACCAAGGATTGATTTTCTGCGTCGGACAATTCTTCCTTACCTTGCTGACAATTCTTCTGCACTCACAAAATACTCTGCGAGCCTAAATCCCACACTTTAAGGCCTGAATAGTCCCATTGTGATACCAATGAAGCTCTCATTTACCCTCCTGATTGTTCTCTGCACAAAGTTGGGGATTTAATGAAATTCGTTAATTTTCTCAGCCCTACTTGAGAGATCTCTTCAATGCTATCAAGAGAGCTGAAACGGAGCGCGGAAAGCCTTTTTCTGTATAGAGCAATGCATGTACACATGAGGTGTTCCACGGTTTCGTCCTCTTCACTATCTTAACAGCTTCAACAAAAACCAATATGTCGTGGTGGTGTCTATTTGCATGTCTTCCATGTCTTAGACAATGCCCTGTTAGTACCCCCCATCGTGCTTCTCATATTCTGTTTCCTAAGATTCAGTAGCGATTTTGTGCGGCCGTGCTTCAAGTTTGCTCGCTTATTTTCAAAAATGTGACTACCTCTAGCCTCTAACGGGCTTTGGCAGCATGTCCATAGTACATTATCTGGTTGAATGTTTGATGTTGTACCTTTTTTTGCCAGCTCGTCTGCTTTGCCTAATTCCTGGCATGGAAAGAAAGATTTTAAGAAAGATTTTTGGCTCAATAAGAATGGATGATGGTACCTATAGAATTCGGCACAACTCCAAACTAACGATCTCACTCAGAACGAGACAGCTGTGCGTTTTGTTGCAGCGCAGCGCATGCTACCCATTTGCCTGTTGACTGTACCGTGAAGAAAGCCTTGACAGGAAAGTTAATGGGCATAAAGGCAGACCGAGGAACTGACGAATAACAGCAGTGAAATACGAAGCGAAAGCTCAAGATCGACCGCTTCGGAGGATCATTGTGAAGGAAGCTTTGACGCACGCCTTGATGCAATACTGTGAAAGAAGAAGACCGATTACAGAGAGTCTTCGTGCATGAAACAACAAAATGATAGAAAACGTTTTTCCTAATAGCGGTCGACCCTCGGCAGGCAATGGCAAACCTCCGAGTATTTCTGCCAAGGGAAAGCTCGTCACAAAAAAATATCTACCGTTCGGAGTGCCTTAAAACTGTAGGTCTTCCATTTGTGAAACAACATCAAGACGCACGCGACTAGCAGGAGAAGTAGCTCGGCGAAACAACTAAAAAAGGTGGAAGCGACAATTCTTTATTTATTATTTTTTAGTGCATCTAACGATTTTAAACTATCCGAGTAGATGTACAACTCCCTTGGAGTTAAGGGTACCTTCCTTAAGGGGGGAGCCTGGTTTATAAGGTCAAAGATATCAATTTTGTTTTTTTCGCTTTAAGCGATTCCTAATATATTTCAGAATATTTACACAAAGTTATAGAGCCTCATTCTCAATATTTCCGTAGATACAAAGCCAAAGGTAGGCGAGCGTTAGGTAGTTACGCTGTGACCGGACAGCTATAGTACAAACTTTATCTTCTTTTCGCGACTTTTCATTTTTATGATTTCTTTGAATTGGCGTACATGAATGAAAAAAAAAACTAATGAACCTTTTGAAATGAATCATAGCTTGTTCCCTTCAGTAGTAAATTCTCTTCTATTTGAACTAACAAAATAGATTAAAAAAAAGAAGTTGAAATTTTGAAATTTCTCTCAGTTTTCTTAGTTCATCTAGAATAAAAAATCATGATAATTAGAAGTCCATTTGAATTTTTTGCTTTAGATAATAATTACGAGCTGTATCTTGTACGCCAGTTGGAAACTCCAGCGTTGCAGCGCTCTACTAATTTCTATGTTAAACATTTTTTCCAACTTATTTTAACCAGTACAAACATTTTTTAAACTATTTAAATGTTCATTAAAAGATAGAAAAAACTTTGCAGTGCTAAATTAATTTTTTCCTTAAAAAAAAAATCGCAAAAAGATGCAATTGTTAGACCTCATAAACCAGGCTCCCCCCTAATCCCAATAAGCCTTTTGTTACTTACGATAACTTCTACCTGAAAGACACTGCAGTGATTAGGCAAGCGAATGGATGCACTGATGACCAGCTTTTCAGCGTACACTCCTCCCCCTACCTTTTCTTTTATAACATTTGTGCTGAAGCACACATCCATCGCCTCTCTCTCTCTCTCTCTCTCTCTTTGTGTTTTTCTCATACGTTTTCAAACTTTCCGCCACAGTTATTTAAAGGTAATCTGTAAACAAACGAAATTGACTTCCTTTTAATTAACCGGTCTTACGTGATTAACAGCCCGCGCTTTAATGTCCCTCTTCCGTCTGCTCCTCTTTAATTAACGATTTTTAATGTCGCACAACTTTGCTTTTTCACTTTTGCTCTCTCCAATCTGCAGCAATTACAACAATGGCCAGCTGACTCCAGCGCACTTCTACAGTGTCCTGATAATTTTTCACGTAACAAATAAAAAATCAAAAAACAAAAAAAACAGATAAAATACCACACAATTGTTCGTTGAAGCTGTCATCCGCTGGTTGTGTATTTTTTTCTTCGCCATTCGCCGCACTTAATCATATTAACCCGCAAATAAAGTGTCGCGCGCGTGCGTGCATATGTAGCTGTGTGTGTGTGGTCGATCTATGTGCGTGTGGGTGCCACCATCACACATAATAAAACATTTAAATGATGGCACTTAATTTAATTGTTCCTGCCGTTTGCATGTGTGCGTGTGCGTGTGTGTGTGTGTGTCATTGCAGGCACTGTATTGTCAACGCTGGTGATATGCGGTCAAGCGGTACAAAAAGCGGAAGAAGCACGAAGGAAGAAGACAATGTGAAATGTAGAAGCATGTGAACACTGGTATTTTGCTGCAGAACTTTTTTTTTCTCATTTCGCTCTGTTTCAGATGGGTAATCATTTTTAAGTGTGAATGAGGCGATGTTTGTTCGTGTGCGTATTTTTTTCCGTTTTCTCGCTGCGCACAATTGCAGTGTTAATTTTGTGAATGTAGGAGATGAGATATGGCCTCACATGAATATTGCAGTTAGTAGATGTGAAAATGTGCATAAAAATTTAAAATAATAGTTCAAATGACAATAATGATTAATGTAACGCACGCGCTTGTAGAATGCATTTATTCGAACAAAAATGCGCCAAGCGTAAAAAAATTTGAAAGTAAAATTTTTTGGAATTTAATAAAAAAAGGCATTTATATATAAAAAACAAAATACTTATTAGTTCACTTATGCATACATACAGGCGTACTTTAACATGTGTGCGTATAAATGTGTGAATACATAATTCGGGACAGCTGTATTGCGTGCAGCCAGAACTCCCGTGGGTCGCACAAACCACAACAGTTTAATGCTGCGGTTAATGTGACTTTTACCAAAAATGCACGACCGCACAAACAGACACAGACACCGCCCACACGCGTTCGTTACTCTGAATTGTAAATTGTTTTGGTTGTTTTCGTTTTTAGGAAATTTATGCAAACACCAAAATTAAATCTCAACAATTTTAACAAATATATATCACGCGTTTGTTGGCAATGCATTTGCTCCATAAACAAAAGCATAAACAAATTTTATTCTAATTAGACAGCGTTATTAGGTACCGTTATAAATATACATACAGCATAAAGGAAGAGGTGATTGATATATCTGCTGCATGATTACAAACATTTTTTTTTGTGTATTTTGACATTTTTCCAGTGCCCGACTGATAATAAAGAAAATATAACTATATTAAAGTGACAGATACCTGTAAAATTTCGAAAAAAAAATATATATTTTTTTTCATAAAATGTTGGTTAGTTGGTTGGTTTAAGGGTGGCCCCGCATCGGAATGCCACATAGACCGCAAGTTGGGTCCGTTGTGTTGCCCTACAGCTCATTATATTATATTATTTCCCCACCTAACTGAGATTTTTACTATAGATTTTGGTCCAAGATATTAATTCGTTTCGAGAATTTAATGAGAGATTCGATTTTCAGGTCCGAGAGTACTGAAAGATTGTCAATTGTTGGAGAGCCTAGAAGAGCAAGTCGAGCCGGGACAACTGCACAGCAAATGCCTGCTCGATACTTCCTCATCTTTGTCCTCGCAGTATCTGTACAGGTCGTTTTGAGGAACCCCGAGCCGACGAGCGTGTTGTAAAATGTTAATATAATCCTTTAAAAATATGTAAAAAAATTTTTAGAACGTAAATTTAAGTATTTCTTAATTATGGACTGTCAACCGTGACGATTTCTCAGAAATTTCTATGTGAATTTACAATTTCGAAAATTTTTGGAAAAAATAATTTTTTCGAAGCAAAAATAGTAGGAAAATTCGCCCCAAAATTAATTTTTTTTTTAAGCATTTTATTCCGCGATTTTGTTTTTCATTTGGTTTTAATTCATATAGAAATGGCCATTTACAGGTATAGGGTTTTTCAGTAAAAGCGCTTCAACTTTTGAACTTTTTTGAATAAAACAGAAACGGTTTGACTGTTTTAACTAATTTTGTTTTATTATCGAGTTTGAACATATACATTTAAGTATGAAACTCGATTTCTTTTGCATGACCACCGCGTGCACGTTTTACAAAGTCCAATCGTTGAACCCAATTTTCGACCACTCTTTTGCATAAATCGGCCGAAATTCCAGCAATTTCGCGTTCAATATTGGCTCTGAGCTCACAAATCGTCGCCGGCTTGTTACTGTAGACCAATGACTTCACATAACCCCAAAACGGGGCGGCTTGTTAAATGGACCGTAAAATGACCGTAATGCTCTTAAAGTAGCAGCAACAGAACGATTATTTTCAGCAACAGAACGATTATTTTCGTTCCATGATGAAATGTATACTAATGAAGTTTACAAATGACAAGCGAAAAATAAAAAATATTGCGTCGTTCGCCCTCCCTATCGGAAAAAAGTTGAAGCGCACCTATTAAAAAACCTTATATTTGTCCCCTTAAAAATTAGCAATAATTTATTTTATTTTATGTGATAAGAGATGCACAGGGTGTCTGGTCGCAGAATTAGTAGTTAGAAAGTTAAATAAATAAAATAAAAAAAAAAATAAAAAAAATCGAATGACAAAAGTTTATTTCATTGAGTACTACAAAGCAGACAAGTGCGGATTTTATTTTTTTTAATTATTTCCTCTAAATGTTGCCCGTTACGTCGGACACACTCTTGTAGTCTGGGTACTGTACTCTCTGTCACTCGCTGGAGAAGTGATGTTGGGATGACATTAACCACACAAACAATGCTTTCTTTTAGTGCTGAGATGGCCGCCGGCTTTGTTTAATAAACTTAATGGTTAATGGTTAATAGTTGTAAAGGGTTAAGGTATGTCCCTTTAGCACTGCGACCATATTGATATATTGTGCACCTTATGCTGTCTATTGACTGCTAAGTATGCTTATGAATTGTACCAGCTCCTTCTGAGGGAGTGATTGTAGGTCTTCATCTATAACCATGAACTTGTTTAAAAACTTTTTCCTTCTATGCGTCAACCCCGGACATTCGATGATGAGATGTTTTATAGACTCCTCATCTTCGCAGCAAAATCTGCAGGTGCTGGTGTTAGTTATGCCTAATTTATGTAAGTGTTTGTTGCAGGTGAAGTGACCCGTGAGGGCACCTGTGAGAGTACGAATGCTCTTTTTGTTTAACGTGAGGGCCATGTTTAGCTCTTAACTTTTGAGGTTTTTGTTTTTTATCTAAAAAAATCGGTTGCAGGCCTGAGTTGCGTTTTCTGATGCAAAAAATGTTAACCTAAATGGCCCAGATTTGTACAATTGTTGTTGGTACTATTTGCGTCACAACGACATGCGTATGTAAAAAAAGAAACTTTGCTGGTGTCAGCGTTATGGTGTGAGCGGCATTTTCATCAGGAGGATGAACAAATATTTGCTTTCTGTGACTAACCTCAAGTAGAAATAGAGCTGAGGAGGATTTTTCATTTTTGATTTGAGTGCAAGGCATGAAAGCCGCTTTGATTGAAAAAGAACACAGCTTGTGAGCGCCACTTCTTATCTACACATAGAGGAAATTAAGGGTACATTCAGACAAAGTAGGTTGTCTCCCGTTTACCACTGCTCTATACATTCGTTGGACTATCTAATTTTTTGGTCATTCAAGGCTCTGTGCATTGCGGACTATATGGAAAGTAAAATACCATTGGCGATATGTATAGGGTTTTTGAGGTGTTATTTTAATATTAAAAGAAAAATGCTATTTTTTAATATAAATGGCCCGATGTTTATTTCATTATAAAGAGGAAAGTATGCCGTTAATAGTGGAAAATAACATCAGTCAAATGACCACTATGACCACCATCTTACAGGACAATATCCTTTTCATGAAATTTTCCATAACCGAATTGCAAAGTGGCTGCTCTATGTACTCGATAGCCTCACGAATTCCATCTTTGAGGTCTTGAATTGATCCTGGGCTGTTGGCGTAGACCTTCTCTTTCACGTGGCCTCAAAGAAAAAAGCCACAAGGTGTTAAATTACAAGATTTCGGTGGCCAATTGTGATCACCTCTTCGAGAGATAACACGATCTGGAAACTTTTTCCGTAAAAGATCAATGGTTTCGTTGCTTGTGTTGCACGAAACGCCATCTTGTTGAAAATAAACGTTGTCCAGATTAATACCATCCACTTCCGGCCATAAAAAATTGTTAATTATCTCTCCGGTTTAATACCTAAGACCTGTTATTGGAAAACCTTTTATATGCATATAATAGGTGCTTACTTCTTTTTGCTGTATTTTCGATCGAGCCTCTTCTTCGATTTGCGGTGTGTCTCTTAAAGTTGTTGCACAAATAGAGTGACCTACAGTGTTATGCTACTTCCAAAAGGCAGATAGCTTTTCATTAGAGGCTTTTGTATGGCAGAAATATACTCGGACCTGTTAAGCGGTGACCACTATTAGCAAAAGCTTTTTCTATAATTTTGGGTGTTTGTTGCTACGGCGGCCGCCATAAAAAATGCATTTACACGACACAAATGTCGTTAATCTCAAAGTGCCATCCGCTGGCATTAAAATTTATGGAGCACTCTATCTTGTCTTGGCGCTTGCCAATTTTCAAAGATTGTTTAACCCTTGAATACTTAAGTTGCGCGCTCATGCAGACAGGCTAAATTATCTTTGCTAGCTATTTCCATTCGATTAGCTTAACTTCTTCAAAATCTTCAATTGAATTCCCTACGCTCATGTATGTGAATTTCTTGTTGTTCCAGTGAACTATGACAGAATTCGCCTCAATAGTGTCAATACCAAATTTAGTCGTTATGGCGAGGGTAATTGAGCTAATATTCGTATGTGGGGCTGAACGATTTTTGGAAATATTTACCCAGTCTGCATATCAAATTTCCATAGAATACCTTTTTTTTGTATCATGTTTGTATTTATTAAGAGGGAAAATTTTAATAAATATCTAATTTAAGCGAATTATTTTAATGACTGCATACTTGCATACATTCGTGCATGAATAGTATTACTCATACGACACGTTGATTTTCACAGCAATTTTTTTCACTTCTACAACTCGTGCGTTTGGAATGACAATGAAAATATATATGAAATAAAGTATGTTAAATAGAATGAAAATACTAAAATTAAATTAATATTTTGCTAAAATCAAAAAATATATTTTATCCGTATGGTTCAATCAACGGGGCGTATGCGTAATATTTATAAACATATATGTACATACAATATATCATATCAATCCACGGGGCGTATGAGTAATTTTGATAAACGTATTTACTTTTCGAGGTGCGAAAATTCCACCAAAAACTAAGCGAAAAATATTTGAAACTCACGTGACAAAAAGAATACCAGAATTATGGGCAATAATAAATTTCGTGAAAAATTCTTTAATTTTTATATGCGAAACATTTTTTATTTGACCAGAAAGTCTGGTAGAGTCTAATGTGTTTAATTGCATCAAC
Source organism: Anastrepha fraterculus (assembly GCA_037575425.1). Taxonomy (NCBI): domain Eukaryota; kingdom Metazoa; phylum Arthropoda; class Insecta; order Diptera; family Tephritidae; genus Anastrepha; species Anastrepha fraterculus. The sequence goes on from JAYXIM010040147.1 coordinate 181,314, forward strand.
ACCTTATTGTGCTGAAATTTTTGTCAACTTGAAAAAATGTTGAGTTCATTATTTTGATTTCATTTCAAAGCAATTATTTTATTATTCCGATAAATTAGCTTATTTTGCTTAACGAAATACTTTATGTTTTTGTGCGAAATATTTATTGCGCAATCTGACCTTCAAACTTTTTTAAGCGCCTTGTCTACTTATTGGCGTATTTTGAGCAGCATATGAAACTTTTTTGGGCAGATGCAAAACAAAAAATAGAGTAAATGAAAAAAAAATTAAAATACAAAAAAAGTATGCACCTAGCTTTGAAAAATATGCTTGTATGTATAACATCTAGTCCGACATTGTTTTGATATGTTTAAGAAATTAACTCAACTGTCTAATTGTGGATAAATTTAATTCAAAACTATTCGTATTATTTTCGCCAAAAGAAATTATGCCAGAAGAAAACGTATCTAAGTACAATAAATTTAAACGCTTGTTATTAAGTTGCTGATAATAAAAATTCTTTTATGATATGGAAAGTTGCAAGTGTAGCTAAGCTACAGCCAATGACGCAATTTTGCATGGCATTCGAAAAATAAATAGTACGAGGGTGGCTATTTATATTGCTGGCCTTGGGCACTGCTGGTGGTGGCACCCGTTATCCATCTTTTTAGTAGAAATTTTGATATATTTTATCGTAAATGCGCTCAGAATGTTTTAAGGTTGCTTATAGTGCCTTTAGAAATTCATTTCAAGGGGAAAATGAAATTAAATCGTGAACATTTTTGAGCGACTATTTTTCAAAATTTCTACTTGAATTAATAAGTCAAGAATACATTAATCAGAATCGGAATCAGGTTTTATTTTAAGTAACTAAATATACAGAAAATATCAGGGAAAAAACAGGACTAACTCAAGGCCATCAGCTGGTTTTAAGAATAATACACTAATAAACAGAAAACATTATATGGCAAGCAAGCAAAATACTTTAGTACCTTAAAAAGTGGTACTAAGAACATTTTTGTGCCCGCTGTTCGCTCACCGACGAATTCTGGAAAGGTTGTTGCGTTCAAAATTAAATGTTGTGTCAGAAAATATATTACAATAAGACTTTGCCTGGCCATTTAGACTAAAAAAAAGGTGTGTTCGCTTTGGATCCTTTAAATTAAAGGTGCGCAACTAAGTTCTCGCTGTTTTTTTGATGAAAATGCAACTTTATTCTGAAAAAATGGTTACAAGTGAATCATTGAAAGTATTGCCCACCGCTGGCTACTACTTTTTGCCATCTTTTTTTGGTAGATCTCGTATACCGTAGCGCTGAAACTGTTCATATTTTGAGGCTATCCACGGAGTAGCCATTTTTTCATGTTTTCATATGAATGGAACTGCTGGTCAACTAGACCATGTGCTATTGATCGGAACAGGTGATAATCGGACGGCGCAATATCTGGAGAATATGGCGGGTGGGGTAGGATTTCCCATTTCAGTGTTTCCAGGTAGGTTTTAATGGGTTTGGCAACCAGAGGGCGAGCATTGTCATGCTGTAGAATCACTTTTTCATGCCTCTCCGCGTATTGCGTCCGCTCTCGCACAGTGCTCGGCTCAATCGCATCAATTGAAGTCGCTACCGATCCCCAGTGATGGTTTCGCTTGGTTTCATAATAAATAACACCAACTTGGTGCCCTCAAATACTTAGCATAACCTTTGCAGCGTGAATATTCGGCCGATGCACCGACGTAGAATCATGACCGGACAGCCCCCATGACTTTCTTTTTTTTGGATTGCTGTAATGAATCCATTTTTCACCACCCGTCACGATCCGATGAAGAAAACCCTTCCTTTTTTGCCGCTGGGGCAGTTGTTCACAGACGAAAAAACCACGTTCAACATCCCTTGGTTTTAACTCCCAAAGCATACAATCGCTTGGAAATAGATTGGCGGGTAACTCTTAATACTAAAACACGTTCTTCTTGCGTTTGACATGGATCCTCATTGAGCAATGCCTCCAATTCAGCGCCTTCGAACGTTTTTGGCCTTTCTTCACGCGGACGGTCGTCAACATTAAAATCACCGTCTTGGAAGCGACGGAGCCAATCTCGGCACGTCGTTTCACTTAAAGCAGCATCTCTATAAACTTTTTGTAGCTCTCGATGCGCTTCAGCCGCCGTTTTCTTTTCGAATAAAAGAAGGAAATCAACACTTCCCGCAAAAAACGATTATTCGGCACAAAATAAGACATTTTCAGAAAACCAAAAGAATATGATACCATCACAAAATAACTAATGTGTCGAAACAGTTTGTTTACCATAAGTATAAGTTTGGTTTATGATGTTTAGGTTATGTTAGAATCGACTAGCACACACTGCTGGCGGCAGCTATGGACAAGCAGCGGGAACTTAGTTGCGCACCTAATACTTTAAAAAATGCCCTAGAAATGCGACCGGACAAGGTACTTCGAAAATTGGTGCAAGTAAATGCAAAAGCGTTTTGACCATCATGGAAATTATTTTATTTTACTCATTTTTTTATTTCTATGAAGTCAAGGAAACACAATTGCAAAGTGACTAAAGAATAATGTAAATACATACATATACATAATTCAATTATAAACTTACATCTAAAAAACAAAAAAAATAAATAATTGGCGCGTACATTTCTGTTGTATGTTTGGCCGAGCTTCTCCACCTATTTGTGGCGTGCGTCTTGATGTTGTTCCACAAACTTACATCTAATTAACTAAAATGTAGATTTCAATAGTACAAAAATATATTTCTTGGAAACTGTGAAATCCAGCAGGTTGGAATTAGAGGCCTCATTTAAATCATGAGGTGCACTTTCAGTAGGAGCATTGCGAGCATAATTTGTATTACTTAATCAGATAGGAGGAAAGAGCGTTACGTGGGACTCGCAGAGATGTAAGAAAAGTAATACTTTGAGACAGAAATGAGCAATCAATGTTGCCTTCAGTAACAATGAAAACAAACGAGACAGCAATAATCAATCTTCTGCTTTCTAAAGACTTCAAGTTGATCAGTTGCAAACGGGATATGTAAAATGGGATAGGATTAGAAAATTTTAGTGGTTTCAGAGATACCTACAAACCTGTAATTACAAAGTTTATGGTATAGGCTCCAAATAAAGGCAGTGTATTACGATCTGAAGCGAGCATAAACATAAATTTGAGAGTATAAGGGTCCGTAAAATGTGAGCTAGAGCAAGCGCAAGATAGAATATGATTTAGTGATTATGAAATGAAAAATGACTGTCAAAGATTGCACCTAAATCTTTGGATTATTTTACAGAGTGAAGTTCAATATTAGATATGCTATAAGTAGTAAGACAGACAATAGGGATTTTAGAAAAAGTGACATGGCAGCATTTTTGGATATTTAAAGAAAGTTGAGATTTTTGACACCACAAAAAAAATGTGTCCATATAAGTGTTATTTATATCAGTTGTGGTATTTATAGTTGAACATGTTTTTAAATCGTCTGCATAGAAAAGAAAATTAGTTAATAAGAAGCAATTGCTAAGGAGTAGCGGGCCTAAAACACTTCCCCGAGGCACTTCATATTGACCTTGGCAACGAACCAGTTGCCACTTTGTTAATAGAAATGCTAAGTCTCACATGGGAAGACTACGTTACTATGTAAATAGCAAAGCTTTCGCCCTCAAAGCAAAGCTTGACTCAAGTAAATGGAAAGAAAGGCTGAACCAAAAAAAAAAAAAAAAAACCGCACCATCTCACGCAGTAGCCCACTTCTTTGCAAGCTTTGTGCAGAGCATTATTAAATTTATTTGTATTACACAAAATTAAATCCAAATTGTTTGTTAGTTTATAATTTGTGAAATCACTTCCAGCTCAAACTTCAATGTGAACTGCAACTGTGATTTGGAATTTACGGTAAACATATTTTTTTTTTCGCCATTATAAAAGTTGGCGTAAAATTAGTCACTCTAGCGGAAGGCTTAATAGTTTTGGTAATGGCGTTGACCGTAAATCGTATTTGAGACTTGGAAACAATACAGCTGTAGTAAAGGGTGGTTAAAATTCAAGGGCCGATGTTGAATCTGAACCACACCTAAACGTCAACGACACCGTTGGACTTCTTTCTTTGGGGTTATTTGAGAGAAAAGGTTTACGTCGATAAGACAGCAACAATTCAAAAGCTAAAGGATGAGATAATTCGGCACATTAACGGCATAGAACCTCAATTATGTCTCAGCGTTATCGAAAATTTGGACCATCGGATGGAGGTGTGACGTGGCGACCATTTGGCCAATATTTTGTTCTACATGTAATTGAGCAACACCAATATTATCATAATAAAGAGAAATGATAATAATTTCCTAAGGAAATTGTATTTTATTCAAAATCAATACCGGCCCTTGAAACTTAGCCACCCTTTAGATAAGGAACTATTTGCGTTTGGTGGTCTTTGGAGGTGTGCCGCCGAGACTGCGGCGGCCATTTGGCCAATATTTTATTTCATGCGTAATTGAGCCATACCAGTATTATCATTCTAAAGAGAAATGATAATAATTTCTTAAAGAAATTGTATTTTATTCAAAATCAATACCGGCCCTTAAAACTTAACCACCCTTTATATAAACAGACAAGAAATGGAGCGCGTTGAGGTCAAAATAAAGATTTCCTTCATTCAAAATTATTTTTTTCTCATTTAATATTGTAAAAAAAAATATTTAAAAACTAAACTGGATTATGAATTTTGCGCTACCTTTGATATTTTGATTTTTGTGAAAAGTTTAAATATTTAAAAGAAAAAACATCTTTTGAGAGTTGGTAAATATCGAAAATTACCATACTTATTTGCACCTAAAATGCAGTTGTGAATGCGCAGTTCAAATTTTAAGTTAATCTGTCACCTTTTCCGCTCCACTGAATGAACTAAAAAATGTAGTTTCGAGAAAAAGGCGTTTTAAATTTTTAGCGGTGTGCCCAAATTTAAAACAGCAGCACAGCAACATTTTTCCACCGTTAATTTTGCAAAAAACAATAACAAAGCGCCGGAAGGTAGAGATATTTTATACTGACAGTTAACACGTCAATTATTAATTTAAAATCTTTAACTATGAAATAATGAAAATTTAATAAAATAGTAGATATTGCGAATGCCTACTGTTTCACATATAAGAGCAGGTGTTTGTTTGCATACCTGCTTGGCCCTACAGTCCTTTTAATATCCGGATTTTATTTTTACAACTAAAGTGCAATCTGCCTGTTATCATCATTAATTATTTTAAAAGTATTTATTGTAAATTTAATAAAATATCAGGTATTGCGAACGTCAAAAGGTCAGATAGATTTCCGTAAATATCAACGTATGTCTATGCACAGGTATGCTGTGAATGCGTATTAAATTTAAATTGATTGCATAACTGTATTAGATATTTGAACGTCACACCATTGCGGTTCCTAGCAATATTGGCAAAATATTGTCACTTTCGAAATACCGCAAAATGCTTGTTAACACAACATACTTAAATATTGATATGCAAATAAAAAGCCAATAAAATGTGTTAAAGTGTGTGAAAAGTAAATTCGAATGCAATGCAATTGACAATGACTTTTGTTTTTGGAATGTTTGCATGGTTATGTAAGTGTGTGCATTAGCAAACAAAAAATAAAAATAAAAATAAAAAAAATAAATTCAGCTAATTTTCAGCTAATATAGCTCGTGTTGCAGCTGTTTTTTTATGTTAGTTGCACTCAAATTGTTATTTCTTTGTTGTTGTTGCTTTTGTCACGCTATTACATGTAATGCAGCAGAATGCAAAAAATGTTAAAAAGCACACACATACACACAAATATCTATATTAAATGACCAACTCGTGTTACGCTTAAAGAGTGACGTGTCCTATTATGTGAACAGTTATTTTTAAATATTTTGAATAAACGAACATAATGCTATAATTTCAGCTGACACTTTGATTTTCATACCATTTTTTCCACAACGTGCGGCCTAAGAATTAAACTCGCCTAGCGCCCTTTGAATGAACCCACTTATCGTATTGGGATACAGTCCTGATGCCATTAACACCATATCATCAGCGTATGCAACCACGTTTATCCCACCTCCATTTAAGATTTATTAAGATTTTCTCTTCTTCTTCTTAATTTGCGCGATAACCGCTTACGCGATTTTTGCCGAGTTTAACAAAGCGCGCCAGTCGTTTCTTTCTCGTGCTAACCAGCTCCAATTGGACACACCAAGTGAAGCCAAGTCCTTCTTCACCTGATCTTTCCAACCTAGAGGACGCCTTCCTCTTCCTCTGCTACCCCAGCTGGTGGCCAGCATCGAATACTTTCAGAGACGGAGCGTTTGTATCCAATCGGACGACATGACCCAGCCAACGTAGCCGCTGGATCTTTATTCGCTGCGCTATGTCTATGTTGTCGTAAAGCTCATACATCTCATCGTTCCATCGTCTGCGATATTCGCCGTTGCCAACGTGCAAAGGTCCAAAAATCTTACGCAGAATCTTTTTCTCGAACACTCCAAGCGTCGTTTCATCGGATGTTGTCATCGTCCAAGCTTCTGCGCCATACGTCAGGACGGGCATGATGAGAGTCTTGTAGAGTGTTAGTTTTGTTCGTCGAGAGAGGACTTTACTACTCAGTTGCCTACTTAGTCCAAAGTAGCACTTGTTGGCAAGAGAGATTCTACGTTGGATTTCAAGGCTGACATTGTTATCGGTGTTAATACTGGTTCCTAAATAAACGAAGTCTTTTACAACCTCAAAATTATAACTGTCAACAGTGACGTGGGTGCCGATACGCGAGTGCGCCGACTGTTTGTTTGAAGACAGGAGGTACTTCGTTTTGTCCTCGTTCACCACCAAACCCATTCGCTTTGCCTCTTTATCCAGTTTGGAGAAGGCAGAACTAACAGCGCGGTTGTTAAGGCCGATGATGTCAATATCATCGGCATACGCCAGCAATTGTACGCTCTTATAAAATATTGTGCCTGAGCGGTTAAGTTCTGCGGCTCGTACGATGCTCTCCAACATCAGGTTAAAGAAGTAACACGACAGCGCGTCACCTTGTCTGAAACCTCGTTTAGTATCAAACGGCTCGGAGAAACTCCTTTTCGTACTGTCGAATGCAGCTTTGAAGTCGACGAAAAGATGGTGTGTGTCTATTCTCCTTTCATGGGTATTTTCCAAGATTTGGAATATTGTGAATATTTGGTCGATGGTAGACTTTTCAGGTCTAAAGCCACACTGATAAGGTCCGATCAGTTGGTTGACGGTGGGCCTCAGGCTTTCACACAATACGATACACATTAGAGGCGATATTTAGAAGACTAATCCCGCGGTAATTGGCGCAGATTGCAGGATCACCCTTCTTATGGATTGGGCAGAGCACATTTAAATTCCAATCGGCAGGCATGCTTTCATCCGACCATATTTTGCATAGGAGTTGATGTATGCACCTTACCAGCTCCTCGCCGCCATGTCGGTAGTCCGTCGGCGCTAATCGCAAATAACCTTAGAAGTACAGATAATACTCCCTCCTGTGAAGTACTCCTATGGACTCTCTTAGTTATGTTGATATTACCCTGGTTGCTAGCATAGAGATGATCCAATTGCTGATACAATTTTGCACCCCTAAGTCTATTATTGCCCGTTGGATAACATCGGTGCCAACTTTAAGATATGCGCCTTCTATGTATAGAAAAGCTGCCAAGGTGTAATCTTGACTTACTAGAAACCCCTCTATTGTTCGGATTACTTTCTGAAGCGCTGTTTCAAAGATTTGCCTTTGAAGTACAGTCTGTGTCCGAAGAAAAGAACCGGTTTTTTTCTTGTAACCTCAGGATATATTTCGTTCTGCTTTTTGCTTCATAATAGTCCCACTCAAGGGCTAAGACGCCAGTGCTAACTCAGCTTAGTGTCCCATCCGAAACTTTCACGTAAATGCAACCAATCAAAAATTAGTGCGAAGTACGCGAAGCGTTTTGAGGCGGTATTTTTATGCACGCATTCGAAAGGGCCGAAATTATCTTATGCCGTGGCTGCAAAAGTGATTAAAAAATTAAAAAAGTTGCTGGTGGTGTGGAATCAGCGGTATAAAGTGTACAAAAATGTTGATAACTATTTCCGAGCGCAGCTTGAAGCGAGTGACGTCAAAAAAACAGGATTAAGTGATCGTTCAACTTTTTAAGCGGTACCCTTCTTTGTGACTACGCCAAGCACGATCAGTTTTTGCTAAAAAGGAAATACATGTGAGTATCAACACCATCGAACCTCGACTGGATATGTTGGCCCCATATCCTACCGTCCCACATCAACAAAACCACTGCTCTCAGAGAAGCTCATTGAGAGACAACAAAACAAGAAAATGGAGACACAGTATTAGACTGGCCTTCCCAGTCCGCAGACGCCAACACCATTGAAAATGTGTGAGGAACTATGAAAACTCATCTTGCCGGAAGGCCAATCCATGATTTAAAGCAACTCGTGCGTCGAGTTCGAAAAATCTAGTCCTGTTTGTCGACGAGCTACGCAGAAAATCTGGTTTAAAGCATGCCGAGAAAATGCTAGGCTATACTCGACGACGATGAAGACTACACGGCTTACTGAGTAATTGCGACTCGTAGTTTTGTACATACTTTCAGGTAAACAAAATTTTAAACATATACCTTTTATACTTCTTGAATAATCGCGGCTCCTTTTTTCTAACACAGACTGTAAGCGTGTTGGGCAGTTGATATACTAGAGCTCTACAGCGAGCTTCTATGTGTGTATCTAAAAGGAAAGGATATAAAACTACTTGGTCTAAGGCCCTTCGCTCATTCGTGACCTCTTCCACATATCTTTGGTATGAAGACGACAGTATCAAGTTTCCAGATATTTGCAATATAGTCTAGGTTTTGACATGTTTTGAAAATCTCCATTAGCTATGGTAGAATCTATCAAGAGTTTCCTGTAATGAAAATCATGAAAATGATTTGATGCCCATGCAACCTTCTGCTTTGTGATTGTTACATCGACAAGATGCTGCGGCTCCACCGGATTCTCCCAACATCGCTATCGTGATTGCTGCATCCTGGAAAATGAGTACTTAAAAGAAGTTCTAGCGATTCTTCCGCCATAGATGTCCACAAGTACCCTCTGGCCTCTTGATCTAAAAAACTGTTGAATGAACTTTGGATAAAATACGGCTATGCTTAGCAGAATTTCTGGTTGATGCGTTGGAAGAACAGAAACCTCTCCAGCTGTCTTTCTTGGCGCCCCTAGTTGCTTTCTTGTACTGTCTCTAATTTTCATTTCCCTGATCTCGCTTCTTCCCTTAATTTGGGAGCTCATTGCTCCACCAAGGAGGATAGGATTTATTGCTATGAACACGACGTTTTATAGACCCTACTGAATGTCTTCTCCATTATTGTAAGCCTCAATGTTTTCTGCGAGATTGATTTGATGGATCGGAATCCTTCCTATTTTGAACTCTACACATTTTTGTTCTAAGTGGATTACGTTACTGTAAGGGTGGATCTACCGCAAGATCCAGGTGATAAAGCATCCATCTTTGGTCCAAGAAAGACTTTTTGCTTGAGACCTTCCCTGAGGTTGGTTGATCACGCGCTATGTAGACGGAGGCATTTTGATTCTGTCGCCGTCAACAGCCTCCATTTTCCATGATTGTCACATCCGATGAGCTATAGGATGGGATTAAAAATATGTTTAAATGTTTCTTTGATTATAGCAACATGCCCTGGAATTACCCTAGGTGCGCTTATAGTACAAGTTGTAGTTGTGAGAGCGAAACCGCGTACCTCAGTGCTCCGCAATCTGGGCTCCTGTATCAATGCGATGTCTACGTTCTCTTCCGATAGGAGAACGATTAGGGTGTGCGTGCCTATTCAATAAAATTCACTTTAATGTTTCCTGTCGAATTTCTCGTAGTAATGAATTGTTTTTGGTGGGTACTGCTAAAACTGTTTGTGGAATGAATGCTTCTTTCGGGAGGACGCTAGCTCAATTTAATGCTTTTTCTTCTTCCTTTCTTGCGTATACTTTGAGTTTTCTTACTCCAAGTTTGCTTTTAAGATGCTACTTGTAAGACTTTAAAAAATTGTTCCTGAAGAAGTACAGTCCATACTATATGTAGTCTACACAAACTCGCAGTGAGCGTTGGAATATGCTTTCATGAATATAAAGCTACTTCTATTAATCCAACTTCTGTGTAATTAAACCAGTTGCCAGTCCATATGAGTCTTTTCGAGATTTTTTAAATCTTCTTACTTCTTACTGCCACCTCCGTTTTGTTTTTACAGCCCAGTGAGAAAGCGTGACCCTTAACATGTTGAGAAACTTCAAACCCTACTCAAGCACAATTTTGAGAACTATTGATCTTGGGCAAAGAGCTCACACACACCTGCCATAGAATAGACATTTGGTTTCCTTTTGAACGGCCTACTGTATTATGAATGGCCCAATGGAAAGTTTAGTGTGTAAGTTTGTAACAAATATCAATTTTATGAAGTGAGCCGCTTTAGGCAAAAGGCTCACAGCGTAGAGCATTTTCAGCATCGCTCTCAAAAATATGCATACATACATAGGGACATACTATGGAATTTAAGAAATGTATGTATATATGCACACTCATGTATGCACATACACACACACACTTCCCCATACGAGCACTTATCATTTTAAGTGCAATTATTTTTTTTTACAAATTTTTTTATATAACTATTCCATATATGAGCGTCAATGAGTATCCACTTATACATATACAAATGCGATATGTGTCGTTATGTGCAAGTGTCTGCTTCCGATAGTGTTTGTTTGGCTTTTGGTTGACATTTGTTAGCATTTATTTTATGCTTTGTGGATGTTTTTGTTCGTTAGGTATTTGCTGCCACACACCACCGTTGGTTGGCTGTTGTTGCCATTGCTATTGTTAGCCTATTGTTGATATTTATTTATGTATTTATTTATTTATTTAACACTACACCAGTGACGTTTACTTGTATTTTGTGTGCAATGTGAGAACCGCTTAAACCAACTGCCCAACCAACCTTTGCAACTAGAAAAATCAAGCTCAACTTTCATGCAACAATGATACTCAATAAAATGATGCTGTGCTATCATGCGGTACAAAGGGAAAAGGAAAATGTATTAAATTAAAATATTTTATATTGACAGTAGTTGCGGTTGTGAATTCCGGTTCATTTTGTGGCATTTGCGGTCAATGTGTCCTATCAGTTGAGTACTTCCTCGATGGTGTTGCGTAATTAGCGCACATACCGCAAAAATTTAACAACAACTCCAACCGGCCCAGCAACCACAAGCGGTAAAAGTCAAAAGTGGTGAGAATTTTTTTTTCACCTTTATGTTTCATATGTATGTATGTATGCATGAAAGCGAATTGCGAGAATTTGTTTTTCTCATATTCAGAGCGCCAATAGGGATTGCATGAGTCGGGTAGTTACTGGAGATAAAACCTGGATATTTGAGTATGTCACCGAGACCCGCAAACAAAGTCAGTGATTGAGAGAAGAGGAGCTGAAAAGGGTTGGGAGCTGATAAAAAAGACGAGGATGTCCAGTTTAGATGAGGTTAGATTAAAATGGTGGCCTAAGGAGTGGGCATACTTGGACAAAGAAATCGAATTCATCCTTTATGATACCACTGTGAAGGAAATATGGTGGAGGGAGACCGATGGGATGAAAGGGGAGGAAGAGAGAGGTGGGTCTAGCGTGGTTAGGAAGATGGGTTTAGTATATGTCGATTATGAGCGATGACTGTGTTGCGGTTGCCGCTTTATGATGCTAATGAAGTTTATCAGATTTTTAATGTCAAGGCCTGCTATATCGGCTAGCGTAGGAAAGAAGTAAGAGCCAAGAGGCCTAAATCTTAGCCCCACGAGAGCAGAAGAGCTAAGAGAAGGTGCTGAGATGATTCCAATTCGTCCTCCATACAGCTGACCCACGGACTCGAGGTAATTCCAAGTCTCACATCATGCCCACCTCGCGGATAGTGTCTTGTAAGAACACCCACGACGTTGGAGAGTTGAGGTTTTGTCAATCTCAGAAAATCGCTCGAGCTCGTCGATTCACACGTGGACAGAAGTATTTCGCGACATCACTAGTTTATGTACTTGCCCAGCACTCGCTGAGTGTACGCGAAGCCCATCTTTCCAGCCGCAGACCGCACATGATCAAGCGGATCCCAATCCTCTCCCTCCGCGGGAAAATCACCTGTCATGTCCCTTGTTTGGCCAGCTCATCCGCCTCACAGTTTCCCGGAATGCTTTTGGAATTCTGGTAACGTTTATCAGACACACGTAATGGCAGCTTCCTTGAAGCGGTGGGTGTTTGTAATATATTGAAAATTGCCCATCGCAGGTTGTTATTGATTGTGAGATCGAAATACGGGCTACCCCCTAAAGTTTGCTAAGTCGAAACTTCATACTATATATATATATAATTGGCGGGTACACCCTTTTTGTGTGTTTGGCCGAGCTCCTCCTCCTATTTGTGGTGTGCGTCTTGATGTTGTTCCACAAATGGAGGGACCTACAGTTTCAAGCCGACTCCGAACGGCAGATATTTTTATGGGGAGCTTTTTCATGGCAGAAATACGCTCGGAGGTTTGCCATTGCCTGCCGAGGGGCGACCGCTATTAGAAAAATGTTTTTCTTTATTTTGGTGTTTTCACCAAGATTCGAACCGACGTTCTCTCTGTGAATTCTGAATGGTAGTCACGCACCAACCCATTCGGCTACGGCGGCCATACTATTGTTGCATAAATTACAATCGGTTGGGCTATCATACCTATGATAAAGTCATTATATCAATTTGTAGCTCTGATCCTGTGTGCAACCTCCTCCTCTATAGATCAGCAATACTCTTGGGGATTTAGCGCCAGTTTTGTTGAGAAAGGAACAACAACTGAGTCTCATGGTGAGTGTTTAGACTAAATACTTGACGTTCCATGACAGTCGGCCAGTTGCCAGAACGAGCCGGATTTATATCCGGCTAAGGATTGCCACTGCCACCGTAAATGTATGGTAAATGTTTATGTTGTGCAACAACGGATCCTGGGCGGCCTTTTGCTGGTTTATTTCGAATCTCTCTTGACACACCAGATGGCGTCTTCGCTAACTGTGCAGCTTATCACGCCAGAAGCAGTATTGCTGTACAGCTTGGTCCTTCAGGGGGAACGCCTCTGTGGGGGCCAAAAAATAGTCGATTTTTGAGAATTTTTTTTTGTAAGTAAAAAGGCGTATTAGTCAGCGGCCCTTATTCGTATTCTTTCGAGGGTCCTTAGTTTTTTCATAGTCTCTGCTTGACATCGCATGTTGCCGTCCATTTTTCCCTGCTTTGTAGCATCGATTGCACGAATGAATCTGGGTTGTAGTTTCCTCAAAATATGTTGCGAAATACGTAATAAGAATACGTGGTAACCGTCTTCTATCGCGCAAGTGGGATCCGATTTGTGTTTGAACCGATGGAGGTATGCTTTGAAGTATCCATGCCCGGTTAAAAATTGCGTCAGATAAAAATCCACCCCTCGGTGTTTTCTTTCAAGCCAGCTTTGCAAGTCTGAAATGCAGCGATGTGTCCAGCGGCCCTTCGCTGTGTTATTCCATTTTTGCTGCCAAGTTTGGGTACTAATTTCCCGTGCTACGATGCGTTGCGTTTCACTGTTCGCCAATAATGCAGCTTCGTTTGCAAATATCTCTATTGGATTCATGCCAGCGATAACCAGCACTGCTTCTTCTGAAACAGTTTTAAAGGCAGAACAGACTCGAAGCGCACATAAACGATACGCTGCCTTTATACCGCGGAAGTAGGAAGGATGTTGCTAGCCATGTGTCAAACAGGAGCACCATATAATATTTGGTTCTTCACCACCACACCTGCTAGAAGTTGGCATCGCCGTTGTTTTGACCCGCGGGCGTTTAGCATTATTCGCGATAAGGCTGCTACAGTTACTGATGCTTTTTTGGCCGCATACTCCAGATGAGTTCTACAAGATAACCTGCCGTCTATCATTATTCCCAGATATTTTACTTCTGGTACTGTCGTTATGCTGTGATTGTCAACTTGTATAGTTGCCCCTTCTATTTCTTTCCGGCTCGATATGAGAACGGACTCTGTTGTTTGCTTGGCGAGTTGAAGGCCGTTTTGCAACAGCCATGTATTAACCGACGCTATGGTCCGATTTACTTTTTCGCAGATGTCGTTCAGTCTCTTCGTCATAAAAACTATTGCGATATCGTCCGCAAAGCCGATAATGTTGGCACCATTGGGTATATTGAGGGACCTTGAGGGACCTCGCCTGAAACCTTATAACTCTTTCTGCCTACTGCTGTGTCGTAGTCCAGTACGCGATCTTCCAAACTGTAGGCTTAAAACTGTAGGTCCCTCCATTTGTGGAATAACATAGAGACGCACGCCACAAGTAAGAGGAGAAGCTCAGCCAAAGACCTAACAGAAGTGTATGCGCCAATTATTTATTTATTTTATTTAATCCCTGATAACTTTTGTGCCTTCTTCCATATATCGAATACGTATATGAATATTCTCTGCATATAAAACATGTTCAATAAATGTACGCTAGGGCGGGTCCATTTAAATATCGCTCATTGCTCTGTGAAAATCGTATTCTAGGGATCAAAATAAGAAACTTTGCCGAAGGAACCATACCTCTAAAACGAATTCTGATGTCCCCCAATTTGGGTCGAACTTTTGGGTAGGGGCAAATTTTGAAAAATCCCACTTTGACCCATTTAGAGTGCTCCAATCGAGTCCAAATGTATGATCGACCGCTCCACCCATGCCAGTGGCACACCCCTGGAACTCCCCGGGGGAGTTCCCCATACAATCATTTCAAAATATCACAATTTTTGGCCTTTACATGAAAAAAATCAGCTAAAAGTTCGACCCAAATTGGGTGGCATCAGAATTCGTTTTAGAGGTATGGTTCCTTCGGCAAAGTTTCTTATTTTGATCCCTAGAATATGATTTCTCAGAGCAATGGGCGATTTTTTTGCCTCCCCACAAATCGACCCGGCCTAATGTACGCATATTAATTTTTACTTGTATCGGAAATTTTATTCTAAGATAACTTTCCTTAATGTCGTTAACGCAGTCTTAGACCACTTGTTTGCCTGAAGTTTACGCGAAGTGAATAAATAAGATCAAATATAATACATATCTGTACTACCAGCAACAAACTTTTAGACTACCAGAAGTTTCTAGCACAAACTAGAAGAACAAACTCAATATTTCTCTTCTTGCATTATTTTTTCTGCGACGCTACAATACATACTTTTTTCGTGACCATTTATGAAAGGCGAAAATCTGCAGATCTTATGATAGTGCTTTTATCAACTTAGAAATCAGTTTAATTGTACTCGCAGATGCCGAGACTCGCACTGACGCAAAGTTGCGTTCAATTACAAAGTCCACACAAAAGTGAGTTTGTGTGAGTGCTTTGCTCTCAGTTGAAAAACTTCCAACTCTCCACTTGTATATTTATATTCTATTTATGCCCAGCTATGCTTGTGCCATTAGGTTATTAATATCCCTTTATTCTTATAGTATTTCCGTAATTTTTCGCAAACTTGCTTATCGCCGCTCCAAAGGTCTTTGTAAACAATTTACCATTGTCAATGCTCCCCTCAGTATGCCTGTTTACTATTAGTTTGATTTTGAGGATATATATATGTATGTACCTACGTATTTGTGTTCCTCACAAAGGATAATCTATTATGAGCATTCAATGGTGTTTTGTTTCGTTTGTATATGAGTACTTCATATTGTGTTAACCAAGCAGGGGAGCGGAGAGAAAACAATAAAAGTTATGCAATAAATAAATTTCCATTAAAGAAGAGTTCAGTTGAAGCCATTTCACTCACTTGTCCTTTACCCTCTTACCGTTCATATTCCATGCATTCCTATCGCTCTTTTCAATACTCGCCCGTTGCGTAGCTCTATATTGACGACCAATTGTCGTCTGCCGCCTGCCGTCTGCTGTCTGCGCGATTCGTTCACTGTTTGTCGATTGTGATAGCTGTTGCCTTTGAAAGCCTTCATCTCTGCTGCTGCAGATTCATATTTCCATTCACATTTTTTGAATTACCAAACATTTTTTTGTTCCACATTTTTTCGCCCGTGTTAACAAAGCGACAGCGTGAATTTCTAGCCTTGTAGTATCGAGATGATGTCGTTCTGTTGTCATGGAAACAATGGAGTTTAATTTGGCGGTATTACCTATACATACATACGTCACCTGACCAACATATATAGTCGCCTGTAATTGAACTGAGGCTGCGTAAATAGTTGCATTTTTACACTCATTCTAGCCTACTCTGAAGCTGAGGTGGATGGATTGAAATTAATAGCTAAGGAAGAGCCAAATATTCCATATTACATACGTACACATGCACATTCGAGCGGGCTAATTTGTATGGAATGATTTTTTTGACACCGTTCCTATTCTTAGATTCCGAATTAATGATGGAATTCTGCAAATTAAGAAACCTACAGTTTTATTCACACTCCGAAAGTCGAATTTTTTAATGAGAAACTTTTTCATTGAAGAACTGCTTCCGGAAGTTACTCATTGCTTGCCGAGGAGTGGTCGCCACTAGAAAAAAATTTTCTATGTATGTATAATCTAATTTTTATGTGCATAATAAAGGCTTTGAACTCTGACCCACCGAACGGTAGTCCCGCACAAGCACACTCGGCTTCAGAGAAAATGTTTTCTGTGCGGATGATAATATCTTCTTTATAGTTCCATCCTCACCGAGTGTAAATATTTTAAATCTGCTTGGAATTGTTCAACAAAAAATACGTAAAAATGGAAATAATAAGAAATATTTATGTAATAATAATTTAGCGGATAAATCAGTTGATTTAGGAACTCGCCGCCAAACCAGTCACCGGGGCGTTATTTGATATTTTCATGATAGTTCGATGGATAAAAGTGTTAATAAGATAAAACTAGCCTGTATAGGAGTGAGAGCTCTTAGAGAAGACCCATTTGGTATACTTCTTATTTTACAAGGTGTCGCCAAATTCAGAAAATCTCTGAGCGCACCAAAACATGTCTAAACTTTGTATTTGTCAAAAACGTACCAAATATGCGAATAGTTAAAAATGTAAACATACAAGGTGGCGCAAAATTAATCATTCATTTAGTTTTTGAATAACTTTTTTGCTAAATAAAAATAGAAATTGTTTTGTGTGATGAAAATTTTTATTTTGATCTTTACGCGCTCATCGCTTATCTATTTGTATACCGCAGCTGTCTATTTCACAAGTGTCAAATATGATTGACGTATGACGTCATTTGCGAAAATTATAAATTTTCGGATAGAGTGATTAATTTTGTGCCAACTTGGAACATAATCACAATTATTCACGGAAGCAAACGTTAAAATGGGTTTATATATATATTTTTTATTATAAAGGGAGCTCAAAAGGGAGATACTTTTTCCAATACGGCTTTCTTGACAGATCACGCGGGACTACTGTCAAACCAAATACATATTTTTTTCAATATCCATCAGATATCATTATGGAAAGACTTACTTCTTCACAACGTTTACAAATCTTACACTCGTATTACGAAAATCGACGCTCTGCGAAAAATTTCATCGCGTGCTCAGGCCAACTTATGGTGTTCAACGATAAAGCCCATTTTTGGCTTAACGACTACGTCAATAAGCAAAATTGCCGTATTTGGGCTGAAAAGCAACCCGAAGCCATTCAAGAACAACCAGGAAATATAGAGGAACCATCGGTCTATATTTCCTCAAAGACGAGGCTGGCGCCAATATAACAGAGAATGGCGACGCAATCGCGCCATGATAAACGACATTTTGATAACAGAAATCGAAACCTGTGATTGGCACAACCTTTGGCTGAAACAAATCGGCGCTACGTACCACACAGCCAGTGAAACAATAGATTTACTGCGTCGTCGTTTTGGTGAGGAATTCATCTGCCATCTAGGCCACCAAAATCGTGTGATATCACACCTTTGGACTTTTATTTGTGGAGGTATGTAAAGTCTAAATGCTTTATTGATAAACCAGCTTCGATTGAGGCATTGGAAGCCAACATGTTTTTTTTTTGTTTGTCGGGACAACTAGCAAGTGCAGTAGTCAGACATTAATTAAGTCCATGTAATGTACTACACTTGGATTCCCCTTTAATTTTCTTTAAATCTACCCGATCTCCGAAGAGATCTGAGTAGATCTTGTGGTGGCAAGGAGCCAAGATGGTCGTTTCTTAACACATCGGTGCCAAAGACCTCAAAATTGATTCGAGCGAAGGCGGGGCAGACGCACAGTCCGTCGTCTCATTCTCCTCTTCACAAGCTGGGCAGAGTACACTGTCTGAGATGCCCAACCTTTCCATCTGCTTCGCCCACAGAAAGTGGCGCGTCATCAGCACAACCAGCCGTCTGCACTCCATTCGGCTTAAGGGCTTGCGACAGTCGATCGGACATGACAGGTAACATCAGTTTAGTCGAGGATTACTCTACGATATTTAATTTCATTGGATAGCTGGACTGTGACTCCTTTTAGCTTTGGCAGAACGACTCTATCAAGCTTCTTTCTTCTGGAGAAGAAGACAATACCAGTCTTGGTGGTATTTGCCGATAGCCGACAGCACCAAGTGTCAATCAGCTCCAGAGTTTTCTGCACTTTGCTGCAGATGTTCATAAGCGAAGGGCCTGTTACCAGATAGGCAACAGCGTCCGCATATGCTTGTGCGTAGACTCCTGAATCGTTTAAGGTGGTGAGTAGAGGATCGATTACCATGCACCAGAGCAAAGGAGACATCACACCGCCTTGGGGGTAACCTCTATTAACCCCGGATGATGCCAGCAGATCTTCTTCTGCCCGTACCGAGACGATTCTTTGGGCCAGCATCGAACGAATCTATTTCACTAGCACCCGGTCTACGCCGTGCCTACTAGCAGAGCTACACATACTGTCAAAAGTGGCATTATCAAACACCCCCTCTATGTCTAAAAAATGCCCATAGCGTAGTCGCTCCTGTCGATGGCCAGCTCTACCCTAGTATCAAGGTTTTGCAGTGCCGACTCGCAGGATTTTCCGCTTTGATAGGCATGCTCAAATGGAAAAAGTGGGTGAACTTTCAGCGACTTTTGACGTATGCGCAATTCCACCAGTCGTTCGAGACTTTTCAGCATGAAAGAAGTCATGCTGATGGGTCTTAAGCTTTTGGGGCTGGTGTAGTCGTCTCTTCCAACCTTTGGGATGAAGGCGACGCTCACCATCCTCCAAGAGCGCGATATGTAGGCCAGTGCCAGGCATGCAGAGAAGATTTTCTTCAAGGCTGTGTCACGGACTCTGTGCCTTCCTTCAGCATGGCAGGATATATGCCATCTGGTCCGGGCATTGATGGCAAATCGAATGACGGTCTCATTCACCACAGATCTGGCAACGTACCAGTCACGCCGAGCAGGTGTAGTAGGAGCTCTAACAACCGCTTCTATCAATAAGGGCTGTTGCCGGCTGACGCTTATCGGATTACCAGGAAAGTGAGATTCCATCAGCAAGCTGAGTGTCTCACCTTGCCGCTCCAGGAAGGAACAATCAGGTTTCCTAAGTGGCCCCAACTTTGCAGTTGGGTCACTTTTCAGGATCCTAACCAATTTCGCCGTGTCACTCAGAGATTCAATACCGCTGCAGAATTCCCTATTTTCGTTTCCCGAATAAGCCTCTTGTAGTTCTTCTGAACATCACGGCTCCCAGTTCTCAGCAAGGTTAGTCTTGAAGACACGGTTTAGAAGCTTTCTCGACTCACGCCTCAACATCTGGAGCTCTCGATTTCACCAACATTACTAAACTTATTCGCGAGATACCGACCGAAGTCCTCCAGCGCGTCATACCTATAAAATTGGTGCTTACGCATAGCTGAATTACGTCGCAGTTGCGGTCAATATTTGAAGGGATTATCTTTTAAAAATAAATGTCATGAATATTTCAACACAAATTGATCGCCCTTTACTTGTTTATCAAGCAATTAATTTCATTCGAATTCTTAGATTTCTGAAATGCATTTCTGTGCCATAAATTGACATTTTTCTTGCATTTTTGAGCTAAATATTTAAAACAATTTTAAAAGTTTACTTTAAGTAATCCAAATGTCCGTGCAATTCTTTGAAAAGTAAACAAAGGAGTCCTACATAAAAATATAAATAAAATTCTCAATTACTTCTTAATTGCACTTTCTAATTAATTTCAGATATCGTTTCCTCTACGAATCAAAGGCAAAGTGTAGGCATTTTTCCACAGCTAAAAGCTATTATTGTTGTTGGACACCGCCCACATGTTGCTTTCTCACTTTCCTCCGGCCCCCTTTCTTTAGTTGTGTGTTTTTTTGTTTTGTTTTTTTCCGTTGTTGTTGTTATTCTGCCCTCTACATGTATTTTGAGTGGTGAAAAGTTATGCAAAATTAATCTTCAAATCAACTTCAGCAAATAAAATTAGAATATGGTATTATTACATTTTTCGTCGTATACATTTGCACCACAGTGCGCCTCATGAATGTTTGCATTTTGCTTTGTACCCATTTATTCGGGTTTTTTGTTGTGTTTTTCTTAAAAATAAGTAAATATGAAGAGCTTCGGATGGCAATAGAAAGAAGCAGAAAAACTAAATGCCTTGAAATGCTTAAGTGCGGCAGGGCATGAAATAAAAGGGAAACCTAACACACACACAATCAAGTGTATGAATGTGTGTGTGTACGGGAAAGTGCGTGAAAGAAAGCTGGAATGTGTGTGCGTAAAGTATTTCAATTCAGTTTATGTATGTATATGTAATATGTGGGTGTATTGGCGAAGAATGGAAATTTAATTAAGTAAATTGTTTGTCTAAGCAAAATGTGAGATTTTTTGCTGCAGTAGCTGAATTTTTATTTTAAGTGTAGAGGGTAAAAATATGCATATATGTCCACGTACACACTATATGTAAATATGTATATATGGAAATTTTTATACTCGTATGTGGACGTTCGAGTTGGGTATGATACTTTTAATTAGTGTTAGAAAAATGTATCAAGGAATAAAAAAATGTATTGGCGGGGGGTAGAACACCTCGCAGCAAATAAGCAGGTATAAAAAAAAACACCTTCTATTTTTAAATGCAGGCCAATAAAGCATGCTGTGCTTCATTTTTTTATGATTTCTGTAATTTTTCAAATTACATTTAAATTTATTTTTATGAAATCCATCAGGAAATAAAGGGTGATTTTTTAAGAGCTATAGGCAAGTTATTCAAAAAAACACACGTAAAATTCAGAAGATTGCATGAAATTTTTACTCAAATCGATAGTACAGTCCATATAATTTAATGTTTGAAGATTATTTCATGCAAATGTTGACCGCGACTGCGCTTCAAATGGTCCATCCATTCCAATGTTTCGGCCGGTATCTCACATATAAATGCTTTAATGTTGTCTTCCAATGCGTTAAATGAAGCAGACTTGCCTGAATAGACATGAGCTTTAACATAGCCCCACCAAAAATAATCTAAAGGCGTTATATCGCACGATCTGGGTGGCCAATTGACAGGTCCCGAACGTGAAATACTACTGTGGGCAAAAAGTAAGGTGAATTTATTTGTCAAACTTCGCGGGATTAAAATTTCGCTCTAGTTATTTTTTTCATGACTTGGCAGCACTGTTAATAACATCTGGGCCAACTTTCATGTGAATGTCATTATCAGTAATATATTTACGCTTGTGTTTACCAAACGACCAAGAGTGCATTTTTCGATTTTTACAATGTCTGATTTGATTGAGCAGAGAAGTGCCATCAAATTTTGTTTGCAGAATGAAATTTCGGCTGCGGAAATGTTTAGCATATTGCAGAAGGTATTTGGTGATTCGATCATGTCGCAGAAAAATGTTTATAAGTGGTACAAAGACTTCAAAGAGGGTCGAGAACGTGTTGATGACTTGGAGCGCTCCGGACGACCATCGAAGTCAACAGATGACCAACACGTCAATAAAGTGAAGGAGTTAGTGCTCAAAAATCGTCGGTTGACTGTTAAAGACCTTACTGTTGTGATCGAAATATCAGAAGGATCTGTGAAAACCATTTTGAAAGACCATTTGGGCCTACGAAAAGTCAAATCTCGTTTGGCACCGATAACTCTCAATTTCTTGGCAAAAAGTCGTCGCGTTGATGTGTGTGAAACAATGCTTTCAGACTATCAGGACAAGCTCAAATGCATCATTACGGGAGATGAGACTTAGATTTATGCTTGCGACCCTGAAACATCCGACCAATCAAGCGAATATCGTGCTAAAGGCGAGGCCAGACCGAAAAGAGCACGTCAAAGTCGTTCAAAAATAAAGGTCATGATGACAGTTTTTTTCGATTTTCGTGGTGTGGTGCACTATGAATTCCTTCCACCTGGCCAAACTGTTAATATGGAATATTATTTGAGCGTTATGCGTCGTTTACGTGATGCAATTCGTCTAAAAAGACCAGAATTATGGGCCAACAACTCTTGGTTTTTGCATCACGATAATACACCGTCTCACACTGCACTCGTTCTTCGTGATCATTTCGCCAAAAATTCCACGCATATCGTTTCGCAACCACCGTATTCGCCTGAATTGACTCCGCGTGACCTCTGGCTATTCCCAAAACTCAAGAGACCACTCCGGGGAACGCGTTTCGAGTCGATTGAGGAGATAAAAGCTGAATCGAAGAAGGTACTGATGGCTATACCGGAAATGGACTATTTGGTATGTTTCGGGGATTGGAAAAATCGTTGGCATAAGTGTATTTCATCGAGAGGAGATTATTTTGAAGGGGATGAAATTGATTTACAAGAATAAGATTTTTCATTTTACAACCAAATTCACCTTACTTTTTGCCCACAGTAGTAGATGTTCACCGAACTCGCCGATCAACAAGTCCATTGTTACGCGTGCTGTGTGGCATGTGGCACCGTCTTGCTGAAACCACATGTCGTGCAAGTCAAGCTCTTGCATTTTGGGGGAAAAAAAGTTGGATATCATTTCACGGTAGCGCTCACCATTCACAGCTACGTTACCATTCGCAGCATCTTTGAAGAAGTACGGTCCAATGATACCTCCAGCCCATAAACCGCACCAAACTGTGACCTTTTTTGGATACATTGGTAGCTCTTGCAATTCTTCTGGCTGATCTTCACTCCAAAATCGACAATTCTGCTTATTTACGTACCCATTGATCCAAAAATGAGCTTCGTCGCTGAACACAATTTTTCGATAAAAAAGTGGATCTTCGGCCAACTTTCCAAGAGCCCATTCACCAAAAATTCTGCGTTGCGGTAGGTCGTTCGGCTTCAGTTCTAGCACCAGCTGTATTTTGAAAGGTTTCATACCTAAATCCTTTCGCAAAATTTCCCACGTTGTTGAGTAACAGAGGCCCAACTGCTGTGAACGGCGACGAATCGATAATTGATGGTCATCATTAACACTGGCTGATACAGCTGCGATATTTTCTTCAGTTCGCACTCTACGTAAGCGAGTTGGTGGTTTGATGTCCAATAATGTAAATTTGGTTCTAAATTTAGTCACAATAGCTCGAATAGCCGCTTCAGTGGGTCGATTAAACTGATAAACCGATAAAATTTCTTAACAGAACACGCAGTTTTATAATAAAATTCAATGATTTGCAAGCGTTGTTCGTTTGTAAGACGATTCATGGTTAAATTATAGACCAAACTGAAGATGTTTGACTGTGAAACAAAACACGAAACGTGCGTCAGATGTGTAAACCAATTGTTTAAAAAGATATTAGCTAAAAAATCACCCTTTATAACACCCTTTGAATGCCCGCCAAGGCTTTTGTGAGGGAGGTGAAGTTATCGTTGACTTTTTCTCAAAAATCTGGCTTAATTTGCTGAATGACTTTCGCTATTTTGACTTAGGCATCCCAATTATTTACAGTTTATTAGCTTGGATTTGCAATTTAGAAACTCCTCAAGAGAAAATTTTGAATTAAATTTCGTTGAGTAGTGTTCGTTGTCGCCGCACAAGATCACTATGATCACTATGCTCACATAGCGCTCAAGAGGAATGTACATCGGAGGTGTGGATGGGGAACGTACATGACACTTTGGAAATTCATAGAAGTTCGTATACTAAAAATTGGCGATACTGCGTCCTTTCCGAAGTTTCAAGGTAATCATTTTCAAGCAACCTTTGGTCGATTTCACAAACGAGGTGATGGAACTAGGAAATTTTTATAATTTCACACTATTTTTAAAATACAACTTTTTTATTTTGCTGTATTTCTACAACGTGGCGCAAAATTAGTTCCCATCTCGGAAGATTTAAAATTTTCGTAAATGACGTTATACGTCGATTATATTTCACACTTCGGAGTAAGACAGCTGTAGCACACAAACAACTTAACATCCAACCTATAATCTCTCTTGCCAATAAGCGTTCCTTTGGACTAAGTAGGCCGTTGAATAGTAAATCCCGCTCTCGCCGAACGAAACTTTGACTCTACAAGGCCTGTAATAACGTATGGCGCCGAAGCGTGGACGATGGCAACATCCAACTGGCACAGCAAGAAGAAGGCCTCTGCTGCATTGGAAAGATCAGGTGGAGAAGGACTTGGCCTCACTTGGTGTTTTTTAACTGGCGCCGATTAGCACGAGACCAAAATCGCATAAGCGATTATCGTGGCAATCAAGAAGAGTAGAAGAAGTATACTTTAAACAGACAAGCATTTGGAGCGTGTAAAGCTTAAAAAAGAAAGATTTCCATCAGTCAAAATCATTTTTGGATTTAGTGAAAAAGCTATTCAGAAAAAAAATGATTGGTTGAAAAGGATTAATTGTGCGATATGGGATATACGATTTTAATGAGTAATTATAGTTAAAGACACCGATAGTTTTCTTTAATCCAGTCTTAAGCCAAAAAAAAAAAACACAAAAAAAATTAGATCCGAGGGTCGTTTGAGAAGTCCAAAGTCGGAGAGATGGCACTACTGGTGCGTATCGCGAATAGGTCTAGTTATTTAGTTGCATCTTTTGAAAGAACACACATCAAGTTTAAGCCAGATCGGTTTCTTGTTTTGTGTTTGGCATTCGTTTGAATCCAGGAAGTTGAGTGCTATTCCTTTTCCATCACGACAACGCACCAGCTCACGCTTTAGCAGGTCGCGATAGTAATGAAAATAGATTTCCAACTCGTTTCATATTCCCCGTATTCTGCAGGCTAGACACTCTTGGAGCCCTCGGACTACTATTTGTTCTCCAATTTGAAGAAATGGCTGACGGGAAAAATATTTTATACAAACGATGATATGATTACAGAAAAGCTATTTTTCATTGTTGGACAAATTTTATTATTTTAGAACACCATTGGACGAAGTGTATAAGCCTAAAGGGAGACTATATCAAAAAATGAACAAAGTTTACTCGAAACAATTGAGTGGGTTTTAATTTTGCACGAACTTTTCAAACAACCCCCGTAAGTATACTGAAGTGACGAAAAGCTCATCTTTTGAGTTGTGAAAAAAATTCATGACTATATCTATGAACAGCAGCTCATCAGATAAAAATAAGCCTTTACTGTCACCACTTCTGATGTGACCTATTAAGCCTGATGGTGGGACTATAATTGATGGCTTCTTTTGCAATAGATTTAGAGGCACCTCACCTAGGTGAGTGAGGGGAGGTGACCAGCTTGCAGATGCAAGGGATGCTTGTTTAAGTTAATTTAATTTAATTTATGTTTCTTACTTATTTTAATTAAATTTTTTATTTTCTTTAATTTATTTTATTTTATTTCATTAAATATTAGTTGAGCTTATCTGATTAAATAAATTTTTTTTTGTTTTTTCAGTAGGTAGAGTAAACTCGGGTAATATGAAATACCTATTCCGTTTTACCTTGTAACTTAGAAAATGCACACCCAAATCTGTCAAGCTGTGGTAGATATTATCATTTAAGTATTAGCTATGGGATAAAAATTTTGAAAAAAGACAAAAAGTGGTGGTTTGAAAAATGTGTCTTTTGAAGGAGGAACGTCCGAAAACTCGCCGTTCCATCCGATTCTTCTTAGACTACATATACTTTGATCAGAATCTGTAGTTGACTCCCGTCGTTGTTTTTTACGAGAACTTGCTTTTTTAATCTCGATTGATTTTGATTTCTTACTTTTTGTATGCTACATTTTAGTTCTTCTTTATACGGAGATGTGGTCAAAACTGTAGGTTTAACCTTCTTTCCTCTATTGCTTAAGGTACTTCTTATTTTTGGCGGAGAAGATATCTCCCATGGTGTAATATGTTTTTCAGCTGTTTTCAAAGAAATATCCTCTATTGGCACATCTCATGGTAATGTTAAGTTAAGTTTTTCTAAATAAAATGAATGAAATACATACCAGTTGGAGAAAATAAACACGGTGATAACCCAGTGCTTGTAGTCGCCACGGAGGCATTCACTGCTGACAGCAAACTCTCAGAACTATTCATAGCATTTCCCGTCTCAACGTCTTGGGCTAAGACGGATTCTGTTTGCAAGTCGTCCATTTTAGCTGCTATAAAATGAGCTTCTGAAAAAATGTGTTTGTTCCAGTGTTCTTAAGTCCATTGATAGCTATTTGACCAGTTTGAACTCGTAAGTATGCCTTCGTAAACAGTCCTACCAAATCATAAAGAGTTACTTTGCGGTCTTGATCTCGGACAAAACGTCTTACTTCATCACTATAATGGACTTTAAGGGGTCCCATGAAAGTTTTGTCCAGCGGTTGTAATTTGTGAGTAGAGTGTGGCGGCAAGGATTATCTTGGGCTAAATCAATTAAGTCAATGTTTCGAGTATGGGAATAATGCCCATCCAAAATGAGTAAAATGGGTTCTTCCTTACTCGGTTTTGTAAACTCCAAGAAGTGCTTGAACCAAGCAGTGAAAATCGGTATTTGCACTCACCCAGAGAGATGGCACGACGATTTTGCTCCAGGTGGTGCAGGGGAGGGGATGATTTTTTTTCTTAGGAAAATAAAATATGGCGGAACAAAAGATCCACCAGCAATCATGCATGTTACAACAGTAATGAGTGATTTGCGTTCTGCGGAAGTCATAGCCCATATCTGTCTTTTTCTTTTCTGCGCAATAACTTTTGGTTGTCGAGACTGCACTACATACAAACCCGACTCGCCGACGTTCCAAATGCGCGTGGCTGAAAAATTGTGTTTCACATATTCATTTTCCAATACACTAAAAAAGAATTGAACATTTTTTTTTGAGAGTCCTTTTGCCCTTTCAAAAGAAGTGCCAGTATGTGTCCTCAAGCTTAGTGTTTCGCTATGGCGCTTACAAAACCCATTGAGCCAGTCTTTTCCTGCACATTTTGCCAAAGCATTAAATTTATTTGGTATGCCATTTTTTGTAGCCATTTGGAAAGCTAGGGAACGCAAATTCAATCTCGTGAGCCTCCAAAATCGAGACTCTATCTCCAAAGAGTATTTAACCAATTCAAAAAACTGGCTTCCTACCAAGCTTTGTTGAAAATAACTCCTCAGCCGGTGTCTCGCTTCTAGCCATGCGCTGCAGTGTGGTGTACGCGACTTCAAATGTTTTTGAGGGCAGCAAAATACCCATTTCTTCGTTTTTCACAGCTGCAATAGCCTTGCACATGCTTTCCACATCCCACTGCGGAGTACTTTTTATTCATTATTCCTATGAAATTCCACCACAAAATAAAAATACTTAGCTTTGGAGCATATGGGAGGATAATATGGTACACTATACCATACTAACCGGCCGCAAGTATACCATATTAGACTCTTTTTCCATTTTTTTTAATAAAAACCTTGTAAAGTTTATAACGCACCGTCTGAAATAATTAAATGAGATGTATATTATGCAATTGGAAGACTCTTGTTTTAGCGTATAAAACCGTTACTGCTACACCGTCTTTATAAGTCGACCATACGGAACCACGTGTTTTGAGCAATTGAAAGAAAACTACACAGCTGTCAAAGCTGTAATTTTCTTTCATTCTCTCTTTCTTAATTTAACAGCTCATTCGGTAGGCGGCGTTGCCACAGTGCAAATAGTTTATGAGAAAAGCAGGTGTGCCATATTAGCCGCCTATACCATAATACCCGACTTTACTCTAGTAGTAGAAGTGGTCGGTTTTAAAATTAGAAACATTTCTCCTCACAAATAATGTAACCATTAAAGTTGTTCGCACACATTTTCTAATTGAAAGAATGCAACTTTCAATTGATTTATTCATTAGAAAACAAAAAAAAAGGCATCTCAATAAGTGTACCTCAAAACCCTAATTTCATCATTTTCTCACAATAAACTTTGAAGTATTTTGAACGCCTGCAAAAAACAGCTCTAAAATAAATTTAAAATGTTTACACTAAAAAAAAAAATTACACCACCAAGAGACCACTCCCCCCATATACGCGTATCAGTTCCATTGCCGAATGCACAGCTTTGAGGTATACTTAAATTCAAATGTCACAAGGAGGAAATTAAAATAAATATGTCAACAACACAAATTTTCTATTTTAGCAGTAAAAATGCCTCGCAGGAGGCGCATATTAGGGAAATTTGGATATGAGCCCGTCGCCGTCAGCTTGAATATTGCAGCTCCACACGCAATAACATTTTTGGCATTCAGCTTATCGCATTTCACTCTCGCTCTCTCCGCCTTAATCCTACCACAATGCCACTCACTTAAAGTTCTCAACGACTGCTGCTGGCTTTTGCGTAGGATTTATTTGCCTTTGGAAAATTAATTTCAGCGTTAATTCAGTTGTTGGTTGGCCGAAAGCGCGTTGGCGAAAGGGGCGCAACACATTCCGCGTTCATTAATTAAGCGGCGAAGAGCCAGCTGCGGCGATAGTGCGTGCTGCGGCTTTTGCTTGCATTATCAGGATAATGAAGGAATTCATACATGTTGTAATGTACATAACTTGGCCTAAGTGAATGCGGCTTTTGCTTTGCGAATTGAGGCAAATTTGAGATTACTATTCCAGCCAATATGTATATTTGAGTATTTAAGTGAAAGCAGGTTCATACTTAAAGGTACCCGTATAAAATTGAATATATGTACGAAAGGTAAACCAAATTTTAATCGATAGATGGGCTACAATATACGTACATATATCTGGCTCTTGCATGTGATGAAACTATAGCGCATATTTGCGGCCGCCGTAGCCGAATGGATTTGTGCGAGACCACTTTTCGGTAGGATCGGAGGTCGAAATCCATTATGGGCGTGAAACACAAATTGATAGAAAACCATTTTTCAAATAGTCTGCCGTCCTCAGCAGGCAATGGAAAACCTCCGAGTGTATTTCCGCCAGTACAAAGCTCCTCATAAAAACCATTTGTCATCCGTAGGCAGCAAAAAAATGTAGCTCTTGTGAACAACAATAAGGTGAAGAACCAAAATAGAGGAGTAGCAAATAAAATCAAGGGGGATACGCACCAATTATATACATATTAAGGCGGATTGAGTTTGATGGTTTCATATTGACGTTCGAGCTGTGCTCTAATGAAATTTGTTTCTTCGAATTGTGAATTGAATTCGAATCTGCGAGGAATGAATTCGAGAAATATAGTTCTATACAAATTGACCCAACTTATTATATCTATGTACTAATGCATATTTTATATCTGATATTTTATTAATTAAAACAAAAAGGAAATCATCTAAATTTGAAAATTTTTCTCGAATTTTCTTCTTTCTATAGAAATGGCGGCCTCGGTACTCTAGCGTAAGTGCACTAGCCTGCCATCCCAGAGGTTGTGCGTTCGAATCCCACGTAAAGTACGGTCCTCGCACTTTTCCAAATTTACCTAGTTTCCCTGTTTCTAAAAAAAATCATTTCGTAACCCCAAAAACTTATCCTTTCCATCCTTACTCCCGCCTAATAGTATGCGCATTATTTGCATTGTGGCTGCTAAAACAAGCAAAAAAAAAGAAGGAAAACACACAGTTACACATTGCATTAGTGGCGCCAGCAAGTGGCAGCGGGCAACCGCGGTAATAGCGCAGATATACCACTTTAGCGAAGTCCTCAACCATCTGTGCGATCCTTCTGGCCGAAAAATGTGAAACACAGATGGCGCTCTAAGCAGTAAAGAAGCGTTGTTCCTAAGCAACGACAGGTGGGCACTCCTAGTACTTAGGACTGGTAGCGGCAGTCTAATCACTTACCCTGTTAGAAATCAAAATAGTCCTTTTGTCGAGGTCCTATGCTCCCGAGAAGAGTGAACAAGGAAAACCAAAAAAAAAAAAAAAAAATTGATATGGGAAGAATATGCGCAGACTGCCTGAAAGAATCTGCAGACAAAAACGAAAACTAAAAACGTAAAACAAACCATAAAAATATACTTAGTTGCTTTGCTAGTTTTTGCCCCAAGATATATAAACGTCTTTCCATGGTCGACCCATAAGTGAATAGGCCAACGAAATCAAGTATAACGGAGGAAGGCCGCCACTTACCATGTAAAGAGATTTTTTTTTTATTGCTTGACATTTATTTATTCCTATTGTTAGATGACATTTTTAAAAATAACGTAAGAACTACTATAAAAAACCGCTCTCTCGCACATATTATTGCTCCTAGTCGAAACAATATCAAGAAGCACACCACAAATAGGGGTAAGAGCTCGGCCAAATACCTAACAGAAGTGTACGCTCCAATTCTTTATTTATTGCATTTTCTTAGTCGTATCAAAGGGCGCATACCAAGGTTCTGCAACGATTTCTGTCAGCCGCAATATATCAACTCTCGTTCCAGGTGGCGGTGGAACAGCTCTCATTTAGGACTGCGCACATCCAAGTTTGTCGTGAGCGTCCTCTGTGACTGCTTCCTAGTGGGTTTCATTATAAAGCCATTTTGGCAACACTGTCATCTTCCCTACAGAGAGTTTGTCGAATCCAGTTCCATTTTCGTTTTTTAATTTCAAGCTTGATTGGAGAGGTATCAGTGAGCGAAAGAAAATCTGCGTTGGAGACTGTTCTGGGCCAAAAAATGAGACTTATAATCAATTCTATGGCATTTGTTGACAAACATTTGAAGGTGTCTGCTTATGTGCTCATAGATGAGCCAAGTTATACAAAACCGATTTTACGTTAGTATAGAAAATTTTAAGTTGTGTTCTTAGGATACGAGAGCATCACAGATGGAGATATCGCTAGGAAGGTAATTAGTTTCTTAATGTTGCAAAAGGCTGGACACAAAAATAAGATCGCCAAGGACTTACCACATGAATGACCAGATTTGAGTTCTTGATTACGAAAACGGGCGAAAATGAACAAATTTTTTGGCTAGAGATTACTGGTAATGGAAAACGGTTCTTATACGATTCCATGAGACATCTTCCTATACATTAAATATATTCATATATAAGTGTTTTCCCACGGTTCTTAAGAGGAACATAGATCACCTTCGGGTTTCGTAAAGTTAAAGATGAGTGGGGAATTAGCCTTCTGCATCAGAGCCTGGGTTTCAGGGTAGCCGGCTTTGCCATCAGGCATTCATGCTTCGCTGATGCAAAGCTAATGCCGTCTTGACTCGGCCGACAGAGCCTCATTAGCAAAACATAGGGGTACCAAGTCAAGGACAAGAAGGCTAGGACAAGAAGCCTAGGACAGTGGGTGAAGGCTGCCGTTTGGGAGGAGTATCTCTGTTATTTGCCTCACTTTTTCATTAACACTCCTCTCATAGACATAAAATAATTTATGTAATTCTTAATGCACGTCTTCGCAAGTTTTAACACGCCGTTCAGCCTTTTGTCAGCAATATCCTTTAAGGATGAAAAATATGTCGTTCCTAGGCACATTTGCCGAGGCCTACAGAGAGCAGAGCAGTGGCAAAGTAGGTGTTCCAAAGTACTCCTACACGCAACGCTTTGGACTAAACGCATTTTAGCTGTGTGATGTAGGGGAAGACAGTGTCCCGTAAGTACTTAATAGTTTGCAATCTTTTCTAGAGAGTAATAAAAAATAGTATGCAGTTTTTGTATTCCAAGTCCTTAGCACAATTTTGGCATTTTTGTAGGAGGATCGACTGCGTTTCTAGAGCTAATTTCTAGTTTAATTCAGTTTTCAGATAGAAAAGTGGGTGGGGTATATTTCTGACGTGCTCGATTTTGGGAACCGAATACTTGTCTTATTGAGCTCATCGACTCATATATAGATAAAGCCTAAGAGGGTAGTTGGAGTAGTCTATACAAAGTCAGAGAGATGACACTACTGGCGTTTATCGAGGTTATGTTTAGTTAGTAGCATCTCTTGGAAGAATGCACACCAAGTTTTAGCCAGATCGGTCTATTTCGTAGTGTTTGACTTTTGTTTGAATTGGGGAAGTCGACTGATTTTCCTTTTCCATCACGTCAACTCACCAGCTCACGCCGCGCAAAAATTAATGGATATGGAGTTCCAACTCGTTTTACATCCTCTCTATTCTCCAGAATTCGGTCTCTCGGATCTCACGGACTACTATTTGTTCCGTAATTTGAAGAAATTGCTGGCGGGCAAACATTTTATTCAAACGAGGAGGTGATTCCCCTAAAATGACTGGCTATTTTTCAGACTTGGACAAATCCTATAATTCGGTACGGACCAAGAAACTAGAACAGCGTTGTACGAAGTGTAAGAGGGGTGCCTTTTATATGTCGGGATTAGAGAAAAAAACAAATTTTAATAATCGAAAATCACTTTATTGTTTTTCAAAATATTCTCCATGAAGATCTATACACTTTTGCATGCGTTTGAACCAATTGTCGAAGCACTTTTGCCACTTTGAATGAGGTACCTCCAAAAAATGCATTCTGAATGCCGCAACCGCTTCTTCAGGTGTCGAAAAACGTTGACCTCTCAGTTTGTTTTTTACGTACGGGAATAAAAAGAAGTCATTCGGTGCCAAGTTAGGACTATATGGCGGATGACCCATTAATTCGATGTTTTGAGTGCTCAAAAATGTTGTTTGAGCCGATGTGAGAGAGCTCGCATTGTCCTGGGGAAGAGTGATCCGTCTTTGGCGATTGGTTTTCCTAATTTCTTGGAAGACAACTGGCAAACAAATGGTTGTGTACCACTCAGAATTTACTGTTCTGCGTTGTTCTAGTGGTACGGTTGCGACATGTCCAGTTTTTCCGAAAAAACAGGCGACCATTTTCTTAGAAGTGCTTCGTGCGCGAACAACTGTTGTTGGATTTGGCTCATCTTCAAACACCCATACAGTCGACTGCTGTTTACTTTCGGGCTCATACGCGTAAATCCATGATTCATCGCCTGTCACGATGTCATAGACGTGTTTCGAAGCCCCGCGATCGTATTTTTTGAGCATTTCCTTCGACTAATCGACACAAGCCTTTTTTTTGAGCGATTGACAAATTGTGTGTTTATGCAATATTGAATGTACGCTGGTCCCACTAATGCCTAAGATTGTCTCAATCTCACGATAGGTCACATGACGATCTTGCAATATCAGTTCGCGCACAGCATCAATGGTTTTCGGAACAACAACTGATTTTGGACGACCTTCACGAAATTCGTCTTGGAGTGAAATACGACCACGATTGAATTCACCATACCATCGATAAACACTGGCCCTTGAAGGAGCTTCATCGCCAAAAAATGAATTAAATTCATCCATGCAATGTTGCTGAGTTAATCCACGTCGAAAGTTGTAAAAAATAATCGCACGAAAATGTTCACGATTTAATTCCATTTTTGAACCGAGATGAATCTTTTAAGTTACTGTAAACAACACAAATAGCGCTGGTATTTCAAAACGTTCTGAGTACGTAAAAGCCAAAAAATGTCAAACTTTGCGATACAGCTGTCAGTTGCCAGATTACAACACCAGGGTTGCCAAATCCCGACATATAAAAGGCTCCCCTAAAAGAAGACTATGTCGAAAAATAAAAAAAGTGGTTATTATTTTTACACGGACTTTTCAAACGACCTCTGTATTTTTCTGCTTAAACATAAATTTTTTTGTAGAACTCTGCCAAAGCGGTAACATCATTCAAATACACCCTCTGGCTGGATGACTTTATCGAAAGCACTCATCAAATATGAGCACGATGAAATATAGGAAACTAATGTCAATAATCGTGTCAATAGAAGAGAAGTAAAATTATTATTGAATGTACATTATTGTCTGAAGCTTAACGTTCAAGGATGGGATGTAGCCTGAAAAGTGCAGACACGCAAGCAAACTACTTTCGCAACTACATCCAATAACACACGCATATTACATGTGTGAGTATGTGCATGAGTATGTGTGCGGGTGTGTACATGGTAAATAAATGTAGAACGTATTGCAGAATACTGTAAAGCAGACAAAATAAGGAGTGTCACGCACGTGATGCCATTAAATTGAATTGTAAGCCAATACGCAAAGCTCAAAAGAGCAACAAAACATGGCAAACACACAACCGGACCTAATCATAATTGGAAGGATATTTGGTCTAAACACATTCACACCCACACCAACGACCAGTCGGTAGTAAATAACTATAAGTGAAGTTACCATTTCAGCAATTTACCACTTGCATCGGCTGCCTGCTTACGTACGAGTATAGTAAAATTGTGATAGTAGTTGTACATAGTTAGAGTATGCTTTGTTTGGGTTTTACTTGAAATACATACATATATACATAAGAACACATGAACACACTGATCAACGAAAATTAATAAACTCTTAAATTACTCACACATGAGGTGCGCCAAAGTTGGTGAATGTAAATATTGAACGTTCGCAAAATGCCATGCAGTGCCGAGTAGAAGGCGAAGTTCTACATTAACTAAACGCCTACAAGTCTAAGTATATGCACGAGTACTCGGTCGGGATGTAGATTTGTTTGTGTTTTTATGTATGGTATTGAAAAATGCTACCAACAAATGCACACACACACACACACATACATGCATACGAGTACATAGCAATTTCATGGCAAATTAGTTGCCGTAGTTTCTCTGAGTCAGCAGAATGTCAGAAGTTCAAAATTGCAATAAATGAATTTTGCGGCGTTCGAGTTGGGCGCAAGAGCAGATGGCTTTTAAAATGTCGCAAACAAAATAATAGGCGATTATTTTCCAAGTGAATTGCTGTGCAAATTACCTTTTCAACTAATTGCGGTTGGTCACGTGACATATGAATTTGGCATTCACATCGGGCAGCCCATTGAAATGGAAAACCTAAAATTAAAAACTCAATCATATAATTTAAAAGTGTAGCAATGAAAATGCGGCAAATGCGGTAGAAGTCAATGCTTGGCGCATCCATAATTAGCGGATCGTAGAAAAAAAAAACAGAAAAAAGCAAACCAATAAAAGTGGTTCTACAAAACGGACCATTAGCACCGTTCAAGAAGTAGGCAACGGGTGTTCTTAGATGTATAAAGATTTTTATTTTTTTTTTTGTTTATATATATATATATAATTGGTGCGTACATCCTTTTTGGGTGTTTGGCCGAGCTCCTACTCCTATTTGTGGTGTGCGTCTTGATGTTGTTCCACAATTTTTATGAGGAGCCTTTTCATGGCAGAAATACACTCGGAGGTTTGTCATTGCCTGCCGAAGGGCGACCGCTATTAGAAAAATATTTTGCTTAATTTTGGTCCTTCACCAAGATTCGATCCTACGTTCTCTCTGTGAATTGCGAATGGTAGTCACGCACCAACCATTCCGCTACGGCGAACAGTCTGCAATGGCCGGCGGCCGCCGTAGCTGAATGGGTTGGTGAGGGACTACCATTCGGGAGTGCGTAAGCTCATGAACATCAAATAATAGAACTCGTATTTTTCTATTTCTAATAGCGGTCGCCCTCCGGCAGGCAATGGCAAGCCTCCGAGAGTATTTCCACCATGAAAAAACTTCCCACAAAAACCATTTGCCGTACGAAGTCGGCATAAAACTGTAGGTAACCCCATTTGTGTTCCAACGTCAAGACGCACACCACAAATAGGAGGAGCAGCTCGGCCAAACACCTAACAGATGTTTACCAATTATTTATTTTTTTAAAGGTTGGCAGTTGGACTCCGATAATGGCACTCGGCGTGCGAGAGTTTAAGAAGGTGGCGAGAGTCTCCCGATGAGTATTGTTTACTGTCTGCCTACATACTATCCGCTCCAGTAGTTGGATTTGTGTTTGGTTCTGGATCTCGTCGGTGTAGTCGAAGAGAAGTCTTCTGACTCGCCTCGGAGGTGGCTCAGGCTCTAGCAAATATCTGCAGGGATGATTCCTACGGTAACACCCTAGCAGAAATTTGCTTCCTGAGTATTTTACTGTGCTCCTTGACTGGGAGTATGGAAGCCTCGTTGTGAAGGCTCAACAATTGAGGCCGACTCTCAATGCCAAACGCACAGATTCTCGCTAAGCCAAAATAAGCACAGTTGTAGCACGCTGATCTCAGTTATAACGGGGCACTGCCAAGTAGGTAGGCACACCCAGAGGATGGGTGTGCAAATACATAATTCCTGCAGAAGATGTCTAGATTAGGAAGAGGAAGAGGCGACCTCGCACCCTCTGTGCATTGTCGTGATCTTACCCAGAAGCAGGTTTACTATTCTAGATAGACAATTTTTAGATGAACGGGAAGATCTGAGTTCTGCGGAAATCAGGGATAGTCTAAAATTTTTCGTTTATGGAGAGATAATGACAAGTTTCCCACGCGGCATTACAATGGGCTATGAGTCTGAGTGTGTTCCACAGAACAACCTCTTCAACCTAATCTAACGATCGGTATTGGTGTGTTAGCGATTTGCACCTTTAGCTAGAGTGTAATCTACTTCGTCCAGGTAAAGAGAGTCGTCGCGGAAACTGGAGATGCCTTGTAGTGAAATGTTTTGAAGAAGTATGACGTAACTACATCTTCTACTGACAAGCATTACCAAAATAGCGAACTTTGCAGTGGGCGTCGGTAGAGTCGCTCCAAAAGTGAAAGTAAATTTCCAGGTTTTGTAAACGCTGCTTTGTATAAGTCTTCGGATGGTAATTTTTCAGAGTTCACAAATAAGAAATGCCAAAAATATCCCTGCAAAAGGAACTTCAAATACAAAAAAACACCCGATATATGTATGTAGTATGTCGCAGAAGGCGAATGCAGGTGGTCACGTACGTGGCATTTCATGGCATTGGAATTACTCGTAATTGTAGTGTTCGCTTATCGGTGAGTTCACTGGCTTTAATCACTGGCTAAGACGCATATTGATTGTCACTAACGCTGCCTTAATGTTCGCGCTATTTTATACGGAATTATAAGTGAATTATTTGGTAGCTTCAACGCCCCCTGCATGCGCTTGTGCATAGGTGTATTGCTGTAAATATTCTGTGGTCGTGGTTGGTAGTTATCAAAACATTCTTATATAGAAGGGGTTCCCCTTTCAAGTTAGAATACAAATCAGAATGTCTTCTAGTTTCCATTTCTCACTTTTCTAATGGGGTATTTGGCTTGTAAAATTTGGGGTATGCAGTCTTGTAGATCATTGAATTTTGGTGTAATGAAGTGCAAGTTTCAACCGGCTAAAAATCGCGTTGATTTTTGACATTAGTAGGAGTAGGCATTATATGGAGAAAATGCTCAAGACCGTGACCGAAAAAAATTCTCAAAAAATCATTGTTATTTGATCTACCTGAAACTTGCACTTTCTTCTTCTTATTCTTGATTGGCGTGATAACCGCTTAACCTATTTTGGCCGAGTTTAACATCTCGTGCTAACCGACGTCAGTTGGAAACACCAAGTGAAGCCTAGTCCTTCTCCTCCCGACCTTTCCAACGCAGACGAGTCCCTCCTCTTCCTCTGCTACCACCAGCAAGCAACCTTTCGGACGACATGACCTAGCCAACGAAGCCACTGGACCTTTATTCGCTGCGATATGTCTATGTCGTCGTAAATCTCATACAGCTCCTTGATCCATCGCCTACGATACTCGCCGTCGCTAACGTGAAAAGCTCCAAAAATCTTTCGCTGAATCTTTCATTGAAACATTCCAACGAACGCCTCATCGGATGTGGTCATTGTCCAAGCTTCTGCGCCATACGATAAGACCGGCATGATGAGAGCCTAATAAAGCGTTAGTTTTGTTCGACGAGAGACAATTTTACTACTCAATTGCCTACGTAGTCTCATAAACGAAGTCTCTTTAAACCTAGAACGTCGAAAAAGCAACTGGAAACAGCGGCGTCGGTGCCGATGCGCGAATGCGCTTACTATTTATTTGTGTGATAACAGGAGATACTTCGTTTTTCCTCCTATAAAAAATTGGCCTGAGCGGTTAAGCTCTGCAGCTCGCACCAACTTGCCCAGCAACAGGTTAAATAAGCCACACG
This sequence comes from Anastrepha fraterculus, assembly GCA_037575425.1. Lineage (NCBI taxonomy): Eukaryota > Metazoa > Arthropoda > Insecta > Diptera > Tephritidae > Anastrepha > Anastrepha fraterculus. The sequence continues at coordinate 219,646 of JAYXIM010040147.1, forward strand.
ACAGCGATTCAAGCTGTCTGCGGTATTTGGCACAGATTGCAGGATCACCCTTCTTATGGATTGGGCAGAGCACACTTAAGCTCCCATCAGGAGGCATGCTTTCATTCGATCATATTTTGCATAGAAGCTGAAGCATGCACCTTACCAGCTCCTCGCCGCCATGTTTGAAAAGCTCAGCCGACAGTCCGTCGGCCCCGGGGCTTTGTGGTTCTTTAGGTGCGTTATCGCGATTCTTACCTCGTCATGGTCGGGTAGCGGCAGTACTGACAGTGCTGTCGTCAACGACTGGGGTATCGGGTTCTTCGCATTCTCTGTGACATGCGCAGTTGTCACTGTTTAATAGTTTTGAGAAGTGTTCCCTCCATAATTCAAGCACACCGTCTTTGTTCTCATAAGAAATCGCCTCGGCCTTGAAACCTGCTGTAAGCCGCCGAACTTTCTGGTAGAATTTTCGTACGTTTTTCCTTTTGGCGAGCATCCCAAACTACTCACACTCACGTGTTTCGGCCTCTTATTTCTTCATTCTGATAATACGTCTCTTTCCCTTTCAGCTCCCAGTAGCGATACCACATGACTTGTGTTGCACCCGGTCGTAGTGTGACTCTATAGGCAGCATTCTTTCTTTGCGCGGCAGCATGACAGTCTTTGTCGTATCAGTAGTAGAGTATAAACTATATTTTTATAAAAAGTAATAGAAATTACAAAATAAATAAATAAATAGCCAAAACTTATCAATTTGTATGTGAAGTGTACTTTATTTTGACGCTGACTGTATATATAGTAATTGGCGCATACATCCTTTATTTGCTGTTTGGCCGAGCTCCTCCTCCTATTTGTGGTGTGTGTCTTGATGTTTTGCCACCTATGGAGGGACCTACAGTTTTATGTCATGCCTTGACTGTGAATTAAAAAAACCCGATACCAGTTAAACTCCTCTGGATTTCCGCTCCTCAGGGTAAATGCATAAACATGAGTGAAGTGTCAATTACCCAGATGGTGGAAGATATTTGTAATAACGGCTAATACACTGGAACTTCGTGTAAGTAATGTTTATTAACACCAATGCCGGCCGACTTAGACTAATACGATTTGATTTGCATTGCGCTAGTGTTGCAGCTGCACATTGTTTAGCTAAACAGCAATAGGAGGAACGGAAACGGAAATTACACAATGCAATGCAATGCCCAACATTCGCTGTCCATCATTGACGAACATTCGAAATGTGATTGCAATCAGGCGTCCGAACGTTGCAGCTGCCGTACGCTGAGGATTTTTGTGGCATGCGCAGCAAGAAACAAAGCACGCAAATGTATACGGGAATGTAGGTACACAGTTTCTTTATAAGAGTGAATGTATGTATGTATGTATGCATGTATGTATATGCAAGTGTGAGTGCACCTGTGTGCTGCAACGCCTAATTGCCTGAAATGAGGTTAGTGCGTTCGGCAGAGCAGAACAACGGCAAAGGTACAACAGCAACGGAAATGTAAGTCAGACTTATGTACGACAGTGTGTGTGTGTGTGTGTGTGTGCCAAACCACTTGCAGCGCATTATTGTGCTATAAAGTCACTAAAAGCCGTTAAAGCAATGAGTGGCAAAATGTTTGCAATGAGCCGGGCGCATAAAGTTAAGCAGCCATATCAAAGGCTGAAAAAAAGTGAAACGCTCTTTAAGAACGTAAGGAAAGTACGACAGCAATAACAACAGTCTGGTAATGTTCCAGCTGTAGAACGACCTGACTGACTGACTGGCGGGCTGGCGCGTTACAACAAGCTTTGATAGGTTTGGTCCATTAAAAGGAAAGTGCGCGCCAAGCAGGGTTAGCACTATTGAATCATTTAAGGTGAACAGCAACAAAAACAAAACAAAAAGAAAAACAAAAGTGAAGTGTAAAAATAAAACTTGGAAGTAGCATAAGGAGTGAAATGGGAAAATTGCAAATCGACCAATTTTGCGGCACACGAGTTGCCAAGCAGCCGGGAGAGGTGCTAGCGGAATACATACGTACAGCTGTGTTCGAAAAAGTAGCAGCGCGACGAATAGCCAAATCTGTTTTTTGTATTTAATGTTTTTTATTATTTTTTTTATTATTTTCTTTTATGAAAGCGAAAGTAGAATTACTTGGTAGCGCAAAATTAATGACGCCATCGGAAGATTTATAACTTTTGCAAATATTGTTGAACGTCAATCATATTTAACACAGCTGCAGCATACAAACAGACAAGTAATTGAGCGCGTCGCGATCAAAATAAAAATTTCTACCAATGAAAATCTAAAAAACTTGTAAAATTTATTAAAAAAAAATTAAAATTAATTTTAATTTAAATTATTTAGACAAAGTAATTGAGCGCGTCGCGATCGAAATAAAAATATCTAACAATGAAAATCAAGTTTTTTATTTAGTAAAATTTATTTATAACCTTTGTACAACCGAAATTCACCGAAAATTAGCAAATAAAACAAAAACATTGAAATTTTATTTTACTTTTTATTGGGTTAGGTTAGGTTAGGACAAATGGCAGCTCAAACGGGCGCCCATTTCGGCAAAGAATCCAATTCGTCGCTTGCGATGACACACAGAGGAAAACCAAAACAAATACTGGGAAGATGATGACCAAACGGTGACTAATTACGCTAACCACTTCAACCAGCTGATGAAATTAACCAGCTGCGTAATGTTTAAACCTGCTATATCAGCAGGTGTAGCAAAAAGGTAAAAGCCCAGATATCTGAAACTTAGCCCGACGAGAGCAGAGCAGCTGAGGAGAAAGTGGAGAAAAGGAGATGATTCCATCTCGTCGTCTTCCAAACAGCTTCTGCAGAAAGGACTTGAGGCAATCCCAAGCCTCGTCGCATGGACACATAACGGACAATGCGCGGTAGGGTAGGTACCTAGGTAAGAGGGTAAAATGGTTGGAGTATAACTTTGGCACTCCCCAAGTAGCAGAAAAGCGCTCTTTTGATATCATTATGAGACCTACAATAGGCAGATATCTACAGCTAGCCGGAACTGTTGATATACTGGAGAAGATTGATTGGATTTATATTGGCGCACTGCCCAGGCTGTCGAAGAAAGGAGCACCCAGAGACATTAATCGTGTAGCTACCAAGCTTGGACATTTACAGGGAAAAGTGTTCAACAGTCTTCTTCTCTGAAAGGTGCCCAGAGCTTCTGTAATGGTAGTTAAATGGTAAACCTAGCTTTTTCGCGTGTGTGCCGTTCGTCCATGCAGCTTTGAATTTGGGAATTGAATGGCGTGGACTTTCTGAGTACTCCGTCTATTGTACTGGGACCAAAGGTATTTCAAAATTGCCCTTGAAGAAATGCAGCTCCATCTTTTCTGCGCTCTCCTGAGAAATAAGTTGTGCAATTTCTCTTTAACAACAGTATACAGGGGTTGATTGAAAAGTAATGAGCCTTATTTTTTTTAAGCAGTTTTATTAAACCTTTAGGCTTATATAACTAATATTCTTCAAAATAGGACCCTTGAGCGTCAATACACCGCTGGTAGCGGTCCTTCCACTGCAGGAAACATTTTTTAAACTCATCCGCCGGAATCGTGTTCAATTCTATTCGGATGCAGGTGAGAGAGAAGTCAGGCATTCCCCGACTAATGCCGAACGCACAAACCACGAGCCCAAAGCCCTAATTGTCACCTGGCTGTAGGGAGTAGATATCAACCTCTCTCACAGTAATTGCAGAAATAAGCAATCGATCCACTGCTTCTTTGATTCGGCTACTTCCGCTTGGAAAAAAACTACAGTGATCCGGCAGCAGTTCTGAATTTGAGTTTGATGGGGAGCTCCTCGCAGAATACTCCCCCACCAATCGTTCCGGCCAACCTCGAGCCATCCGCAAACATGTTTGCTATGCTCTGTCTCCAAATATTGCACCACGCCCACTCCTTACTTGAGGGAATATGAATCGAAAAAGTATCGCTTGCGCCCAGCGAGGGCATCAAGGGGCTGAACTCTACTTTTTATCGGGAATTTTTAGAACATTTCTAAGTATGCAGTTTTATAGACCATTCAATTTTCGTAAGTTTAAAGTGGCTTAAAATTTACATAGCGGTTCAACGATTTATTTTTGCTAAGGCGTTTTGTTTTCACATAAAATCTTCCGAACGTGTGCCTCATATAGAAAAAATTCTCTCCATCGTCTGTAAACAAAATTGCCAAAAATCAACGCAAGTTTTGTGCGACTTCAAACTTACACTTCGTTATACTAAAACTGAGTGAGCTACAAAACTGCATACCCAGAAGTTTCCTGAAGATTTTGATTAAAAGCTGCAAAGTTCCGATAACATTTTTTTTTTAATTATAATTTTTTGTGAGTTTCGTGCAAAGTTTGAACCAGTGAGTTAAATAGATTTTAATGTAAAGTGCACTCTAGTAAAAACATAGAAAAAAAAATCAGTTAAAAATTGCTAATTCTTCGCGCTCCTATTATTTCGAACGCAGGTGTATGCGCGCATTTCGTTATAGTGGCAGCAAAGAAAAATGTGTTAAGGTTTCTCTTGGCGCATATCACACACATCCACACAAACACACGCAAAATGTTTAATGTATTTTTTTTTTTCAATTTCACTTTTTTCGCAACCAAAATAAGGTTCGAAAAGTGTTTTGTGTGTCAGCGTACGAGTGCCAAACGCAAGGCGCCAATTGCTGCTGTGGTTGCGGGATAAGTGTAAGGAAGGCAGGCAGGCGAGCGTTTTGCTTATTTGGCTTGAGGAAAACCTACTTGAATATTTCTTAAGGCATATTTTCGTTGTTTTGCATTTTCCGCTTTGTTGTGCATTTTCCCACTACTACCAGTTTTATCCTTCTTACTTTTTCAAGTTTTCTGTTTTTCGTGTTTTTCCTATACATTTTTTTCCCATGCACTCTTTTGTTGCGCGCTATAAATTTCTCTGTTTTCTACAGGCTCTTTTCTTTCGGCACATCCTCTCGTTTTCTTTTCACTTTTGAATGTGGCCTGCGTAATGGCCGTCACATTTATGGCCGCCGACTTTGCGCCTCTACTTATGCTGAGTGTTTCTTTCGACTTTATGATTTTTCACATTTTTGCGGCATTGTCTGTCCGCCAGTCTCGTTCTGCGACAGCAGTGTTTTTTAATTCTTCAACAAACAAAAACCAAAAAAAAAAAAAAAAAAAATTAACGCAATTTTCATTTCATTCACTTTAGCAATAAATGGCCTAAGTCTATTTTTAATCCTCCAATGGGTGTTGTTCAGCTGCGTAAAGCGCAGCGATCAAAAATATGTGTCTAGTTAAATATTTAAATTAGGGACGTCTGCACCACCTGCTCGCTTTCTCGTTTTCTCGTTTTCTCGCCTTCTCCCTTACATACTTCATCATATTAAAAGCTCAGTGAGTTTCCAGTTCATTGTGTTGCCGCTTGAATGATTGCGACCTTTTAGCTCAACGATATTTGTTTCCTTGCCAAAGCGTATTACCGTTGTACACATCCTACTATGCAAACCTACTTTGTTTCGCTAAAAAATATTACAATAGCAAATCGTTGTGCTTTTGCTTCTCCGCTTTGATTTATTTACATGAAAATTCCAAACTTTTTACATTTAGTTTAATCGTCCTTTTGTTTGCTGACCAACGGATCGACAAGCCAGCACAAAAACGAAAACAACAAAATAAGAAATAAGTAGAAAAAACATGAGCAACAAGCAAGCAAAAATATTAACAAAGTGGCAAAGTTCGTTGGAATGGAATTTATTTTTTGGAAGTTTGGATGCGAGCAGAAAAAAGGGCTTAAATGTTGCCTCACCTTTAGAAAAAGAATGTTTAGAAATTTGCTCAACCACCTGTAGAGTTTGCGTCACTATGCCAGCTCTTGACTGGTCTTACCTTTTAATTAAAGCTGTTAGTCAAATTCCGAGAGAAAGTTTGTAATAATATTAATTAGGGTAGAATAGACTTTGTGCCGAAACCCAAAGTTTAGAATTTTTACAAATGGGACAAATTAATGGGGTGAAGATGTGTGGGTGGGGCACAATTTAAATTTTAACCGCCAACTGAGGCAGCCTCTTGCCAAGAATAAGTGAGTGGGTATTTGTATTTAATTTGGTTTAAAAAAATTACCTACTTCAGATTTAAAAATGAAATTAATTTGCGACCAGAGCGCAATAAAAAAGTAAAAGTAAAGTAAATCTGGACCAGGTTAGGTTCGCCAGGCTGCTTGAAGAAAGCAAGACACTCGGGGGCCCCCAGGCCCGTAGAGATACCAGCATTTGATTTTCACTCCCTAACTAAGTTGCTTGAGCCATTTCGATTTTTCTAACAAGGTAACTACTCCCACTAGTGAGACATTTTGATAGTTTTCCAGGTCTTAAAGGAAAGAATCGCCAAAATATTTCGCAAGACTTTTTGAAGTGCAGTACATTCACAGAGGAGGTATTGTACCGACTCAATTTCTACTTCATCTCCACAGCTTTTGTAGAAGTCATTGTGAGATATAACCATTTTATTGGCTAGGGTGCCAATAGTGCAGTGAGCCGTTATAACACCTGTTAAGACGCTGGTGGTTGATTTGTTGCATCCAAGCAGACATTTTACCCTTTTAAGATTCAGTTTTGGCTAGAGCGCTTTGGAGGGCCTGCAGTTAGTAGTCAAAGACCATCTTCTATTAGTTTCTGCGATTACGCTCAAGACAAAGGCAGTGTTTAGTTCGCTTAGAGTAATGCACCTCTACCACTCGATGAAGGTCAAGCTCAAAGCCTTTCCTGGCACATCCATCCACTCTTTCATTTCTCTCCACTCCGGAGTGGTCGGAGCCCCAACAAAGTGTGGTGTTGTGTTGTTAAATAGGCGAGAGCGACTTCCTGCATTCTGACGAAGAGTCCCAACTTTAGGCAAAGTATAGGGTCTTTCAAAAGTGATGCCTAGATGTTAGTAGCGAATAATTCCTAGAAGACACCTTTTGACGTGATAACGTCTTATAATTCGATTTAGCCGGCTGCACGCACGAAAAAATGTGTCGTTATCTTGCTCAATCCTCGTTACCTTGCTCATTCATCGTTATCTTGGTCAATCGCCGTTACCTTGCTCAATCGCCGTTACCTTGCTTGAACTGTAAGCGAAAGCGCGGAATGAACGACAAAGATCACAATCGGCTCCGCATTCGGCAACGTTCGACATCTGGCTCTCTCCTACTTAAGTGAGCGTATATATGTATGTATATGCGCATTTGTATGTATATAAATTCACATATTTGGATTTGCATATGCCTTCTTCTTGTGTGCATGGTAATGAACCATTTCTCTGTTGAGAATAGGACGATGTCTTTGATATTTGTCAAGCAGATAGCTGATAGAACAATGCGTGCAAATTATTCGAACTTATTATGAAAATAGCCGATCTTTAAGAACAACAAATTGCGAAATCTGTGATTTTTTTGGTGGAAATATTGGTCCGAATGAGTCGACCATTCAAAGGTTGGTGTAAAAATTTCAAGAAACTGGCTCTGTCGAGGATAGAAAAAAGACTGGCAGACCAAAAACTTGACTTTCTCTTGAGGATATTGCTGCTGTAGCGCAAGGTTTTTCTGAATAACCTTCAACATCGATATCCGATATCTCGGCATTCTCAGCAATTAGACTTAACCTGTAGACGTGCTCATGGCGGATGAAATTATTTAATTTTTCGTCGCTCCGTCTTTGAAACTGTTAGATGCGGTCCAGCTCATGATCATCGACAAGTCAATGTATTCTCAGAGGGTGACAGTTTGATGTGAATTTTAGAGCAGTGCCATCATTAGCAAGGAGTGCCGAAGAAACCCGCGTCTATGATATCAATTACCCTGGCAGGAACAACATCCAAGGTGGTGATACAAGGGAAATTTGATGTTGTCACAGTTGTGAAACAATGAGACACACTCATATTGAACCTTGTTTTAAATTTTGTAATTAGCGATATCGATATCACTTTTCACGAAAAGTGTTCAGATCTGCCGCTATGCTGACGGCCTTGCTATCGTTGCGAGAAACCAATGCGCACTTGCTGACTGTGTGCAGGAGATGAAAACTAAAGAAAAAAACGAGTCTGGCTTGAAGTTAACGTCGATAAGAAAAAATAACTCGTCAGGTCTTTAAGCGCCACACGCTATGGCAAACTGGAGGTTGGCCCATACCTATATAATATGATATATGTATTTTACCAAGTGGACAGTACTAAATACTTGGGTGTAATCTTAGCATCGCTGCCGACTTCCTAATCGGCGTCAATGATAGATTAAAACCTGTAAATAGGAGTTATTTTGCCCACCTGAAACTTCTCAAAAATAAATTACTATCGAGGACGTGTAAGCTACAAATCTACAGGATGCTAATGAGACCTGTAGCAACATATGGCTGCAAAGCCTGGGTAACGACTGACATCTAATATAAAGAACTACCTTCTCCGCTTTGAGCGTAAAACCCTAAGAAATATATTTGAACCAATAAAGGAAGCAGATGGATCTTACAGAATCAGACACAATGATTAGATTGTGCAGCTGATGCCCCCAACAGGATGGATCAGCAGAATTACGGAAAAGATTTTCAACATTCTTATTATGGGCAGTAAAAAGCGTAGAAGACTGCCAAGAAGATGGGCAGACAATGTTAATGTATATTTATGCCTGATAAATGATAGGATAAGCGAGTTATATGGAGCGCAATTGTGAAGGAACCACTGGCTCACCCGAGCTATAATTGCTTTGATGATGATGATGGCATCATTGACCCTGTTTTCTTTGTGAGCAGAATTTGAAAACATCGACTCGAATGATGCTTGATTTCAGCAGGATGGCGCGCCACATCCAAAACGCCGAGCTCGGTAATCGACAGCCGTCAACTATTTCGGCGATGTAAATTGGCCACCCCCGAGCTGCGATTTGATGCGGCTAGACTTCTTTGTGAAGTGCCGTGAAAGACCGAAGCATGCGAACAATTCACTAACGACTCGGGTCCTTAAGGTGAGTATTTGTGAGACCAAGCCAAAAATTGTCACCAAGGTTTTGGTAAAATGGGTTAATATAATGCGATACTGCGAAGCCAACCGAGGCAGCGATACGTAATGAGAATGTTTCCTCTTTCGAATAAATCAATAATACACTGAATCTGCACTATGAGCCCAAAGTCGACGCAATAGCAACTAATAAAAAGAATAATACCGAAAAATATTGATTTTTTGTAATTTTTTTTAACCACTCTTTACTTTGTTGGATTATTTTCTCTAACAATAATCGTATGTTTTTTTATATATTTACTTCTGAACGTACAAAGTTTATTACTAATTACTAACGAAACTACATAGATATGTTTAACTTCTCCGAGCCGTTTGACACCAAAGGAGGTTTGCTGAAACCTGACTCTCTGTAGTGTGACTTTTTTAACTTGGTGGTGGAAAAGATTGTGCGAGCCGCAGAACTTAATCGCTCAGGTACAATTTTTTATAAGAAGACAAAACGAAGTCCTGTCATCAAACAAACAGTAGGCGCATTCGCGTATCGGCAAACTCGTCACTGGTGACAGTTATGATTTCGAGGATGTAAGAGACTTCGTTTATCTCGAAATCAGCATTAAAATCGCTAAGAATGTCAGGTTGAAATCCAACAGAAAATCTTTCTTGCCAACAAATGCTAGTTTGGACTAAGTAGACAAATGAGTAGTAAAGTCCTTTCTCGACGAACAAAACTTACACTTTATGAGGCTCTCATCATGCCCGTCCTAACGTATGGCGTAGAAAGAAGCTTGGATGATAACAACATCCGATGAAGCGTCCCTTGGAGTGTTCGAGAGAAAGATTCTTAGAAAGACGTTTGGACTTTTGCACGTTGGTGAGGGTGAGCTTCATAGTGCAGCAAATAAAGAGCCAGCGGCTTCGTTGGTTTCGGCTCTAAAAGTATTCGACGCAGTACTAGCTGGCGGTAGCAGAGAAAGCGGAAGGCCTCCTCGTTTCGAAATAAATTAGTTTAAAGTTTGAGCTACAGGAGCGCGCAGCCCGCTCTTTACTTAGTTATTGGGCTGTAGAAGCTATAATATTGGGAATTTCCGCATGAAAATTTCACAGTATATTCTTAAAATACTCTTATTTCGAAATATCGAAAAAACAGAAAATCGATTTCTGGAAATTGCTAGACCACCGGGTCCCCTTAAGCGGTTATCGCGCCAATGAAAAAGAAGAAGATATTGAACTTTTAAGGAGAAAAAAAATAAAAAGCCCATTCAAAAATGTTTCAATTATTATTAGTATTATTAATTAGTAGCTTCTTTAGATATTTAAAGTTATGTCTACTACTATTTAAATTTCCATAGACTGCCACAATCAAACTTGATGTGCAAAAAACAATAGCACCCTTGCTCACTGTTGTTGTTATTTCATAAATTAAAGTGCTTTAGTTTTGAAGGCATCGAAAATTTCATCTTCATTTTATGCTTTTTAAACAAAATTAAACACTGAGCAAAAAACATTGCCAATCAAAAAAAGTCTCCGAATGGAGCTTGCTTTAAAAAAAACATGGACAATACATCCCCTGCGCACTGAGGACGCATTTTCTTTAGAATTTTGTTCTATTATATTTTTCTTAGACTTGTCTCAAGCAGATGCTTTCCATAATTTCTGCGGCATTTAAATACCATTTTGCTTGCCTTTTTTATGTGTGTGTTTGTGTAATAAATGTGTTGTTGGACCTTTGTGCTCCCTTTTATATTCTGACTTTGTACTTCGCAGCTAACGTTTTGCTATAGCCTTTCTTCTATTGCTGGAAGCATCACTTAAGATTCTCCGTTCCCTTTTGAACCGTGCAAAATATGCGAGTCACTTGCTTCACAACACAACGGAATAGCACCAAAAAAAAAAAAAAAAACAAATATATATATGTACGCATCTCTGTATTCAAAAACGTTAATCGAAAAATAATCCATGTGCCCATTAGAACACAATCGAGCCACAATCTCCTAACTGCTATGACAATTTTAGGGGAAAAAGCTTGGTCGGCAATAAATTGAAGCCAATTAGAATGCAACCAAAAACAAAGCCGACATCATTTATCTGAAATTACTATATCCACTAACATACAGGCGTGCAAAAGAAGAATAATAAAAAATGAACGAAAAAAGGTAGTAAGGCGGAGTAAATTCGGTTCGGACCGCACTTTATATACCCACGCACATTTTAGTGAAAGTTAATTTGGGCTGGTTGTAAATTTTTGGAAGCAAACTCATAGACAACGAGAGTTAGTGCTGGTAGCAATATAAGGACGTGCAGAAATTTAGTTTTATCTTAAGAAAAAAGTGGACGTGGTGTTATTCGAATCCAATGATATTTACGTTGTATTTGAAGGAGGTTGTTTGAGCCTGTCAGTGCCCAGTTTTTCGAAATACCACTTGCGTCGAATTTGTTTTTTGGGTTCATTTTGTATACCAAATTCATTTTTTTTTCTGCAAAACAAATCGCGACTTTTAATTTAATTAATAAGTTGGCATATTATTAGTGGTTTATTTCTCAGTAGAACCTATTTTATAATTTTTTTTTTAATTAGAAAATTAAACAAATTTAATCCAAGTACTAGAAATCTGTGACTAAGATACCAAATTTTATTTCACTTCAACTCCTTAAATCTATGAAAAAAATATCTGAGTTCGCTTTCTGCTTGATTTCAATGATTTCCTTTTTTGAAAATTACCGTTACAATGAAGGGGGCGTAACCAATTTCGTCTATTTTCACTACCAATGCACACCAATAAGAGTAAAATGTGTACCAACTTTCATTGAAATACATATATAAATTTTGCTCGAGTTATCGTGCGCGCGGCCGGCCAGATATGACTAAATCGACTTTCCTTATATTGTGCGCACGGCCAGACAGATAAGACTAAATCGACTTTCCTCATCTGAGCATTTTTGGTGTATTTCTCTCTTGATCTATTTCGATTCCGTTTTGCTGTTAAGCGTGGTGTTAAGTTCGCGTTTCACGTTAAATGGCGGTCAAAATCCGTACAAATGGAATTGCCGTGAAATATGCATGAAAGTTCATATGTATCTCACGCAAAGGCGTTCACAGTTCACGCCGTGAAAACTCCGTGTAACATGTCAGCAACATTTTTTCCCACCTATTTAAACTGCACAGTTTATTTAAAATTGAGCGAAAACTGACAGTTCGTTTGCAAATGAAGTGCCTGAGTTTGAATACTCCGAAGATATAGAATATTTATGCCAACGTTTTCGCAAAGAGTGTAGGTAAATCTTCTTTAAATTTGTTTTTGTGCCTATATATTTCTTACTTATTGTACATAATTGACCGTAACAACTCGTTACCGAGTTACAGCCTACAGAATAAGGTCGCACCAGGTGTCTATATTTTCCGCACATCTTTTCCAGTTTCCTAAGCTGGTTTATCGTGAATTTGATCCTTCCACCGGATTCGAGGACGCCCTCTTCCTCGTTGACTGGGTATTACCGTCTCAAACACCTTCTTCGCCGGAGCAGTTCTATCCATACGGTAAGCCACCTTAGTCGCTGCAGGGTGACTCGCTTGACTATGTCAATATCTCCGTAAAGCTCATACAACTCGCGGGTCATTTGAATGCGGTAATCGGGGATGATTTCGTATGTAGAGGTTCACGCAAGTGAGGAAAGTCTCGGTACAAGCAACTCACAACTTCCGAGCTTCATCTAAATATCCTCTGAGTACCTTACGAGCATCAGTTTGAGAGCGGGCTAATGTGAGAAGGCAAAACAACCCAGAAAATCTGGTTGTTCATTGGGTTTGCGAACCGGCACATAAAATACCGAAACTTATTCCGCTCACCTCTTGGAGTTGCTGCTCCACGATTGTCTACCTGCAAACGCAGGCGGACTTTGGGCACATATATCCCGCTCTATGCGAGCTGCCGCTGAAAAAACCATTGTGTTCCACCGCCCACCTAAATGAAACCAATCAGACGCAAGAAAAGAGAACAGGAGAAGCGTGAGCGTGACCTGCTAGAGGAGTACAGGGGCAGGAATGATGCTCGAAAATTCGATCAACAAGTCAAGCGTCTGACACAAGGTTTCAAGACCGGAGCATCAGCCTGCAGAGATAAAAACGGACATCTGGTTATGGATACACAGTCCATACTGGACCTATGGAGGGAACACTTCTGCAATTTACTTGCTGGCAATGCCGCACACAATTCCGCCCCAGTAGAAGATGACCCGATACCGCCAATCGACGATAATTTGGACGTTCCACCACCTAGTCATGACGAAGTCAGAGCTGACGGCTTGCCCGCTGAATTGTTCAAGACTGGCGGCGATGTGCTGATAGGGAGCATGCATCAGCTCATCTGCAAAATATGGCTAGTAGAAAGCATGCCCGACGATTGGAATCTCAGTGTTCTTTGTCCTGTACTGAAGAAGGGTGACCCGACGATCTGCACTAACTACCGGGGCATCAGTCTTCTAACCATCGCTTACAAGAGGAAGACTTAAGCCGTTTGCCAACACACTGATCGGGCCTTATCAGTGCGGCTTCAGACGTGGTAAGTCCACCATCGACCAGAACTTCACATTACGCCAAATCCCGGAAAAGACCCATGAAAAGCAAGTCGACACCAATCATCTCTTTGTCGACTATAAAGCTGCGTTCGATAGCCCGATAAAGGATTGCCTGTACGCCACCATGTCTGAGTTCGGTATACCAGTGAAGCTCATACGGCTTTGCAGAATGACGTTGAGCAACACAACCAGCTCCGTCAAGGTAGGAAATAAACTCTCTGAGCCATTCAGTACCGTTCGAGGTTTCAGACAAGGCGATCCATTGTCATGCAACTTTTTCAACTTCGTGATGGAAGGGGTCCTCCGAAAAGCAGGTGTTCATCGTAATGGCACTATTTTCTACAAATGTGTCCAGCTCCTTGCGTACGCCGATGACATTGACATTATCGGCCGCTATAAGCGAGATGTCCCCGCTGCGTTTTTTGCTATCGAAAATCAATCATCACGAGTGGATCTGGCGGTGAACGAGGGTAAAATGAAGTACATATATGCTGTCTACAACGCGGAACACACGGCGTGTAGGAACGCACGTCATTGCGGACAACTATACCTTCGAAGTTGAGCCAGAATTTAATTACGTCGACATTGACGTAGTTCAACGCATCGCCATCCAACGCCTGCGTTGGTTAGGGCATGTCGTGCGTATGGATGAAGAAGCTCCAGCACAGAAGGTGTTCGAGGGCGAAGTCCAAGGGTGCTCCGGTGGAAAGACCAGGTGGAGGAAGGCGCGCGCGGAGCAGAGGCGCCTGGAGAGAGCTAGTGAGGTCGGCTGTAACTTGGTAACGGCTTGTTATGTTCACCTAAGTAAGTAAGTACGGTTATGTCGTCCGAATGGATGCAAGCGCTCCGGTTCTGAAAGTATTGGATGCAGTACCAGCTGGAGGTAGCAGAGGAAGAGGAAGGCCTCCTCTCTATTGGATAGGTCAAGTGGAGAAGGATTTGGCTTTACTTGATGTGTCCAACCGGCGCCGGTTAGCAAGAGAAAGAAACAACTGGCGCGCTTTGTTAAACTCGACCAAAATCGCGTAAGTGGTTATCACGCCAATAAAGAAGAAGAAGAATTGATTTAAAAACCCTTTTCTTGCTAAAATTTGCCAATTGCTTCTGGGGCGTTGCTCACAAATTTGACGTTTCTTCTCATTTGACAATCAAAGTTGCTCGCGAAATTTCACGGCAAGCCAAATGCATATCGAAGGCGAAATTTTACGGCTCTATTGTTAATACTAGCCTTTGCATAGCACCGTTATGTGAACAATATTATAAAATCCTTGCGCACAAGTGCGTGGGTATAATGAAACAGAAAAAACGCAAATTCATTTATGTGGTAACACATTAACATACACACTTAAGCAAAGCAAATACAATAATCACATTTGAAATTATCAACACATGCACTGATACACACATACATCTATGCGTAATATCTCCAAAACAAAGCAAGGCAAAACGCCAAAAAAAGAATGAACAGAAATGTAATAAGTGTGAACAGTAATCAGATACATGTAAATATACAAATTACAAAACAAATACAAGGCAATACAAATGCATACAAAGGGCGAGCAGAAAAACAAGCAGCTCCCAATCAACGACCAACGCACGACGAGCCATCCATCCATCTGTGCGTTTGACTGTTTGCACTTCATTCCCAAAGTGCAAAACCAAAACAAAAAAAGAACAAAATGACAAAATCAATACACACACATGCACAAAATGTTTGTTTGTAATTGTTGCCAAGCCAGAGGCAAACAAATACCCACACACACACACAGAAAAAAAGGACCAAGTGAAAAATCGTCCGCAATGAGAGAAGTCACACAGAAGCTGATTTCAAAGCGTCAAAAGGAAATGAAATAAGAAAAAAAAATCACAATCACTAGTAAGAGCACGAATTGTTAAACAAAAGCGCAAAGTAAACTGTTTTTCGGTAACGGTTTGTTGTTGGTGAAAAGCGAGAAAGCCAAAGCGTTAAAAGACATGTAAAGGCCAAAAGACTGACCGCTGCCAGGACAGGCGGTGCGCTTGGTCGTCTATGCACATATGGACATGGATACATCCATATGTGTGGTGCACAAGTTTGGGATGCTTTGGTGTGTACAAAGTGTTGACTGTTCAATTTAGTGGCGCTATAGAGTGGCACGTATGATTCCTAATAAGAACTTGCACAAAAGCAAGCACAAAGCTGGAAGTATCTGAATTTAATTTCTATTGCAGATAGTTTTTTTTCTCATTTCGTACTTCCGACATTTTATCTACATAAATACTTTGCTTTACTTACTTACATATGTGTGCACATGCATACAAGGTGGCGCAAAATTAATTATCCAATTTTGTTTTTGAATGAGCTTTTAAATAAATAAAATCAAAAAATTGTTTTGCGTGATGGATACTTTTATTTTGACTTTTACGCGCTCCATTGCTTGTCTGTTTGTATACTGCAGCTGTCCAGCTCGCAAGTGTGGAATATGTGCGAAATTTATGAATCTTATGATAGGATGATTAATTTTGCGCCACCTTGCATATATTTATTTTGCGAATCGAAGGTTTGAGGGGCAAAACCTTTACATTCACTCCTGTGGTGGATAAGCGCATTTGCCCATATTTATCATAACAGACAAGCGATAGGCTAATAATACGATAATAATAAATAATACGATGTACATTTAGATAAATTATGCTATACATAGATCCCACGTGGACGGGATAACAAGGTAGGTCTGAAAAAAGTTCTAATTATCTATCCTCACTTGCCTGTGAGCCTTGTGCGACGGTGCGTTATCATGGTGCAAGATCCATGAGTTTCCTTTCCCCAAATCGGGTCGTTTCCTATGCACATTCTTTCTCAAACGTCGCATAGCTTTCAAATAATATTCTTTATTTACCGTAGAACCATTTGAAATGAATTCCGAGTGTACAACCCCATGATATTCAAAGAAAACGAGTAGCATAACTTTCCCTATTGACCGATTTTGACGTGCGTTTTCGGGGTTTCGGCTCATGTGGATAATGCCATTCAGCCGCCTGTTGACTGTTGACTGGTTTATTTATCAAACTCATATACGTATGTCTCATCACCTGTTATGATGCGCTGGAAAACGTTGGATCGGAATTCACTTGCTCAAGCATGTCTTCAGCCACCTACTTCCGATTAATTTTTTGAAAGAAATCCAATGCTCTTGGAACGAATCGAGCAGTCTAACTGCTGATGTAAAATGTTGCGAATTGATTCGTGAGACACGCTGAGGTCACGAGCTACCTCCTTCAAACTAAAATGGTAGTTTTCCAGCACCATTTTCATGACTTTGTCGATGTTTTCATCCGTTGAAGAAGTTGATGGGCGACCAGATCGGCGTAAATCTTCCACAACTTCTCGGCCCTCTGCAAAAGCAGTATACCACTTGTAGACCCGTGTTTTTCGTGGTTTTGATAATGCATACTCGCCATAGGCTTTCTGCAACATTTTCAATGATTCGGCACATGAAATCGCGTCCAAAACGTAAAATTCAAGACAAATTCCTTGTTCGATACTTTTATCCATAGTGAAAATCGCAGAGCACACCTGTGGTTGACTGATACAATTAAATCCAAAAAAAAGCTAATTCACAGATTATGCGCAAACTCTGCGAAACTATAGAGGACAGTTGTACAAACATTCCAGCAAAAAAAAAATGGGCATACGCTTTTTAAATGAACAATTCCCGATATTTTTTTGACAGAATGCAGCTCTAGTTTCACTTGGGTTAGCAGACACTAGGAAAGTAGGAGAAAATAAGATATGCCATTTCATAACAAAGTCGAACTACAAATATGCTTGTATGTGTGTGTATGCATTTAAGTGAAGCGTAGTTAAAAGAAGTTAATTTTCTCCTTGGGTTTCCGTGTCGAAATTGAAGTGGAAAAAATATGAAAGACGTACGAGTTGTCATAAAAGCGTAGCCCAAATCCACAGAAACTTGGCATCAAAAATCTTACGTTGCCCTGTAGAATCAAATAACTGTTAATATATTGAGCAATGATGACGGTCAAAAAGCCATACATATATGTAGTACATACGCACACACTTTTGTACATAAGCTCGTAATACGCAGGGATAGTTGCGACGGCATAGGCTTAGCAAGCGGACAGTCAGGCCGGCGCTAATGGTGTACGATTGGGCGGAAATGTCAGAGAATGCGAAATTGCAACGCATTAAGAGTGAACTTATGTCCGCTGCCAGCAGCTGTCAACACAAAAGGCGCTTTCTAACGCATACTAAAGCACACACGCAAGCACACACAGACGCGCAATTGTAAGTGCTTATGCGTGTATGCATGCTTGTGTGCACTTACGCTTTTACATGCGCATGTGAAAAAAGTGTACTTCACTTCTCTGACAGCCAGTGACAAGATGAACGTTCAGCAATTTTTGCACACATACACGCACACGCACACAAGCAATATGAATGTGAATACGATAAAAGTGAAAGCCCAACTAAGAAGCAATAAAAATAACACAAAGCGAGCAACAACAATAAATAAATAACAAGTGCAAACGAGAAGCAAAAACAAAAAAAAAAAAAAAAACACATCCAAACGAAATGAAGATGGAAAAGAAAGTTGAAAAAAAAAGAAAAATGTTGCAAACATCGATGACACACCAACTACAATATATTTACTACAATCTGCAGTAATTGCAAACGTGCAAGCACACATTCATACACACATCTGCACTTGCACAGGCTATTTCATACGCATACACTCGTACATACTCGCTCACATATATACGCACACTTATTAACGTCGCAGGATAACAGATAAAATAAATTGTTGCGTCGCTTAATTTGTAGTTGCGATTCTCACGTTCGTCCTACATTTGTGCGCCTCACACACTGCTCGCTCTCCTCGCCGATGCGGTATAACAAACTGTGCCATGACTGACACTGCGAAAAAAATATGGGTCCTGCTTTATTGGACTCCAGATAGCGATAAAATTTCGCCGTTTTATTACTTTCTTCCGCATTTTAACCTAAATAGAACCTAAATATGAAAACAATTACAAGACATGAAAGCAGAAACTAGAGTTGAAATCATCCTATTTCTAAGGACTTAAGACCCCTAAGAAATTTAGCGTATGAACGCCATTTAGCTCTGATTTAGGCTTGCTAAAAATGTATTTCTTAAAAAATGCTAAATAGCTTCAGAGGTAATGTTCCAACGCTTGTTTAGCCCCTGTGTTGTTACAACTAACGCAAAAGTTGTTTTGCTGCGGTGCTAGTTTAGTTGTGAGAGTACCCAGTGTTCTTCGAAGAAAGCGGTGCCCATTTGAGTGATGGTTGCAGAACGCTTTGCGCCCATACTACTGCAGATCCATAAGGAATGCAGATAATTTCTACACTAAACAGCAAAACTTAGGCTAGGTTTGGTAGCGCAGACTGATCTGTAAGAAGATCCCATCTAGACCTCTAGGATCCATTGTGTTGCCAGTGCTATCTATTTGGAGTCGAATTATTATTTTATGCTTTCGCGGGTTTTAACAAGCCGTGCAGCCTTTTGTCAGCATTATCCTTGAAGGATGAAAAATATGTTGATCCTAGGCACATTTGTCGAGACCTAAAAAGAGCAGAACAGTGGCAGTAATTGTTTCAAATTACCCCTAGAATTCGCTTCGTTGCATGTGTTACATGCTTCGCTTTGGCCCAACCCCATTTTGGCTGCGTGATGTGGGGTGAGACAGTGTCCCGTCAGTACTTCAACCAATGTTTTCAGTGTTTTCTAGTGAGGCATAAAATAAAGTTTGAGTTTTCTTATTCCAAATTTTTAACATAATTTTGGCAGTTTTGTGTGAGGCCCCATATCGATTGCATTTCCAAAGCTAGTTTCTCATTCTTAGGTGTGCAGCTAAGTTCTCACTTTTTTTTTGATGTAAATACAACTTTATTCTGAAAAAATGGTTACAAGTGAATCATTGAAAGTATTGCTCATCGCTGGCTACTACTTTTTCTCATCTTTCTGGTCGATCTCGTATACCGTCGCGGTAAAACTGTTAATCTTTTGAGGCTATCCACGGATCAAGCCATATTTTGATGTCTTCATATGAATGGAACTGCTGGTCAGCTAGACCACGTGCCATGGATCGGAACTGGTGATAATCGGACGGCGCAATATCTGGAGAATATGGCGGGTGGGGTAGGGTTTCCCATTTCAGTGGGTTTGGCAACGTGAGGCCGAGCGTTGTCATGCTGTAGAATCACTTTTTCATGCCTTTCCGCGTATTGCGGCGGCTTCTCGCGCAGTGCTCGGCTCAATCGCATGAATCAGACATTTTCATAAAACCAAAAGTATATGATACCAAAACAAAATCACTAATGTGTCGAAGCAGTTTGTTTACCATATGTATAAGTTTGGTTTATGATGTTTAGGTTATGTGAGAATCGACTAGTACACACTGCTGGCGGCATCTATTGACAAACAGCGAGAACTTAGTTGCGCACTTAATAATTCCGTTTTCAGAAAGGAGAGTGAAGGGCATATATCTGTAAATAGCGACCTGCCCACTTCCGCAGAGTTTATCCATTTTGGATCTGCACTGTTGAAACTTAGTCAGGAGTGGCAAAAATCATTTATGCCTCTAGCATATTTAGGATCGAGTCGTTTTGGGATACATCAGCAATTTCGTTACCATGAATGTTTACGATGCCTGAGTACTTGAGTCGGAGTAACGTCAGAGAATACTGAGCTTGGGACAGACGTACCCTGGACGTACGCACTAATTTCTAAGACAATGCTCTCCAAGTGTCCCTAGAGATGGCAGTACTACTTCTAGGATGCTCAAATTATATAATATGAGGCTTGGCACAAATTGAAAAATAAATCTGTCTGAAAAACGCCTGATGAGAAAGAATCGCATAGATCTCTGAATATCCGCAGCTGCTCGACAGTCAACTATGGAATCGTCGTCCATGAAAATAAGTGCATTCAGTAAATACTACATCCTTTAAATTTTCTTTAGTGGGCATCAAAGTCCTGAATGAATGAAAATGAGGTTTACACCTCGACCTCATGGCCTCTTGTGCCCTCTGCGCATTACAGTATCTCATCCAAATCAAATTTCCTTAATAAAACTAAGTTAGAGCTGGATCAGTTGCTACAGCCGAGTGAGGTGGTGCTTGACTAACATTCAGAAGTGCACAGGCTGGAGTTTCCGTGTATGAAACATCAAATGATAGAAAGTTTTTTTCTAATAGCGGTCGCCTCACGCCAAGCAATGGCAAACCTTCAAGTGTATTTCTAGTAAGAAAAAACTCCTCACAAAAAACCATTTGCTGTTCAGAGTCGTCTTAAAACTGTATCGTTTGTGCAACAACATTAAGACGCACACCACAAATAGGAGGGGGAGCTCGGCCAAACACGCAAAAAAGAGTGTAAGTGACAATTATAAATAAATAAAAATAAATAGAGCTGGGTTGGGCTGAGTGTATGCGCCTTCTTCGCTCTATTCACATTATATTCGTGAAGAGTTTCTGGCGTTGGGTGACAGAGACAATAGGAGCCAGTGGACCAAATTCTAGGCCTGTGGAGATTACTGCGTAATGTGCAGTGAGCTACCAGAATGTTCGTGAGCATTCTCAGATTACTCTTAGGGCGGGTATGAGTTGCCTGTACCTCCTTTGATTACATTCCTACAAAAAAAGTGTTAAAGTATGTGACTGAGAAGATCATTAAGCAGAGGTAGGTTGTTTTACAGCGTAATTGAAAGTTTATCGAATAAACACATATCAACGCGTCGCCGCTGTCTTAGCATCAGTGCACTCTGAGAATCTGTCACAGACCAATAGATCAAAGAATCGGTTTTATATGATCTAATCTCTCCAGTACTCGCAACGCGGGCCAGCTTTATTAGTCTACTCGGCAAGCTACTTTTAGTGTTAGAATATGGGATTCGCGTTTAAGTCCCGTTCAATTCACTTTGAAGCTCTGAAGTTGGTCTTCTTGTTAATTCAAAGTGCTGATCATAAGAGAGTGACGATTTACGACGAGTCTTAGCATTGAAAAAGCCAATTTTCGTTTACAATATACAATAAACGAATTCTGAAAACTGAGCAAAAATGGTGTTATTCTAAAAGTCGCCTCACTCTTGCATTTTTCACAGAATATGTTGAAGCCGAGGTTCTCCTTGAAGACCACTGTTTTTTCTCTTACGGGACTTACAAAAAATCTTAACATAACAACTTTTGATGATGATGGTCATACAAACTCAACGAACTGATTTGCTTGGTAGCATCTTGAAAACGAATACATGAATGGAGTAGAGTTAAGACCCATATCCGGACACGAACGATGGAAGGCGTGGATGTGTGTATTTGGAATAAAAGCAATCTAGTTGAAATTATAGATTTCGGAAAATATTCCAAAATTCATGCTAGTCTTGCTGGCTGCATCGAGTTGAGCGACTCCGTTAAGAGCTCAAAACACTTCGAATAGTTGAACTATGATACGCCCTCAAATTGGACAGCGGACTCAAAACGACGTTACGACAATTTCTTAAGCTCCGTACAGTTTCAATTTGGTCGAATTTGACGTTTATCTATTTTCAAGCGCAAGCTTCTTTACCATTAAGAGCCTTCCTCGCATCCCTAAGAATGTAAAGTACCTACTAGGTAGCCTTCGAGTCGAAAAGCCGCTGACTAAAGTGTGTAGACACTCAGGGGATGTACATCGAAAATTTATGCCCAAAATATATTTGCCTCAAACATTTTCCGATCCTTTTTTTTTACGAACCCTGTAAAAACTCGCATTTCAACAAACGTGCCCGCCAATTACAGCTGACAAAAATGCTATTAAGAATCGTATTTTGTGTTTTAGTTAGATTTTTTGTTAATTACCTAAAATCACGCACCATATTTTTCGGTGTATTCACCTACTTCAGTATGTATTCGACATCTCCGAAAAGCAACGCAACAAAAACAAATATCTCCGCATACTCCGTTGCAAAGTGGTCGATGAAAGTCCTTTGCAGCTTTTACATTGTACTTCGTTATCCCCGCCATTGTCTATGTTGTCGCTGATTGCATTGCATAAATATTGTTTACAGACATTCATACATGGACAGCTGTATAAATGCATATTTCCATACGCACCCTGCAGGGAAATGCTATGCCTCCGATTGTGCGAACTTCTATTGAATGCGGATTTATAATTAGTTCACGCTCTTGTTCTATTTAATATTATTAATTAAATAAAATGTAATAAATTTTCTCTGCCAAGCGGGAGTCTTCTATGTGAAATGTGAAATGCTGCCATTTGTCCTTGCCACTTTTTCAACTCTTCGAAACTTATTCGTAATTTATTAATAAATTTCCTTTTGCAATTCTAAAATTCCTTCTTTCAATTCACAAAAAAATTTCATGTTTGAAATAAATTATTTAATTAATTGGGACAATTTAATAAATTTCGAAATGTTTTTGGAAAATTGTGAAGTAAATAATTTTTCTATTATTATATAATAAATATATTATTGTAAAGGGTGGTTAAATTTCAAGGGCCGATGCTGAATGTCAACCACACCTAAGCACCACGTTTTTTTCTGCATTTCATTTGACATTCCTCAATTCCAGACTAACTCAATTTGAACTATGGAAAGATACACAATCAAGCAACGCGTTAAAATTATTCAGACTTATAATGAAAACGGGCGTTCAAATCACAATGCATATCGCGCACTTCGTGATTTTTTCGGTCAATTTAATCGTCCAAATGTGCGTACAATCGGAAGAAGTGTGCAAAAGTTTGAGCAAACCGGGTCTGTTGGAGATGTGAAATATTGCTGCACTTCGCGATAGTGTGGTTGAAGAGCCGTCCACCTCAACTCGTCGTCGTGCCCAACAATTGCACCTCTCACGTTCGTCGTCGATGAACATTATGCACAAAGACTTGCATTTACATGCTTACAAGGTGCAATTGACTCAAAAACTGAAGCCTTTTGACCATTTCAAGCGTCGTCAATGGTTAGAATGGTGACAGGAAATGGCAACAGTGAATGACCAATTTTTGAAGAAAATCATCTTCAGTGATGAGGCATATTTTCACCTCAGTGGATTCGTCAATAAGCGGAATTGCCGCATATGGGCGAGTGATTGCCGAAAAACCAATGCACGCACAAAGGGCGACTGTTTGGTGCGGTTTATGGGCCGGCGGCATCATTGGGCCGTATTTTTTCCAAAATGAGGCCGGTCAGGCAGTTATTGTGAATAATGTTCGCTATCGTGAGATGATAACGAGCTTTTTATGGACCGAATTGGTAGATATGGTTGTGGACGATATGTGGTTTCAACAGGATGGTGCCACTTGTCACACAGCTATCGCGCGAAAATTTGATGGCCCAATAATCTCACGTCGCGGCGATGTCAATTGGCCGCCAAGATCATGTGATTTGACACCGTTGGACTTTTTTCTTTGGGGTTATTTGACAGAAAAGGTGTACGTCGATAAGCCAGCAACAACAAATTTGGACCATCGGATGGAGGTGTTCCGCCGAGGCCATGGCGGCTAGTTGGCCGTTATTTTGTTCCATACGTAATTGAGCCGTACTAATATTTTCTAAAAAAATTGTATTGTATTTTATTCAAAATCAACACCTGCCCTTAAAATTTAACCACCCTTTATAAATTATATTTAAATTTTATATTTAATATACATACTAATGTTTCTTTATAATAATATGGAACCTCTAAACTTAATATGGAAAAACTGATGCGCAAGCGCTACAGCAATTTTGATTTGATCGATAACAAATTAATATATTTTGGGAAAAAGTTCGCAATCCTGTTCCAATTTTTGAAAATAATATTAAAACTTTTAATATCATTCACCCAATGCAGGAATTTACCTTAAAACCTTAGTTAACTAATTTCTATTTTTGCTATTATGTGGTAACCCTATTTCAATTTTTGAAAAAAAAAAAACTGAAAACTCTTAATATCCTTCACCAAATGTGAGAATTTAACTTACAACGTTAATACATTTTTTTCTTACTATGTGGCAACCCTGTTCCATGTTTTGAAAAAAAAAAACTGAAAACTTTTAATAGCATTCACCAAATGTACAAATTTTGCTTAAATCTTTAAAAAACTATTTTATATATTTCAAATTCTGTGGCAACCCTGTTCCAAGTTTAGAAAAAAAATTGAAAGCTTTTAATATTATTTACCAAATGGGTAAGACTCCGTCAGAAAATATGAGATTTGCAAGTGGTCTTTCGATTTCTTTGAAACTTTGGGAAATATTAGTTCTAGGTAAGATACATTCAAGCCTAAAAGGATTTTGAAAAATTTTCAAAATTGAGTCATCTACGCCATGTTGAATATCGGGACCGTGTTTTTTCAAAAATCAATATTTCTTGAACCGGTGGATGGATTTCAATGCAATTTACAGACAATATAGAAACAAATAAGTAGTTTAAATTAGTATTATGTAAAAAAAAAATTTCGAAATTTTGACCAAAAAAAAGTCAAAAAATTTTTTTGAATCAATTTTTAGTTGATTTGGCCACTTTTTTAGATTTTCTGTTATACACGTAACGATTCCTTATGATTTAACCTTTATTTTGAAAAAAAAAATTTTATGGTGTCTATAATAGTTCTCGAGATATTGTGATTTTAGTGGAAGCGCACGCACGGTTCGGTACACACGCACGGTTCGCGCTGCGTTATGTGTTCCTGTATGAAGTGACTGGAGCAGACTGCTGCAGGTCTGTGCGCGTTTTTCTACTCCCGCGCTGCGTAACCGCGAACTTCACGGTGCGCGCTTCCACTAAAATCGCAATATCTCGAGAACTATTATAGACACCATAAAATTTTTTTTTCAAAATAAAGGTTAAACCATAAGGAATCGTTACGTGTATAACAGAAAATCTAAAAAACTGGCCAAATCAACTAAAAATTGATTCAAAAAATTTTTTGACTTTTTTTTGGTCAAAATTTCGAAATTTTTTTTTACATAATACTAATTTAAACTACTTATTTGTTTCTATATTGTCTGTAAATTGCATTGAAATCCATCCACCGGTTCAAGAAATATTGATTTTTGAAAAAACACGGTCCCGATATTCAACATGGCGTAGATGACTCAATTTTGAAAATTTTTCAAAATCCTTTTAGGCTTGAATGTATCTTACCTAGAACTAATATTTCCCAAAGTTTCAAAGAAATCGAAAGACCACTTGCAAATCTCATATTTTCTGACGGAGTCTTACCCAAATGTAAAAATTTTCCTTGAAACTTTAGTAAACTATTTTCCATTTTTCCATTTTTGAAAAAAAAAAACTGGAATTTTTAAATGTTCTTCACCAAATATCACAATTTAACTCAAAACTTAAATCAACTTTTTTTTCACATTATGTGGCAACCCTGTTCCATGTTTTGAAAAAAGTGTAAGCTTTTAATAGCATTCACCAAATGTACAAATTTTGCTTAAAGCTTTAGTAAGTCATATTATATTTTTCCAATTATGTGGCAACCCCGCTCCAAGTTTTGAAAAACAACTTCAAACTTTTAATATCATTCATCAAATGCCAGAATTTAACTTAAAACTTTAATCAACTATTTTCTATTTTCTATTTTTAAAATATGTGGCACCCCTGTTCCATGTTTTGGAAAAAAAAACTGAAATCTCTTAGTTTCATTCATCAAATGTACAAATTTTGCTTAAAACCTTGGTAAACTATTTTCTATTTTTCAATTTATGTGGCAACCCTAGACATTTTTTAATTTAAATTAAAGCTTTGTTTATTACGCCTTGAAGAAAACTATTATCTTTTTTGTTTCTAATAGCTCTTTACACGTATTTCTTTACACTGCCCTAAGACCTACACTCACATACGGGTGCGAAGCCTGGGTGCTGAAAACAAATGAAGAAAAGATTCTAAGACAAATATATGGACCTGTACGATCTGAAGACGGTACTTACCGCAACGACGATTTTAACAAACTTATCAGGGGCGGCGTCACCACATTCTACGAATGAGCAACGATCGAGCTATAAAAAAGATCTTCGAAACAACTACGAGTAGGTACACAAGGCGACAGAAGAAGAGATCGGTCATTGAAAGTGACTTTGAAGCTATGGACATATCTGATATCAAACGAAAAGCTGATGACCGAGTAATGTGGAGGCGAATTGTAACGGAAGCAATGGTTCACCCCGACTTGTGATGCTATGACGATGATGATTACACATATTGTGTACAAAAACAATTAGAAAACCTATCTTAAAATCAGTGTAATCCGGCGAGAAAATCCTGTGTTCCATTCAAAAAGTGCCACACTCGTCTAAGCCAAAGCTGATACATTTTCTCCCGGAAGAAGCTTTGACAAGGGGGTTTGTTGCCCTAAACCTCAGCTGTTACTTAAAACGTTAGTATTACGAAATGTGTGTGTGGCAGAGAAAGGAGGATACGCAATCGCAGAGTTTTGTGAAATTTTCTGAGTAGACAAAAACATGCCTTTTTACGGAGTTAAGTGCAGTATTGATTCAGAGATTCCAAACAAGTGTTCGGCAGAGTCCATCGATTTAAAATTCAGCAGTAAACTGACCACTTTGGGGATGACCACGCTGAAAAACACTACCGTAAAAGTAGTTGTCCAGCAGTTCATCTCGCTTTCCTTCGATATTTCCTCTGGAGTAAAACAAGGCGATTCTCTCTCTACAACCTTTTTCAACTTGATACTGCATTATGCCATAGAGATGAGACAAAATTTGGCAATCTCTCTAATCGCTCAAGGCTAACCATTGCATATGCCGATGACATCGAGATAACCGCGCGAAATAAAAAAAAATGAGAAAGGTGGTGAAACTGTAGGATTCACAATAAATGCAGAAAAAACTAAATATATGAAGATTTCTCGCAAGGCGGAGAGAATACAGCCAGACAATATAGTAATTGCCACTTACTGTTCCGAGGGCGTATAATCGTTTGGGCATCTGGATGACAATAGCTCACATGGCACAGTACAAATTAGGATTCCGGCATGAAAGAGAGCATATCAAACTAAATTTAAACGTTTATACCAGTCAGTTCTTGCATACGGCTGTGAATGCTGGACAATGACTTCTAAAGATGAATCGTGCCTAAGAGTATTCGAGCGAAAAGTGCTGGTGCGCTACGACTGTAAGTTGGTATCTATCGGATACGCAACAATGAAGAATTGCTACAGCTATGCACTGGCGACGACAGCGTGAAATACGTCAAGTCCCAAACACTGCGATGGTTTGGTCATATTACGCGCATTAGAGATGACAGCCCCCGGAAATCAATCCTGTCATAGAACCCCGTAGAGCCTAAAGCACGAGGACGTCTAAGATTGACATGGTTTGAACGAGTTTCAATAGACCTGAGTGCTCTCGTTCTTAGAAACTGGAGAACTGTTACCGTAGATTGAGGTGCATGGAAACGAATCGGAAATGAAACTAAAGCTCAGCCCGAGCTATAAAACTGCCTGATGCTGATGTACACCCGTTCTGATTTCGCGCGTAACGCTTTCTGTGCCATTTATTAAGAAAAAAGTGTGTGTAGCGTGGTAGGGAAACTTTCAAGGCAGACAACGAAAGAGGGAGAGACCCGAGATAGAAGGAGAGAGAGAGAGAGAAAGAATATATATCTAAATAATTTCTCAACATTTGCAGAGAATACAAAGAGACAAAAATTACAAAAAACGGAGGGTGTTTATCACCCGCACAAACGCAGCGATTCCAGGACCGCAGCAACGGTACGAATTACCGCAAGGCAATACCAATAAATCCGACGCCGAAATGGATAGCACTTTATAGTACGCACAAGCACTAGCCAGGAAACGGAAATAAGCGCCAAAAAGTAGGTACCAAAAATCAAACGCCAAAAAAATTGGCACCAAAAAAAAACGCCCCAAACAGTAGACACCAAGGAAATATAACGCCAAAAATTAGGTACCAAAAATATATTTCCTAAAAGTTTGCACCAACAAACAAGCGACAAAAAGTAGGCAGTGCTATTTCTCACTAGAAATTAGCAACCACAAGGAAAAACTCAGTAAAAATAGCCTTAAGTGTATTTAAGATATATATAAGGTATAGCTCTCTTTCTTCTTTTCCTCTACGTTACATCTTTTTTCTCTCTCGTGGAACGAAAATGTCCAAAACGTTGCATGGCCTTGAAATTTTACTCTCCATTCTCGCTCGTCCATCGACTCCTAAGAAGTTTCACTTCAAAAAAGTAGTTTCTTATATAAAAAAAACACTGTTAGATCTACATTTTTCCAACAATTCGCAGTTCTGTAAGTTTTCCAAGAATTTTTTCATTTCATTATTTCGAGTGGTGGTTTGAAAGTACTTATTTATATCGCGCCTTGTGGATTGGGACAATCGAACTTATTTTCATTTATTTCTTTTGGGTATTAACTGTCTCGAAGATCTTTTCTTCACATCTTTCTTCTTCTGTCTTCTTAATAAAACATTCAGGTATCGCATCCGGGCCGTTTGGTAATTTGCAGATTGATATTTTTGTATTGCTCTTTCAACTTCATAAATATGCAGTTCCTTGAATGAAAAAAGATATATATTTTCCGGTGAGGGCTCTTCAATGTAATGAAAAACTGGGTTCATTGTTTTTCTCAGAAAAATTGCTATTCAAGCGGGATTTTCATGCAAAAGAAATGGATTATGGATAATTTTTGGTTTAGTTAACCTTTTACTGCATGAATTAATAAAGCGTTGAAAAGAAAAATTGTTTCACTGTGGGAATAGCGTGATTTAATTATGAATAAGACATACTATATTAAAAGAAAAAGAATTTGAAAATTTTATATTTTTTTTAATAATATTTTTATAGTTTCTTTACCGGTCCCGGAAAATGAAAGATGAGTACATATATCGAGTCCATTGAAATACATTTTTTTTTCTCAAAAATTCCTAAAGTTTTACTCTGTTATCGGATTTTGAAACTGAATCACCCGCAATTCAATCTGCTTTTTCACCCATTTGCACAAAAGTGAGAATATTTCGAAATTCCATTAAATCATTCACAATTTTTTTGCGTTTTATTATTGCTAAATATATATTTGATGGATTAAAATAGTTTGAATACTTGATTTGGAAATAAAATTCACTCAAAACTGCAATACCATATATGGGCTCATATGCGGCCAAGCGTTAAGGATTCAGACGGCTATGGAAGAAAAATCTTGAAATGGCTCTCTGCGCTTTATATACAGAATACCTGTAATGCATTCAAAGTTCAAAACTTATAACTTAAGCGATAACGCGTTTTATGAATTTAAAGGCAATCGACCGAGTAAGCAATAGTTAAAAAAAAAAAAAAATAATTGGCGCGTACACTTCTGTTAGGTGTTTGGCCGAGCTCCTCCTCCTATTTGTGGTGTGCGTGTTGATGTTGTTCCACAAATGGAGGGACCTACAGTTTCAAGCCGACTCCGAACGGCAGATATTTTTATGAGGAGCTTTTTCATGGCAGAAATACACTCGGAGGTTTGCCATTGCCTGCCGAGGGGCGACCGCTATTAGAAAAATGTTTTTATTAATTTTGCTTTCACCGAGATTCGAACCAACGACCTCTCTGTGAATTCCGAATGGTAATCACGCATCTACCCATTCGGCTACGGCGGCAATAGTTAATATACATGTATCTAAATTGGAAAAATCTGGTATTTGATTTATAATTTTGTTGATAGAGTCATTAATTCCTATTTTTTTTATATTTTCCAGCTGGTTTATGGAGAAACGTCATCGAAAACGTTTTCGCCAAAGTACTCCTAGTACTCCGCTTAAAAAAAAATGCTTCTAGGTTATTCCACACCTTCCATTGGGAAGAAGCTCCTCTCAAAGCCTTTAATTCACATTAAAATTATTGCTATGCTAACTAAAGCTTTCCCTGCAGGGCATACATATTTACGTATATACTCATGTAGCTGAGTGCTTGTTTATGTGACTACAGTACAATATTGTGCTGTCTGTACCGTCATGAAGAAAGCAAATGTTACTATATCCAACAATAATGCGCTGTTGCGAAATGTGCGAAAAGTATGAAGTAACTGGGTATATTGGCAGAACGGGGCAGGACAGCGCAGCTCCGCACTGACAATGCCAGGGGAAGTAGCTTCAACTTTCATAGTCACATCAGGATATATGTCGACTCTGAGAAATGCTGGCCATTAGCAAGCGTATTGCACACACATACACACACAAATACATATGCACATAATTACACTGTCCATCGAGTGTTTCCCACAGCAACGATTCATGTGGTGTGGAGCAGAGTGGGGTGCGTACCGACTAAAAACACCAAATAAAAAACACATTCGAATGTTGTACTCTCTGGTACGCAGCGTCGTGAGAGGGAAAAAGTAAAAATAATGAAGCAACACAATACGCGCATAAAAACAAACTAAGAAATACACAAACAACAACAATAAAACCAAGAGTAACAAAGAATATTGGTTGGCAATGGTGAACATGTATTGGCCAGTGCGAAAGCATTGAATAGGTAGTCGTTAAGTGTCGTAGCTGTGGTGGAGAATGCGAAGACGAATTCGTAAAGAAGACTCTACAAAGTTACTCTACAGATTTGGTGTAGTGTATGATTTGCCTTTTCAAGATACCACATACAACATATACATATGTACATACATATATACGAGTATGCAGACTGCTTGATTGGCTATTGCCTGCTGATGTGAAATGTGAGTTGGGCGTTGGGCAGTGTGCGCTTAAGAGAATGCGGTGCAGGATGTTACACCATTTAGCAGACTGTTTTCTTCAATCTGTTTTTAGTTGGCTATGCAGGGCATTTACGTAGATTTAAGGATTAACGCTTGTGGAAAAAAGCATAACGGCGATTTCATTTTCCCTCGCCTGTGTTTGCATGTGCGTGGGTGGATGAATATGAGCATGAGCTGGGGCACTTAAAGGCAAAATAAGAAAGTTAATATGTTTTTGAATAGGTTTTCTTTGTTGCGTTGTTGTGGTTTTTTTTTTCTATTGTTGTACTCTAAGTTGACAAGTAAAATAATAAACGCCTGTTATGAGCTACGCTGGACTGCAATGAGTTTCGGCCTTGGCTACATGAGGCCCCCACCTCAAATGAATGTAATTTACTAGCATAAGTTAAGCGAAGTATGCCAAGTTTTCATTATGTTTCGTATATTGGAATTTATGCTTAGCTTTATGTTTAGGCCTCATTGCGTTATTATTATTTTTTCTTTTGTGTGCATGTTTAGCAGCTTTACAAAGGTATAAGACACGAATTATATACTTAGCCCAAGTTTTATAGTCTTAGGCGCTTTGTACTCGTATTAAGGAGAGTATAAATTTAAACGCATATTTCGCAGTAGTGGGGGGATAATGAAACAATTTAAGCCATATTAACGTAAGCGTCAAAAATCCAAAGATGAATCATTCTAGCCAATAATTAATAATTTAAGCTGACCAAATAGGTGAAGATTGAAATAATTTAATGATGTATTTTAAGAACAAGAAACCTGGAAAACCTACCAATAACCGGTGAGTTTGCACCTTGAGTATTCGTAAAAAGATTCTGTGCGAGACTTAGGAGTTTTGGCTTTGGTGACTGTGCATACAACAGATGATGAATCGCTGGGCTGCATAAGTGAAGGCTTCGAAATTGCTTGGGGAATTAAGATTTCACGTTGAAACTGCTGACAGGTGCTTCAGGCTTCAGTCAGTTAACTTTTGACGCTGTCAGAGAATAGCAAGAAGCATCCTTGGGGATTAGTGGGATCAGCAAACATTCAACATTGCGTGGAAATTTGATCAACAAGAAGATTTGTTCTCATTGGACGTCGCATAATTTGACAATTGCCCAAAAAAAAAAAATATTCGTCTCGAATTGTGTACAAAAATGTTGAAGAATATTCAGTCGCGCTAGTTCAAAGCACGTCTATGACATCGTAACAGGTCACAAATGTTGGAGCTATGTCTATGAGCCGGAAACAAAACACTAATCAACAGTATGGTTGTTCGAAGACGAGCTTAGTTCAACAAAAATTGTTCGCGGAAGAAGCACCTCAAAGCAAATGATCGCCTGTTTTCTCAGAAAATCTGGACACATCGCTACTGTACCACTAGAGAAACTTAAATCAGTCAGCACTGAGTGGTAAACAACTATCTGTTTGCGAGAAGTTTTGGAGTAATGAAGGAAAACTAACCGCCGAAGACGACTCATCCTTCAGCAAAGAAAGCTCGCATTTCAAGTATTGGCTTGCGCAAGATAGTTTTTGAGCACTCAAAAGATCGAATTAGTGGGTCATCCGCCTTTCAGCAGTGATTTGGCACCTATTGATTTCTTTTTATTCCAGGACATCATAAGTAAAAAGCGAGGTTAACATTTCTCAACAACTTGTTTTGGAGGTATCCCCTTCTGGGTGGCAAAAGTGGTTTAAAAATTGCTTCAAGCGAATGCAGAGGTATACGAGTATTGACTTCCAAGGAGAATATTTTGAAAACCAATACAGCTATTTTCATTTTTAATTTTCAGTCTCTTTATTATTGGATGCAAACTATAAAAGCCAGTACTCGTACTGAAAACCACCTCATAATTTATTTTTTGTGTTTAAGTTTAGGTGTAGGAAAGTTTTCAAAAAAGTTCACCTCAATCCGAGTTACAAAATTTTCTTTTATTGTATTATGCCATGAACTATCCGTGCATTTATAATTGTGTGCTTGAATTGTTTTTGAAGTAAATACCTGTGCAGGTAACATTTCCCTGATCGGCGTTCTAGGGCAAAGGAATGTAGAGGGAAATGAAACTGCTGGGCAGGAAAGGGATTGAATTGATCTCAGAGACCTCCTACCCGTTCATCGGCATCCCATTGACAGTTGTTAAGGGGTTGGGTGGGTTATACTATTTTTGGGTTTTACTATTTTTTTTTAATATATACAATCATTTATTTTATTTAAACTATTCAGCATATCAAAGATACATATTTAAACAGTATTTTGTGAAATTTTTATTTAAAAATTCCGAAAACTCAGCCGTTGGTACCTCATCTCCCTTAACGTCTCACAAAAAAAAGCTCTTGCCGTGGACAGCATAACTCATTATTGGTTCATCTAAAATCAAAAAACCAAAAATATTTCGTTAGTACATGGATAAATCTCGTTACTGGACGAAGGAAAAAAAAAATTTAATTTGAATTTTTGACAGACTTTGAACAAAAAAACACATTTTTTGGTCAAATTTTCGTCATGTGTTGGCTCGAAAACATTAGTTGTAATAAAAAAAAATCCTTCGTTCAATAACTTGATGATGTTATTCCAAAGATGTGTGCAAAATTTGAACAAAATCGCTTCATAACTTTTCGAGAAATCGTGTCCACCGACTTAAAAAATCGAGTTTTGAGATAAACGCGTTTAAAAACGAAACGCTGCACTGACATGGCCTGATGGGCGGAACTTCTGAAGGGTCTATCTCGTAGAATTTTACTCGGATCAATTTGAAATTTTAGGAGAATATTTTAAACATATTATACTATTTAATAAGATAAAAAAAAAATCGATTTTTTGAAATTTTCAAACCCACCTAACCCCTTAAAAGAGAATTGTACAACTAATTTCTTATAAGAGCGCCGAAAATATGGAGCTCCATTTCTTCATGTGCTATTTTGAAAACCCTCTGGCACCAGTACAATATACGGAGGACTCATAAAGTGCTCGGAACTCCATGCCATTCAATGTCCAAACTCGTAGATGTGTAGACCGGCCACTTGACGATCGGCACACACGCAGAAAAGCGAGGTTTACCATTAAATACCTATTACAGGAGCTGTGGGAACGTTTCAGAGAAGGAGACTGTTGAGCACTTTTCCCTGTAAATGTCCGAGTTTGGTAGCTAAACGATTAAGGTCTCTGGGTGCTCCTTTCTTCGACAGCCTGGGGCAGTGCGCCAACCTAAATCCCATTAATCTTCTCCATTATCTCAACAGTTCTGGCTGCCTGTAGATATCTGCCTGTTGGAGCTCTCATAATAGTATCAAAACGATGCTTTAGTGCTACTTGGAGAGTGCCAGGATGGTACTTCAACCATTTCACCTACCTTCCTTAATAATTTTCAAAATTTATTTACCCTCTACATTCAGCAAAGTTTTTTTATTGTCCTCAAATGTCGTAAAAATCTAATTTAAAAAAAATTAGGTTTTTTGAGTGTTTATGTCATATCCGAAGACGAATGCAAGTATTACTTGATCCATATGTATATAGTACATGTATAATTGGCGCTTACACCGTTTTTTGGGTTAAACCCACAGATGCGTCTTTATGAGCAGCTTTTCCATTGCAGAAAAACACTATGTTCTGCGCCATAGTGTGTACGATGACAACATACGATGAAGCGACGTTTGGAGTGTTTCAGAGAAAGATTCTGCGTAAGATTTTTGGTCCTTTGCACGTTGGCCACGGCGATAATCGCAGGCGATGGAACGATGAGCTGTATGAGCTTTACGACGACATAGACATACCGCAGCGAATAAAGATCCTGCGGCTACGTTGGCTGGGTCATGTCGTCCTAATGGATACAAACGCTCCAGCTTTGAAAGTATTCGATGCGGTACCAGCTGGTGGTAGTAGAGGAAGAGGAAGGCCTCCTCTGCATTGGAAAGATCAGGTGGAGAAGGACTTGGCTTCACTTTGTGTGCCCAATAGGCGCCGGCTAGCACGAGAAAGAAACGACTGGTGCGCTTTGTTAAACTCGGCCAAAATTGCGTAAGCGGTTATCACGCCAATTAAGAAGAAGAACAAGAAGAGAATACACTATGAGGTTTGCCATTGCCGGCCGAGGAGCGACCACTATTAGCATCTCTTGATTAAGCGAAACATATCCGAAAACCTCGGAATCAATCGGGTAGTTATGGTAATTTTCGGGTTGTTCTTGGATGTCTTACAGGAAGATTTTTGTTGGTGTTTGCAAATTTTTTCGCAACGTTCTGCAACAGGCACACGCTAGCCTAAAGAAGTGGGCAACAGTGGATACAAATTTATTATTAAGAATTTCATACTTACAGGTGTAAGAAATATTTAGGACAACTCTGCTAAACAAAGCAAAAGCTAACATTTCATTCCTAATCGTTATCCAGACGCTCCATCAATAGCTTTAGGTTAGTTTGGAAACAAACAAAAATTTCGAATATTTGACATTTCCATGCATGACATGCCCCTTGCATTCCGCCAGCTTGCGTGATGTTGCATACACAAAATTCTGCATCTTGCACCTTTGGGCATCGAACGCTTTGCGGCATACACATCTCTAGATGCTCAGCACAATAACACTGCCTATGACATGTTGCCACAAGAATGCTCCAGAGCTTATTGCAGCACGCTAACCGTTATTCGATACAACAGTGTCATAATGCAAACTACGTAGCTAATCTGCCTGCAAACATTGTTGCTCAATGACAGATTGATCCATTGTGGTTGACAGGTGCTCAGGTCACATTCGGATTCCTAATACGCAATTCCCATACCTTGGGTGTGTAGCAGGCGTGTGCGTTTATGCGTGGGTGAGTGGGTGTGTGCATTGGAGCGTAGGTCAAAGATGTGAATATAGCCGGAATATGGCTTTGCTTGAGCGTCCACTGATCGGCCTTGTTTTGCTTGCATGCGGATAACGACTTTATGCTGACCCTTCATGGAGTACTTCTGACAAATACCATTAGCCTGCGGTTAAAGGAAGTGGCAGAGCGTATGCATGTTTATCTGCGTGCGTATGTGTATAACTATGTATGTACATGTGTATGTGGGTACAATTCCGATGTATATTAATTGGTAGGACAGCTGGAGGAGACGAATCGTTCGATACGCTGCCCTTGTTAGGCTGTGTGTGTGTGCATGTGTGTGAGTGCTTGCGATTTGGCAGCCCTGATACCGATAGCTTTTGGTGTCGTCAGCAAAGTGACAGTACAAATAAATACTTTATGCATTCAATAATATAAGCAAATGCTGTTCATTGCCTTCATGCCAAGGTTCATATCGAAACCACAAATGCAAAATTCTATTACTCTGTGGCTAACTTCTCGTCCTACATACTTGTCGTCGTACATACAGGTGTGCGAGTATGTGTGACCAGGTGGTAATAACGCAACATATCTTACACAAGCAGTTTCATAATCAGGCATTCAATTATATTTCAGTTTCCTATACTTCCTACATAAATACACTAAGTGGCATAAGTATACCGCCGCTGTGAGTAGTTGAATAAGTCAGACGAAGAAAAGTTTTAACTTTTTTAAATACATTTTTTTTTAACTGTATCAACATTAAACTTATGAAATAAGGCCGAAAACGGTCATCTTTTGAGGTGACTCAGTCGGTCTGTTATTATTAGAGAAAGTGCGCTACAGTTAGCAGAAATGTTTTTTTTCACACGACAAACTGTTTAGATTACATTTTTGATGAGGTTTGGACTTCGTCCTCATGGTGTTTTGTGCCCTGAATACAAACTGTTTATAACATAATAAATCCCGCCAAAAATGAAAATTGCCTGGAGCCAACATCTGCACGTGGAAAGCCACGTAAAATATTAGACCGTGCCGAACGTATTTTGTTGAGAAGTATAACCGTAAACCAGCAGATTTCAACAAGAAATCTTGCAACAGAGCTTTGGGTTGAATGTGGGCTCGAAGATTCTCATTAAACAGTGCGCCAAGTTGTGCTCACTTGAAACTTCTCAAATATAATTATCGAAGTCGTATAAGCTACAAATCTGCTGGTCGCTAATAAGGCCAGTAGCAACATATGGCTGCAAAGCATGGGTTCCGACATCTAACATAAAGAACTACCTTCTTCGCTTTGAGCGAGAAAACCTAAGAAAGATATTTGAACCAATAAAGGCAGCTGGTGATGAGATCGTACAGCTGATATCAGGTCAAAACATTGTGTGTTTCACTAAAGCTCAGTGAATACTTTTAACAAGTGTTTGGCCGAGCTCCTTCTCCTATTTGCGGCACGCCTCTTGATGCTGTTCCAAAAATTGAGCGAACTACAGTTTTAAGCCGACTCCAAACCACAAATGGATATTTTTACGAGGAGATTTTTAAAGGCAAAAATACACTCGGAGGTTTGCCATTGGTAGCCGAGCAGTGATCGCCATTAGAAACAAATTTTTCTATCATTGTGCTGTTTCATGTGTGGAGATTTCACCCTACGCACTTTCGAATGGTAGTCACGCACCACCAATTCGGCTACGGTGTCTGCCTCTTAATTCAATTTATTAAGGGCACTAAAAAGCGTGGAAGACCGCCAAGAAGATGGGCAGACGATGTTGATGCAGATCTACGCCTTACAAATGCTAGGAGAAGCGACGCAATGTAACGAGTCGTATGGAGCGCGATTGTGAAGGAAGCACTGGCTTACCCCGAGCTGTAATTGGAATGATGATAATGACTATATTTTCTACTATTAGCTTATGAATTATTACGTTTAGGCAAAAAAATCAAAGATTGACAGCAACAGTCTGAATTTCGTGAGATTAGTAAATGTCAAAACACTTTTTTGACAAACTGTTACTTGCTTCTTTCTAGCAACTCATTAATATATTTTTGAAAGTTTTTCCCTATTATAGGGTCTGGCACTTGAAGTGTATCCAATTAAAAATGCCATAAATTTAGTTTGAAAAATTAGCATTATTCAGTTCAAAGTGAAAAATGTGTGAAAATAATACAAAATTAAGAATCAATTTACTTTTACTTGATATGACCACTTTTTGCCTTGACTATGGCCTTGAGACGGTCCAGAAACGAATCGCAAGCTGGCCGAATGTGACTTCCAGGTATTTTGGCTCACTCGCGGACAATGGCTTTTTTCAGCGCTTTGAGACTGGTGAATATTTTAGTTCGCACCGTGCTCTCCATTGGCCCAATGCGGTTACAGCGGCCGAAACCATTACCTATGGCGGGTGCTGGCTCCTGATGGCGAATCGATGACTCAAATTCTCATGAACGGTCGGTCAAATAAACCCTATCGTTTTGGGAGTTTACGAATTGCTCGTGAGAAAACGCAATTTTCGAAATTTGTTCGTTTTCGACCAAGCGAAGCTACTCCTTCACTCTTCAAGTCTGGTTTGTTGCTGCTTTGGTGTGAGATCACGCGCCTTTTGGATCTTGTAAGGCTTGACTTTGAGATCATTTTTCAGTATGCGGCGGATGCTACGGTCAGATATTTTCAGTTATTTTGCCATTTGATTGGCATTTCGTCGGGGATTTCGCTCAAGTCGAGTCTTCACGTTTTGAACCATCTCCTGTTACGTTGCAGTCTTTTGATGACCATCTAATAGTGCAGTCTTTTGATGAGTAATAGTGTGATACACCAAAACTTTATTTAGTTTAAGGTGCTCGAGCTCACGAACAATCGCTGGTTGTGATTTTCCAGCCAAATCCATTACTGAGTCTCTCGACAAAAATTCCTCCGCGCGCTTGTAAACAATACTCTGGACTGTCATTTAGCCAACTAACAGACAGCTGATGTCCGTGCCTGACGAAAACACGAACGGAATCCACTACTATTTGATGAAAAGGACTTCTTCGCAATAGAAACAGGCACCAGGCGCAGGTGGGCTATTTCAAAACGCATAACTAATGAACTCCATCTGGTATCGCTGTGTACCGAACCCGTTTACCATATGCGCTATTGCAAGCCAGCTAATTCAACTTAACATTTTCCTTATTTCATCTTTCCCTTTTGAAGTACTCATCTTTATATCTTTCCTCACAAGCGCTATTAATTCACAAGGACTTGCTCGTAGCCTTGAAGCTATAATCCCGATATTTTTGTAGTTTTCAATTACTGTTTGAACTGATGTTAATGTGCTGCCTGTTGCCCTTTTTATTTGTCTATAGATTTGGTCTTCTTTCCACGATTCTATTATGCTCTCCCTTTCGTCAATGGCAATTACTTTTCTTTCTGCTTCTATTGTAGGGCTCCGCACAGAATTCTGTAGAAAACCGATAAACTAAAAGTTTGCTAAATAAAAATAAAAATTTTCCTTACAAAAAGATTGTCCTGACGCCACAATGAAGTAATCCGCAAATGATGAGCGTACACTTTTGACACGCGCCTTACTAAGTTTTACCGGGAAACAATGAATTACCGGTAGCGATATTTGTTATTAACACCAGCGTGACCACAACGAAAATGAAGAAATTGAATTTTCACTGAGCTCAGAATTTCATGGACAATTAGTATTTAAAAAAGATAGGAGCGTAGAATTATGACACCTAGTGTACATAGGTATATATAAGAGTATATGTATGTGAGCAACATTCCTTGCCATTCTCAAACAAGCCACACTCATAACATACCCAGTAATAGCGTGAATCAATTGTCTATCTGGTCATTGGTGAATTGATGCATTTAATAAAACGAAATATATTCGAAAAACGATACGATATTACATACATATGTACATGCATACATAAGTACTTACCCAGTAAAATCACTAATATCCACCCGCTGATGTTGCCAACAGATGCCGTCCCTTTGTACATTCCCCCAGTTCTTGTTACGGTACATGTGTCGAAAACGTTTTTCGATTACCATATCAATATGCAGGAAAGGACGGCAACACAATTGCAAGACATATTAACAAGCTCGAACTCAAACGCATACACAAACGGGTACGTTCGTTAAAATATTCTCAGCTGTGGCTCATCGTTATGCGGTTAGTTGGACGGGTATAAAACTACCCAATAAGCACTTGAAAAGAATTCTCCATCTGATATTCGGCATTGTTTATCATTTCAAATGGAATATTTTCTTAAACTTTTCGCCACCGTTTGCTATCAACTTTTGCCCTATAACCAATACGCAGATCGTTGGAAAAGTCCATGCAAAAATAATAACTCTAAATAAGTTTTTAACAGATATTTTCTTTACCG
Organism: Anastrepha fraterculus; assembly: GCA_037575425.1. Taxonomy (NCBI): domain Eukaryota; kingdom Metazoa; phylum Arthropoda; class Insecta; order Diptera; family Tephritidae; genus Anastrepha; species Anastrepha fraterculus. The sequence goes on from JAYXIM010040147.1 coordinate 260,083, forward strand.
ATGGGTCCAAGAATCAAGTAGCGTCTGGAGCCGGATGGAACTTAAACAATAGTAATAAGTATCACTATGCTATGGGTGAAATGGCAATTGTTTTTCAAACGGAAATTTTGTGCCATCCCGAAAGTAGGCGAATGGATAATCGAGAGGACTTGGTGCGGGAAACAGATTGGAGTTTTCATTGGAGTTGGTGACAGTCAGGCGGCACTGAAGCCCCTGGAGATCGCGAAGCAAACCTCGAAGATTGTTCAAGAATGTAAGAAGAAGCTAATTCTGTAGCAGGACAGAACAGGCTTGTACTTATATGGGTTCCGGGACACTCCGTTGTTCTAGGAAACGAAATCGCCGACGAATTGGCCAACCGTGGATCAGCGGTTCCCCCACCAGCGCCAGAGCAAATAATCGGCATCAGTTCCGCCGGAGTCATGAATTGAATCAACGATTATGAATGCAATTTACATAAAGAGCTATGGTGCGGTCTGGAACGCTGCAGAGCAGCAAAGGGGTTTGTGACCAGTCCGAACAGAAAACTGTCAAACTTTCTACTAAAACTTGGAAGGAAAGACGTTCGGTTGATGGTCGGTATTATTACAGAACACAGTCCATGTGGTCAGCATATGATATGACCACCATTGGAATATTTGAGGACCCAGTGAGCCTGTCCTGCTTGGAGGAGACGGATAGCACTGAACACTTTCTCTGTGAGTGTCCTGCCTTCGCTAGAGCAAGGCTACGAATTTTAAGTTCCGATGTCGTGAGAATGAGTAATATTCGTTCTCTAAAACTGGAGGATATTTACAGATTTACCAAATAATTTGGAAAATTCTCACACAAATTCTCGATTCTTTTCTACATTTTTCTCTGATACTTTTCTCCTTTTCTCCTCTTTCCAGACCTTTAAATACAATAGGCTTTTTAGCTTGAGTGTTTTAAAAGTAACCAAATCTCTTGGTGCTCCTTGGCTCGACCCATTCAAATTTCAATTTTAAACCTTTTTTCGACATAGGCCTAACTTCATCTGATGCTGTTCTAGTTTTTTTAATCACTTCCGAGTAATAGGATTTGTTTAAGTCTGAAAAATAACCATTCGATTCTGCAACCATTTCCTCGTTTGAATAAAATCTTTTTCCAGTGAGCCATTTTTTTAAACTGTGAAACATTGTGGCTCGTATGTATGTATTTAGCAAGCAAGATCAAACATAATTGAGCCCATCAAATTCCCTTCCCACATTACAGATAAACTTCACTCCCTGGACAAGTGTGTTTTTGGCCCAATGGTGACAGAGTGGTAAAAACTCTTGGTTTCCCATGGTAAAGCAAAAATCGGATTGTGACCTTCTCGTTTGAAAACAAAAAACTGATTTTTTAAGTGGCGGGTCCCAAACCCAGCGCACAACCAGCTATTCTGGAATGCTTCGCCTTCTCATGTTAGCTCACCCCCGGACGGGTAGCTTCCGATACCCAGAGGATACTTGCGCTAATCCCGAGAGTTGTGAGCTGATTGAACCATATGCAGAAGAATCATCCTGGGCACTCCCAAGTGAATGACGATCAGTAACTTTCCCCACTCTCGTGGACTTCTACACCTGGAACCATCCTCCATGGCGTAGAAGCTTGGGCGATGAAAACATCCGATGAAGCAACGTTTGGAGTGTTTCACTGAAAGATTCTGGGTAAGATTTTTGGACCTTTGCACGTTGGCAATAGCGAATATCGCAGACGATGGAACGATGAGCTTTTCGACGACATAGACACAGCGCAGCGAATAAAGATTCAGTGGCTACGTTGGCTACATGTCGTCCGAATGGACGGTACCAGCTGGTGGTAGCAGAGGAAGAGGAAGGCCTCCTCTGCGTTGGAAAGATCAGATGGAGAAGGATTTGGCTTCATTTTGTGTGTCCAATTGGCGCCGGTTAGCACGAGAAAGAAACGACTGGCGTGCATTGTTAAATTCGGCCAAAATCGCATGAGTGGTTATCGCGCCAATTAAAAAGAAGAAGTTCATAATTACCCCACCTGGCCATATTAAAGGTATATTTCGTGTGAAATATCCTTATTTATTGTTACTGAGTGGCTGTTTGTGCACTGTGACCTGAATAGATCTATTTTGCAGACACGTACCCTACTCGAATAGTTTTAGGCTATTAATAAATCCTAAAATTGATGTACGCTTAAGTTCTAGCAGAAGGTTTGGATCTATAGCCCCATTTCCCAGGTAATTTAGTCTGCGTCGTGCCACTGCTGGGTAGTCGCATAGAACGTGTTCTGCTGTTTCTTGTGCCTCTTTGCAGAGTATACAGGAATCGTTTTCTATCACACCTATCTTATTCATATGATAATTAAGTTTACAGTCTCTTGTTAGTAGTTCAGTGTAAAGTTTTATGTCCTTTCTGTTTAGGTTAAGGATTGCTTCTGCCTTTATCCTCTCTGGATCTATTAGTCTTTTCGATTGCCGCATGCCCGATTGAGCTCTCTAGTATATCGATTAGGTCTCGGTGTTCCTACTCACGCAGAAATGCACTTTTGAAGCTATTATTTATCCCACAGCAAGGTTCAGGACCTAAGAAGGGAGTGTTTGCCCCGTTTTTCGCTAAAGTGTCTGCAATTTCATTCCCTTCGTGAACCTCATGCCCCGGAACCCACATCAAGGTGACAAAGTTTCTTTATGTTAGGGTATTGAGGATTTTAAAACATTCCCAGACCAACCTTGATTGGAATGAGAAGCAAAGCAGCGATTTTAGAACTGCTTGACTATCTAATATTGGCACTGCGCGTGTCTCTCCGTGTACATTCTCTGGCACACAGCTCTAAGGCGTGTATCTCCGCCTGGAAAATGGAAGTGGTTTTTCCCACTGCAATTGCGTTTTTGAAATGTGGTCCGACAATTCCAGGCCCGACACTACCGTCTTCCATTTCGGACCCATCAGTGCGCACTGTTTTAAGAATATTTCATTGTTCTTATAGGTAGCTCTTAGATGAGCTGAGGAAAGGTTGGGTAGTAATGGTCCAGAGAGTGAGCCTACTTGGACGAAAGAAGTTTGGTTCATCCTTTGTGATACCATTGCAAGAGGGGAAAAAGAGGCGAAGGAAAAAGGACGATAGGACGAAAGGGAAAGGAGTGGGGAGGGTTGAGGCAACCCCGAAGCGCCCGGAAAACTGAGGGAGGACCCTTTACTGGTACTGACCACCCTATCCAATGCCGCTAAATTAGAAAACGCAGACGGGTCCGCCTGCAGTCCCCTACCTACCATAAGCGGGTTTCCTCTTGCGACCCCCAAGTTCTTGCTGGAAGTTGGTTCCGACTTCCCCTCAGGGTCCTCCTTGTGTTTTACCCTACTAGTCGATTCCGACAGTTTGCTGCCACTGGCAACTTCAACCCTCGGGGCTGTATCCCGGGAGAATTTGTGAGGAAGCGATTTCACCCCTCCTGTGCTACGAGAGATGGTTTTAGGACTCGGCTTCGAGTTCCCCTTACCACCTAAAGTTTTTGGTGTTTGTTTTATTCTGCTTGTTTTGTTTCTATTCATGTTTTATTTTAAGTGGGTCCCCAATCGAAGCCACTATCCAAAGCCCGTAAAGTATAGGGAGGCCATGCGAGGGTTGACGCATGCCCTTATGAGGCATGCGCTCAGAGCCAGACCGGACGCAAAGGCGGGAGTCATCTCAACCGCACCTACACCGCCAACCCAATGGCGACGGGTTTGGAACGTACCAGGGTTTTAACGGGACGTGGGCAGTTACGGCATTAGCCCCCCAACCATTTCTGTTAAGATTCACCCTAACATACAAAGGTGGCAGGATGCCGCAACTACCAGCAGAGGGGTCAGAAAGATTCCAAATCGTAAAAAAAAGTAGGATTAGTCCAAAGACGAATGCAGGTGTCGTCACTGTTCAGGTTGTCAGAAAGGCCGTTAAGGCCGCAGATCATTTGGCGCTATCTAGGGTGTACCACGCGGAGGCGATCTGCCATACACCCCGAACTGAGTAAAATACAGTTTTAATTTTCAACCTTATGGAAAGGAAAATGGAAACCTAGCGGTAGTTAGGACTAACCTTAAAAAGACAGTTGTTAAAATTTAACGATTTTTTACTCATTAGTTATTGTGCTAAGAGTGACGCTAATTTTGTTATTTTTAAAACAAGAAATCAAAAAGGATTTCAAGTTTTAATTTTACACCGCTTCTTGATGGCAAAAAATATCGATCGAGAGAAGCAATGGCTTGAGAAGTGTTCTAGGTACTTCGCTTCATCAGTAGCAACAATAAAATGATGGTTTGCTGACTTCAAACATGGTGGAGATACCGGAGATGCACAAAGCAGTGGACGTCCAAATGTGGCAGTAACAACGGAAAGCATAAAAAATTTCACAAAATCATTTTGAGTGACCGGAAGGTGAAGTTGCGTGAGTTAGCTGACATCGTGAAGATACCAAGAGAACGAGTAGGCTTCATATTGCATGAGCCTTTGACTATGAGAACGCTCTGTTCAAAGAGGGTGCCGCATTTCTGCACTATATTGCTTCATCAAGACAATGCGCCGCGCACAAACCAATCAAAACAATAGCAAAAATACGTAGATTGCACTTCGAATTGCTTCCACCGTATGCGCCAGATTTGATTCTCAGCGACCACTGGCTGTTCGCAGACATAAAAAAAAAATGCTAGCCGGTAAGAAATTTCGCTCGAATGAAGAGGTTATCGCCGAGCTCAAGCCATTTTGAGCCAAAAGAAAAATTTAGTTTTACAAAAGTGGTATTGAAATGTTGGAGCGGCGTTGGAATGAATTTTTTTTTCTTGATGGAAATTACGTTGAGGAATAAAGCTAATTTTGAACAAAAACAAAAACGTGTGTTCTACAGGGTAGGCCATATATCGTTTGCTTTTTGAACCACCTATTTCTTTGAGAATGGTAACACAAATGACATGTTAAATGTGTTTATAATTTACTTAAAGGTTTGATTTTTACGAAATGGGACGTTATACGCTTGAACAAAATAGGGAAATATTGAAAACTTATTTCCAAAGTGGCGAGTCTTCTACTCAAACTGTAAGAAATTTGAAAAAAAAAAAATCCAAAAAAAAAAAAATGATTTGCCAACAAGACAGTTTGTGGATCAATTTATTAATCGTGTTCATGAAAGTGGATCGTTAATGGATAAAACAACACGTGAACGTGCTTCTACAGTGCGTACACCCGAAAACATTGCTGCTGTAGCCGAAAATGTGCGTGAACATCCAACAACTTCAACTCGTCATCTTTCTCAAGAATTGAACATTTCACGCACTTCTTTGAGGAGAATTTTGCATAAAAACCTCGGTATGAAGGCTTACAAAGTTCAATTGGTTCAAGAACTGAAGCCGAATGACCATCCAATGCGTTTTCCTTTCGCTCAATGGGCAGAAAATCGTTTGACCGAAGATGAGCATTTTTACCGAAAAATCATCTTTTCTGATGAAGCTCATTTTCACATCGATGGCTACGTCAATAAGCAAAATTGTCGGATTTGGGGCTCAGAAAATCCACACGTTACTGTAGAAAAGCAAATGCATCCACAACGAGTCACTGTTTGGTGCGGTTTTTGGTCTGGCGGCATCATCGGGCCATTTTTTTTTTCGAAAATGAGCGAGGAGCCGCGGTTACAGTAAATGGCGAGCGTTACCGTGACATGCTCAACGAGTTTTTGTTTCCAAAAATTGAAGAGGATGACATGGACGACATTTGGTTTCAACAGGATGATGCAACTTGTCACACTGCCAAAGTTACACTCAAACTTTTGGCTATCCTTTTTGAAAACCGAATAATCAGCCGAAATTCCGATATCAATTGGCCGCCTCGGAGCTGTGATTTAAGCCCGTTGGACTATTTTTTGTGGGGAGCCGTTAAGGACAAATGCTATGTGAACCATCCAGAGACGATTGATGCTTTAAAACACGAAATCGAAGTTGCCAATTATGAAGTTGGAGCCCAAGCAATCGAAAATGTGCTTAAAAATTGGGTTGATCGAATGGCCTACGGTAAAGCCAGTCGTGGCAGTCATTTAAACGATATTATTTTTTATTCATAAATGACAATGTTCAGTCTTCAAAATAAAAAAAATGTTTGAAAAAATATTAACTAGTTTTTTTATAGCCGATTCAAAAAGCAAATTTTACCTGGCCCACCCTATACTAGTGTTAAATATTGCGTGCCAATTAGCAATGAGAGAAAAACAATATTCAATTTTTATAATAATATTTATGACAACAAAAACAAAGTTCTAGGCGCATGCAACACCACTATTTCAGCCTTCTAGATATACCTTTTGCTAGTACTCCTATTGATTAGCGTCATCTGTTTCGAATTACGACCTAAGCACACACAGTTAGGTAGTGTACGGCATTTCTTTCATGGCATTTCATTTCATAGCCTCTTGCGCAAAGCCTAAATAAGCCTCATCGCCTGCCTTCACTGCCGTATTAATTAACCGCGGCATTGCCAAATGCCGAACTCATTTACATGCTAACAAGGACCAGTGTTGCTGGTTGAAAATATTATTCTATATGTAGTAAACAAGGCGGCGACAACACTCTGTAGTTCAATAGAATTTGCATATTCGCATAAAATGATTTTTCGCTTTGGCCAATACGAGTTTTACAGTGTTGTCATACAGAGAGTGGGACAGACAGTTGGTTAACTGATGTACGTGAAGGACGCACGCCCACACTTTCGCAGCACACGCAACTACACAAACACAGACACACGCACACATGCATATAGAGCATACTGCAGCAAATGCGACTCGATGTCACGCATCGTGTGACAAGCTGTAATTTTTTCATTGACACTTGTATTGTTGTTGTATTGTGTCTGTCAAGCTGTTGCTATTAGGGCGTACATGCGAATATTTGTATACATTTGTTTGTGCTCATGCCCCTTTACATACGTAAATAAGTATACGTGTATGTATGTATCCACATGTGAATAAAAATCACACGCAAAGGTGAATGCATTTTACTGTTGCGATCGGCAAGCGGAAGTGTGTTTGTGAGTTTGAGTGGATATGTGTTTGTAGCTTTGTCGATGTGGTGTCGTTTGTAAGTGTTTGTCAACTACTTAATGACGTGTAAATGGTTTTTGCCTCCTTGCCTTTGTCGCTTGGCGCTCGACAAGCTTTTCGTTTGCTAAGGGTTTCCACCTTCTTCCGTTTCAACTTATTGCTAAAATAGCTATTATTTAGTCTCTGTGTTATTTAAAATAAATTTGCTTCAAATTATGGAAAAAATAAAATAATAGGGGCCACCCTGCGGCAGGAAATGCTTAGCTCCAGAGTTGATTGCTGCCATAAGGAAATGTCAGCCCGTTCGCAGGCGGTATGAAAGTGTACCCTATGATCAAAAAGTTCCGGGAATGGTTAAATAAAATAAAACAGGGTTAAATTTCAGGCCAATTTATTTTATCTCCTTCAAAATATGACCCGTCTGAAGCAACGCACATGTGCCAACGTTTAACCTCGTCCTCTATGCACCCCTGGCAGGCCGACGAAGAGATGGCCTTCAGCTCCTTCGTCGCATTCTCTTTCATCTCCTCTATCGACTGAAATCTCCTCCCACGAAGTGGTAACTTCAACTTGGGAAGCAAAAAAAAGTCACACGAGGCCATATCAGGTGAATACGATGCTTGCACGATGGGATTTACTTGGTGCTTGGTCAAATAATCCAACCCAATTTGGGCTCGGTGTGATGACGCGTTATCATAATTCAAAATCCAAGAATTGTTTGCCCACATTTCGGGCCGTTTGCGACGTACAGCATCTCTCAAACGCTTCAAAACAGATAAATAATATTCTCTATTGACTGTCTGGCCCAATGGAAGGTACTCATGGCGCACTACGCCTTGGCAATCGAAGAAAACAGTTAACATCAGATTCCCGGTGCTTTTTGATCATAGGGTATATCCCTTTATAAGACAACACTAAGATATGTCCGAAAAAATGAAATGAAGAAAATAAACATGCATCCAAATATTATTCCATCTAACGGTATTTCGCTGCAGTAGAACTTTAACAGCAGGAATACTGTGCTTGGTTTATTGGTTCACTTGAATAGAGGCACTATCCAAATAAAAAGAAATAGTAACAAAATAGAAAATTTAGTTCATTATGACATTTATTTTTTAAAGCTTAATAGTTTGTGTTGCCAACTTGCTTTTAAATTAACTTCTAAATGCGTTGATGAATGGATTTGTACAAATTCCGCAGATAGCCTAATGAAACTTTATATCAGGCCGTTTTTATGATTCATTAAATTTAAGCATTTTTGTCTTTCACTTGTTGTCCATGCTCATAAACCTTACGATCAAGCCATTCCCATAGTTTCCAAAATGCTCAGATCTGTGCAATGCTGTGGCATTGCTAAAGCTTCTACGTTGTGGGACTCAATCAAAGTTTTGACCACACTTGAAGTGTGTACAGGTGCATTGCCCTGTTGAAAGATCCAAATAATAAGCAGAAAGGTTTCATGAATCTCGGAAGAAGATGATTCCAACATAGCCTAATAGCTGCTTATCGTCATTTTGTGGTCTACAAAGAGCGATATTGCTCCCCATACCATAACACCACCTTCACGGAAGTGATGTTGACTCAAGTACCTTTCCTCCTTTCTTAAGTCATAGAAATAGTAATTGTACCCATCCGGCCTATCCAGATTGAACTTCTTTTCGTCACTAAATACCACTTTTACCCATATACAGGTATCGTTATTTGTAACCGAACTCCAAGCCATGTGGTCCCTTGCAAGTCGACCCGGCGTTTTTTGCAAAATTTATTCAAAGTTGGTTTTTTGTTTTTGGTAATTTTGTGTTTTTCAAATGTCGCGCTTTTAAACTCCCTTCGAACAGAGTGGATTCGTTAGCTGCACCATTTGTGATTTCTTTATTTTTTGCTGTTGGATCGGCTGAATTAAAGCAGTCCTAAGTATTTTGCAGATTCCCTTCGCAGTTCTGCCTTTGTAGTTCTTACCATAGGAGGCAGATTGTTTTATATACAGATCTACAATGTTTGGACTTCGACCAATATTTTTGGTCCCTGTGTGGAAAATTTACCCATTTGTCCTTTTTTGCGATCTGTTAAACCTTTCTGCTTTCCCATTCTATTAGAATTAATAAATTTTCACCCAAACACAAGGAATGATTAGAAAACGTTCCTTTTCACAGCTTTAATGCGCAAGGAAGATCCCTTGGTATTATCGAGATCCGTGGAAAATTGGGATTCAAAACTGCACGTTCAATCAAATGCATTCCAACCCCGTTGGTCAGCAAGCTAGTCCCATTTCATCCCTTTTGTCGGCGGGTTTCGATTACGTAGTAATATTACCGGAGCTTCTATCTTAATAATTAACTTTTGTGGCAGTATTCCGGGAAGGCTCAGAGTGTTGTAAAATTCTATTGGGTAATATATAGCCTCGTTAGTATCTACTACTGGGTTGATCGTATCGTGCCTATTAAGGAGTCCCGGGGGTCTAGAGCTAAAAAACGTAGGATATTTTCAAAATTTTTTTAGAATACAAAAATTAAAAACGATTTTGAAGCTTTTTATTAAAGGCTTTTTATTTAATTTCTTTTAAATACAAAAATGAAAAAAAAATTTTTTTTTTACTTTAATAATTTTAAAAATGGTGCTGAAGTTGACCCACCTGAAAAATTGGACCAGGACGGTATTCATTGTGGGTCTTCTATATATCTGAAACTCAAAAACTAAAAAAATTTTAAATTAGAATAAAAAAAAGGGAAAATGGCGAGGTTTTGAGTTTGTTACTCTAATAATCGGGCTTTTTCAGTTTTTTCATCAAAAAAGGAGCGCGCAGACCGCTCTATACCTAGTTAATGGGCTGTATCGAAAAAGTAAAAAATCGATTTTTTTTAATTTCTAGACCACCGAGTCCCCTTAAGGAGCCACTGTGTGGCACGAATCGGCATTGGTGTCTATTGGTTAATATAGTGAAAGCGCATCATGTTGCTTACTTGCTTGTCTGCATGCCGAACTGTGAGTACAGATCCGTTGGAGGTGTTTTTGGGTGCACCTCGTCTTGACCTGGTAGCCATGCAGCCTGCTGTTGCCTTTAGGTTCCACTGCTGCGTTGGTAACGTTACTAGACTAACAAATAAATTTTGTAGGTTTGATTGTCACGGTAATATTATATGAAAAAAAGTGCGTGAAGCGTAGTACACATAACAGAAGTGAAACTTTCAAGGCAGAAAAAGAAAGAGGGAGAGACCCGAGAGAGAATGAGAGAAAGAAAGAGAGAGGGAAAGAATATATATCTAAATAAATTCACAACATTTGCAGAGAATACAAATAGACAAAATTTACAAAAAACGGAGAAGGGTCGACCGGTGTAGGTAAACGCCGGACCAAAAGCGTGGCAACAACGCGCACTACTCCGAGCGTTTATCACCCGCACAAGCGCAGCGATTCCAGGACCGCAGCAATGGCAAATATTAGCGCAAGGCAATACCAATAAATCCGACGCCGGAATGGATAGCACTTTATAGTACGCTAACCAGGAAACTATTGTAAAATAAGCGCCAAAAAGTAGGCACCCCCAAGAAACAAAACGCCTAAAAAATTGGTACCGAAAAACGCCCCAAACAGTAGGCACCAAGGAATTATAACGCCAAAAAGTAGGCACCAAAAATATATTTCCTACAAATTTGCACCAACAAACAAGCGCCAAAAAGTAGGCAGTGTTATTTCTCACTAGAATTTAGCAACCACAAGGAAAAACTCAGGAAAAATAGCCTAAAGTCTCTTTAGCCTCTTCTTTTCCTCTACGTTATATATTTTTTCTCTCTCGCGGAACGAAAATGCCCAAAACGTTGCATGGCCTTGAAATTTTACTCTCCATTCTCGCTCGTCCATCGACGTCTAAGAAGTTTCACTTCAAAAATGAATTCGCCTTGTTTAATTCGGTGCTGACAGCCATACATATGAACACAACGAAAGAAAAAACCAAACCAGCTGATTTTTCGAATATGTCATCCGCTTTAATGCGTCCCTCTTCTCGGGCGCAGCTAAAGTACTTCTTTCACAAAATAAAAAAATTCAGATGGATTTTTCCAAGCTTTATGTGAAATTTTAAAACAATTCGTTACTCCTTTTTTACATTCTTTTGGCGAACTAAAGAGATTTATGCCCGTATTATAAATATATGAGCGTCCTATTTGTGTAGTGCGGCTTTTATCAAATGGGCTTCGAGAGGAAGCACTAGTATTAACCCATTGCATTTGAAAAGAATACTTATATGCTTCAGAAAAATCTCAATCTCTTGAGTAGTGCTCTCTTATTCAAAAAAAAAAAAAAAAAAAAAAAAAAAATTGTGTCTACTTAGTTGCGCTTTTCTGCTCTCCAAAAATCCACCCATACTAGGAAAGTATGCATGCAAGATAGTGAGTAGCAAAACAGACTTTCGAAATCATATAAATTTATGCCGTCAATCATTCAGTTAGGAGCTGACTTACAGGCTAATTGAAATTCTGTGAAATTGCAAGGGAAATTTAAAACTGAAGTTGTTGAACAGCAAATCTGCTCTGTGGTAAATTAGATTTTGTAGGGAGACCGATGTGAAAAACGACAGTGTATTACACAAGTGACATATACATACATACACAATACACATACTAACACAATATGCCCTGGAGCAAAATGCAACTGAAATACGTCAATCATTACGAAAAATATCTCTATGGGAGGGTAGTAAAATATCAGTTGCGAACAAGGTTACACAATTCGATGCAGTCAGTCAGCCAAACTAAAAGACATCTGCTACAATAATGGTTGATAATGATTGCATTTGTATCACCTCGAATTGCCTAAGAGCTAATACACATTTGTAGAGCAGTCAGAAAAACCAATAACAACAACTTGTACAACAGCATTGACAACTGATCGGTCATTTCGTAGGAAAATTGAGTTAAAATTCTTTATTGTTGTGCTCGTATAGATGGGAGTGCAGTGGATGAGCTTCAGTGGCAAGTGAACCAGCTAAATTCCAAGCTAGCAAGGCTTGGGCTGCAAGAAGCACGCAAAGGAAATACGCAGAAGTAAAAGTAAAAAAAAAAGCATACAGCTGCTGCCCTTATAAATACATACACACAAACATGCACATACATAGCGTATTGGCCATCATTTTGCTACTTCACCTTTCCTCGAGTGTATTTTGACTTTTGTTCCCATCAAATCAGAACGCAGACTACAGATAACAAAGCACAAATTTACGATGTACAAACATTGCAATTGGGACTTACTGTCATAGTTATGCGGTGTGGTGTAGTCTATTTCCGCCTGAGCTTGCCAGTGAGCCATGACTCATGGCTAAGGTGCTATGTCTGATGGTGCCAGTGATGACGTCAAAGCGCCGCACTATGGGCAATCGGTGGAAGTAAAGCCAAGTTAATTCAGAGGGAGTTGAAGGTCGTGGATTTTTCAACTCAATGGGGCAATAAATAATACATATAATTTGTACTGTGAATACAGTAATAATAGAATAATCTGATATTGTGTGACTCGGGGGCTTGAATAAACCACTACCAGAATGTGATTTATATATATGTACTACATATTATGTAGATTAGGGCGGGTCGATTTAAAAATCACTCATTGCTCTGTGAAAATCGTATTCTAGGGATCAAAATAAGAAACTTTGCCGAAGGAACCATACCTCTAAAACGAATTCTGATGTCCCCCAATTTGGGTCGAACGAAAAATCCCACTTTGACCCATTTAGATTGCTCCAATCGAGTCCAAATGTATGACCGACCCCCACTAACTTTGGACGGCCGATCCACCCATGCCAGTGGAACCTCCTCCTGGAACTCCCCCGGGGGGTTTCCCATACAATCATTTCAAAATATCACCGTTTTTGTCCTTTACATGAGAAAAGAAACTAAAAAGTTCGACCCAAATTGGGGGACATCAGAATTCGTTTTAGAGGTATGGTTCCTCCGGCAAAGTTTCTTATTTTGATCCCTAGAATACGATTTTCACAGAGCAATGAGCGATTTTTTTGCCTCCTCACAAATCGACCCGGCCTAATGTAGATTCTGAATGGATGTCGTAATAATTTGCTGACCAAACTTCAAAGAAAAATTGCTGTATTTCTTTCGCATTGCACGGGGGTTCTTTCTAACAGGTCTTGTTGGTTACAAGTGGTAGCTTGCAACTCTCACAACTCTAGCGAAAATTAGCAAAAGAAAAATTGAGATTAGCAAATAAGTATCTCCTTAGGCTTTTTGTTTGACTAGCTTCACTTTCGATCGCAACCGAGTTTTTTGACACAAGGATTATCTAGGTAACTGGTCGTAGCGACATTGCGAGGAAAAGTGAAAATAAAGGATTGAGATCCCCTTGACCACCTGCGTTTTACTCCTGGAATGATGGGCTTCGCGTCAATTCAGCGAGCGCTCGGCAAGCACACAAACTTGTAAGGTCGCGAAATCCTTCTGGACACTGAGGATGACGAAATCTCTGCTTAGCTCATCGAGTCCTTTTTGCGTCAACTATATGGATGATGAGGCGAAATCATCTCAGCACCTCTTATGTAGGTGCCTGCTCTCGCGGGACTAAGATTCGAGTATCTTAGTTCTCACATCTTTCCTACGCTTTCAGATTTAGCAGGCTTTTGTTATCAAAAATCTGCTGAACTTCATCCACAGCATAATGCGGTTAGCCCAACCGTAACTCAGTCATCGTTCGTAATCAATAAATACTCAACCCTCCTCCTTACCCCCACAATTTCCTCTTTCCCTTTACTTTCCTCTCTCTCCGCTTGCAGTTACCTTCACCTTATTTCCCTTGCAATGGCAATTTAGAACGGATGAATTTGATTTCTCACTCTCTGGGCAAGCTTTCTAAGCTAACCTAGGCTTTTTGTTCCATATCTTTAATGAATTTAGAGTCGCACCACTTAAGTGTACAAGTCTTCGTTTTGCAAGAGCTGTACATTCGCAGAGAACGTGCTCTGGAGTTTCATCATTCAGTTCACAAAAATGGCAGATGCTTCTACTAATTAAAGATTTTTTAAATGAAAACAAAGACTATAATATCCATATATCTTGGCCACCTGGGAAATTTGCAAAGTGTCCCTCTAGAGGGACTATTTATCTTCTTAAAATGATCTAAGTGGTTTACGCTACTTAGTTATCAGATGGTAATTAAATGTAGGTATCACAGCGGGTCTTAGGGCGTCTCATCCTAGACAAACAACCTGGCTAACCTAACCTAACCATGACCCTTTTATCATGCAGTGAGAGTTTGTAAGCCCTCCTTATCAAGGTTTAGATGTACCTATAGGTATTTGATGCACGTTTGGAGGGAAGGATAAAATGTTTAGCCTACCTCCGTACCGGACTCTCCATCCAATGTTGCGTGAAGTCTCTATATTCTCAGTTTTTGATAAATTCCTTTATGTGAACTTTAGTGACTCTACTGTAGATAAATTTTAGGAATCTTCTTCTGCTTCTTAATTTGACAAAGTAATCACAGAGTCCAACAAAGGGCACCCTTGTGCTAACCTGCACCAGTAAGAATCACTCAGTGAAGCAAAGTTCTTTTCCACGTGATTCTTCCAAGGCAAAGCAGGTCGGGCTGAAGTATTTGTGATTCATTTATATGACGTGATCTCACCTATGGTGTGGTTGAGACTTTATTCATTGGCGCTGTAAAGCTAATGAAATTCATAGTTCCAATGCTTGCGATATTCGCTAGTTTCTACGCGTAAAGGTTCTTAAATCATTCGCAGAATCTTTCTTTCAAAGTATCCAAGAGGCGTCTAGTCGGCTATCGTCACCATCTATGCTTCGGCGCAGTACAATAGAAGGGATATGATGGTTTTTGTTTAGCGAGGCATACTTGCCAAGTAAATATTGGCAAGTCTACTTTTTTTGCCTAGCTGGGGTGAGTAGGAGATTATGGAACTTTTAGTATGAGTTCGCATTGCGTGCGATTGTGGAAAAGTTGCGTTGCGAGTTGAACATCTTAGTTCTCTATCAAATGTATTCGAAATTCAGATATCAGAAAAAGAAAGCAAGCTACAAAGTTATTGTTTGTTAAACTTCAACTTGCCATTAAATTTTCACGTCTGACTCAGAAAAAAAATTGTTATTTACATCCTTTTTGAGTATTTGGCCGAGCTCCTCCTCGTATTTGTGGTATACGGCTTGATGTTGTTCAACAAATGGAGAGACCTACAGTTTTAAGCCGACTCCGAATGGAAGATATTTTTTATGAGGAGGTTTTTCATAGCGACTGCTATTAGAAAACACTTTTTATATCGTTTTGCCGTTTCATGCACGGAAATTCGAGCCTACGAACTTCCAAATGGTAGTCACGCATGGGTCGGCCACGGCTGTCCCTCAATAAGCTCTTGAATCACAACTGAAAGTTTTGGGTTTGATTTAGAAAATTTTCCAGTTTCTATATCAAATCCGAAGAGGTATCGAATGGCGATTTACTGCGTTTGAAGTTTTGCTTCAGCCGGTAAGGCTGGTGAAGTGATAAAATCTACACTGCAGCAACATAATCGAAGATTGTCTTAAGTACGGCTGAAATAAGCTAGAACCATATCCAGAGAGCTGAAGGGCGAAACATTGATCGTGCATAGTAAATAATGAGAAACCATATATGATAGAGTCTTCTAAACGATAAAGTCTTTGGCAACATTGAATAAGCTGCTTAAAAGCACTTGCGACTTGACACCGCCACTTTTGACTTTTAATTGTCTACGTTATGTCTTGCTTTGACTGGGGACTGCAAACCATGTCTTAATATGTTACTGGTATCTAAATAAAGGGTTTTTAATAATAGGTGAGGAAAATAGCATCAGGCAAATGACCACCACGACCCCGCTTACAGAACTATACCCTTTTCATGGAATTTTCCATAACCGAATTGCAAAGTGGCTGCCCTAGGTCCTTGATAGCCTCACGAATTCCATCTTTGAGGTCTTGAATCGACCCTGGGCTGTTGGCGTAGACCTTCTCTTTCACATGAACCCAAAGAAAAAAGTCACAAGGTGTTAAATCACAAGATCTCGTTGGCCAATTGTGATCATCTCTTCGAGAGATAACACGGTCCGGAAGCTTTTCCCATAAAAGATCAATGGTTTCGTTACATGTGTGGCACGTAGCGCCGTCTTGTTGAAAATAAATGTTGTCCAGATCAATACCATCCAATTTCGGCCATAAAAAATCGGTAATCATCTCTGGATAGCGATACATAACTCCTGTTATTGGAAAACTCTTTACAAGCAGCCGACATTTGCAGTCGAATATCGAAGGCTCGCGTATGGTTGGTCTTTTGAACAAAATGGACACATTTGAGGATCTTTGAATCTAATGCAAAGTCGGTTGTTCTGTATGGGTGTGAGACATGGAACAATATAATGCATGATGTACAAGCGCAGCAGGTATTTATCAATAGCAGTCTTCAGAAAATTGTGCGCGATGTCTGGCCTGATATCATCACTCACACCGACTTCTGGGCATTAATGAAACAGATACCTGATCATCTTGAAATCCGACGGCGAAAGTGAAAATGGATCGGTCATACACTGCGAAAAATAAAAAGACATATATATAGATACATATATATTTAAGTATACCTGAACATATACAGTTCTTTTGAGTTGAAGCACCTACATCCAAAAACTACTTAAACGTTGCAAAAAAGTAGTCACTTCCAATGGACTAAAACAAAATTTCATTTCACAAACGTTGGGTTGCCTTACATTTCTTCCTTACACATTGCAATTTGCCCCACAAAAAATATCCCAGTATTAATCTTTAATGCTCACTGTGCGCTGTGGTGTAGCTGACCTGAGATTGAATTGAATCAACTCTATCAGGGAATTGAATGTCTGCTTGCACACTCTATTGAGTAAGAGATTTTGTTATCTGCGTTATTGTATCGAACTATTGAGTCGAGCAATACAATATTGTTGCTATTGCCAGTGCCGTGTTTGTGTTTTTTTTGTTTTTTTTTTTCACAGTCACACCAACCACACCAACTTTTGTTCTGTAATTTAGTAGCGAAGAAAAAAGAAAACACCACCCCGAGGTGTACGAGAAGAAATTGCAACAATAGGTCGTGTCTATGGAAGCAGTAAGAATGCTGCAGCTGTTCGCAGTTAGCTGCGGGAAAGCATATCGTGCACACACACACGCACACACTCACACAATCGCGTGCACAACCACGTCAAGTGCGGCATGCAGTGACAATAAAATATGGACACAACAATGAAAGCACCTGAAAGGTTGCTGCCAACCGCTCGAGTGCCCGACATATTGACGATAAATTTTCGATAGTTTACAATCAAAAAACAAAAGGGGGGAAAAAAAACTAAAGCTCAATATGGTGCAATAGTTGCCTCATACGTTTTCCCAGTTTTCTATCTCGTGCTCCATTATTTTGGTCACTCCGTTAGATCTAATGAAATTTTGGCTACGTTCCTAGGCATGCGACTGTGCAGATATGTATTTTTATATGTACACACACCTGGTATGTTTAATTGAATGCATGAATGTACTATGCACGCACGTACATACAAATACTGGCATTTGGGTCAACAGCGATTGCTGAAAACATAGAAGCATCGATTGGGTTAGTGATTTTCGTTGAAGTTTTTGTTATGTACATACGAGTTCGTGCTAGAATTGTAGTGTGCATAAATATGCACATATACATACATACATATGTATGCATGTACCTCCATTGCTGCTGGAGTGTGCTTCGAAAATCACCCAAACGAAATGTTAAATTAAGATGTGCCTCTTTTTAGTTTTCACGAAGATCACCAAAGTTCAGCAGTTGATTATGTCTCTCCTTTGTGTTGTGCTTTGAGCTCAGCAATTCACTTCGAAGGCTTAATGAACATGTGTACGTACCATATAGGGTGATTCAAGGCTGATGCTGATTTTTGAGAGCAATTTTTTGAGAGATTATTTTTCTCGTAATTGGTACTACAGGCCTTGGCAAGCTTAGTCATGCAGCCATACTCTGTTGAACAATGCGCAAAAGTGATCCAAACGTTACATTCAAAATAGTCATGCCAGAAATGCTTTTCAAGCATTGCTTGATTGCCCGACGAAGCACTATTTCTCCCAAATTGATACGTTAACAAGCAAAACTGGCGTATTTGGGGGATTGCAAATGCCATTCAAGAAAGGACTATCTATGCACCCACAACGAGCAAATGCATGGCGATAAGGATGCTACGGTGAAGGCTGAGCGAAGTGAACTTTATCGTGATATGGTAAGGAACTTGTTATGGTCTGCATGAGATGAAATGAACTGGGATTGAATATGCGGCCCCCGGGACAAATTAAAAAATAAAAAAAAATAAATCATTGGCGCGTACACTTCTGTTAGGTGTTTGGCCGAGCTCCTCCTCCTATTTGTGGTGTGCGTCTTGATGTTGTTCCACAAATGGAGGGACCTACAGTTTCAAGCCGACTCCGAACGGCAGATATTTTTATGAGGAGCTTTTTCATGGCAGAAATACACTCGGAGGTTTGCCATTGCCTGCCATGACAAATTACACGATAAAAAAATGTAGAGATTTTGCAAATTGATACCTTTTGACTTCTTTCTTTAGTGCTATGTGAAAAGTGTTGTTTAAGTCAACAAGCCGGATACGATTTCAGAGATGAAGAACAGAATTATCGTTAAAAATTCATATTTCCTTCTTATCCTTCTTCTTGATTGACAAGGTAACCCCTTAAGCGATTTTGGCCGAGTTTAAAAAAAAGCTTACCAATCGCTCCTTTCTCGTGCTAGCCGGTGGCAGTTGGGCACATAAAGTCCTTCTCCACCTGATCTTTCCAACGCAGAGGAGGCTTTCCTCTTCCTCTGCTACCACCAGCTGGTACCACATCGAATACCTTCAAAGCAGGGCCGTTTGTATCCATTCGGACGACATGACTCAGCTAGCGTAGCCGCTGGATCTTTGCTGCTCTATGTCTATGTCGTCGTAAAGCTCATTCATCTACGATACTCGCCGTCACCAACGTGGAATCGTCTAAAAATCTTCCGCAGAATCTTTCTCTCAAATACTTCAAGTGACGTCTCAACGGATCTAAGCTTCTGCGCCTTACGATAGGACGGGAGAGAAGAAGACTTTACTACTCCATCGCTTACTTGGTCCAAGATAGCACTTGTTGACAGGAGAGAAGCTATGTTGGATTTCACGTCGGGCATTAACACAACGGGGTTAATTCTGGTTCCTAGATAAACGAAGTTTTTTACAACCTCGAAATCATAACTGCCAACAGTGACATGGGTGCCGATATATGAGTGTACCTTCTGTTTGTTTGATGAGCGGAGGTACTTCGTTTTGTTCTAAACACTAGTCCTATTGGCAGCAAAGTTCCCAGGATGCGTTATCTCACGAAAAAGGAGGTCAAATGGTCACCGAGATCTTACAATTTGATATCATTAGACTTCTTTCTCTGTGTGTGGCTGAAGTCAATAAATCCGCGATGATTCCAGAGATGAAGATCGAAATCATCGTTATTAATCGATTTATAAAACGTTGTGAAGGATATACAGGCCGAATTGGTGTGTTATGTCCTGAAATTACACAGTACTGTGTAATCGCTCCTAGCGGACACCTCTATTAGGTTTACCACTCTCTTGAGCGGACCTCTTTTTCTATACCAAATCTTCTTCATCGGAAAAAGTTCTCAGCTTTTGAGTGGACACTTCTCTTCGAAGGACAAAAGCAGACTGACGGTGAGTGCCCGCCCAGAGAGGTTTCACTGTATATGTTTTGACAGCGCCGGTTTTAGTGGTTGATGTGTGGACAACTCGATCGCTTGCAGTAGTAATATTAGTATAGTGATGGGTAATGGTTAATGGTAGTAAAGGGTTAAGGTATGAACCTTTAGCACTGCGACCATATTGATCTAATGTGCACCCTATGCTGTCTATTGACTGTTAAGTATGCTTATGAATTGTACCAGCTCCTTGTGAGGGAGTGATTGAAGGACTTCATTTATAAGCATGAACTTGTTTAGAAACTTTTTCCTTCTATCCGGGGTTGGACATTCGATAATGAGATGTTCTATAGACTCCTCATCTTCGCAGCAAAATCTGGAGGTGCTGGCGTTAGTTATGCCTAATTTATGTAAGTGTTTTTTGCAGGTGAAGTGACTCGTGAGGGCGCCTGTGAGAGTGCGAATGTTCTTTTTGTTAAACGTGAGGACCATGTTAGCTATTTTAGCATTGAAACTTAAGAACTTTTTGGAGTGTCTAAGACCATCTACGTTGTTCCAATGCTGATTTATTAGAGTTTTGGCACAGTATTTTACTTTTTGTTTTAGGCTGTTTTTGTTAAATCCAAACATGGGACTAGATCCGATGAAATTTACATCTGCCCCTTTTTTGGCTTCAAAGTCTGCCTTTTCGTTGCCGTCATATCCCTCATGTCGTGGTACCCAAATTAATGAGACATTCCAGGTTATTGAGTGCCTTGTGGCATTCTAAGAGAGTTTTTGAGTTGTAGGTATAGCTATCTAAAGCTTTTAGAACTGATTAGCTGTCCGAGAGTATTTTAATGTTTACTCTCTTGTGGTTTCTACGTTGCATGATGTTTGCTGCTTCCATTATTGCGTATAATTCCGCTTAGAAAATAGTGGTGCCCTGGTGAGAGTGAATGATTTGTGGATTCTGGGTCCCACTACTCCTGCTCCTACACCATAAGGTGTGTTTGATCCATCATTGTACCAGTTTTGTGAATCATCATTCATCCATTTTGGGTTTGTTTTCCACTCGATCCTCTCAGGAAAGGTAACTGTGTGTATCCTTTTGTGAAACAGAGGGTTGGGTCAATGTGGTCTGAAACTTGAGCGATGCTTATGGTGTTTTTGATTTTATTTAGGATACTTAGGTGACCGGTGAGGTTGCCTAATTTGAAATTTTCTTTCATGTGTAGCATGAGTGCTTGCGTAGCTGCTTCCTCTTGGATTGCTATATGAATAGTGATGGGTAAACTTGAACTATTTCATCGCATTTTTTGTTTAGAAAAATTGAATTGAAATAGTTTTATGTCAGCGTGGAGAAGTTTTCACATCTTTTGCAGCACAATCAGCGAGTTGATTTTCTGCTATTCCAACATGGCCGGAGGTACACATAACTTTTATTTTTCTTGTCGTAGTTATTAGCGTATTTCTGATTTTCTCTACCAAGGGATTGGACTTGTGTGGTGAAGCTTATGCAGATACGCCCGTCAGCCAAATAAGTCATTAATGTAATCACCGACCAATTTTAATAAGAAGTCAAAGGCAGATTGTTTTGCTGTTACCGTTGCCGCTTACCACAGCGAATGAACTGACAGATTTGGGCCATCAGTAAAAAACAACTTCCAGTCGCTTACCTAATAAATGCTTGAAAATATTTCCTCATTGAAGGTATTTCTTCTGGGCATAGCGGGGGTATAACCAGCAAATTGTCTGGCCGAGAATCGTTGCTGAGTTATAAATGCCACACAGTTCGAACTGTACCTCAACCTCATGGAAAATTGTAGATGTGTACCCTATGCTGACAGAAGCGTCGTGTGGGCGTTTAGCGGAAATTAGGTTTCAAAAAAACAGGAACAGAAAAAAATATCATTTCGAGAAATTGTGTGGTTTTTATTTATAAAACAAAATCTGCAGCCCTGAATCACCTTGTATATATGTATGTATGTGCACGTGTAGCTATTCTGGAGTATATTTTGTTTATTGTTCTGTGCGCATTGATGTGTGAAAGCAATAAGTATGTATGCATAAAACGTATGAACAAAACTCACAAAATATTTTCTTTAAATTTTTTATGTGCTTTGGAGTTGCCTTATTCACTTCGAACTTCTTTGCTTACTTATGAACGCATGGACAAATCTTTGTAGCTGCTTTGTCTAACGCAAAATTCCTGCGAAGTCACTTGAAACGTAGTCGGTTATTGATAGTGACCCTTGGGCCACAAAATTCAATTCCGTTGAATGTCATTAATGCATAAAATATTGAAAATATATGTGCGAGTATAGCAGAACAAATGCCGTCTGGGTTGAAAATCGCACTTTCGTGAAAACTCACATTGAATACTCGGAGCAGTGGTTTATATAGGAGACAATATGTCTATTAATATTTTCTACAAAGCTGTGTTTGCTTTATGCCACCTTGATCAAAAAGTTCCTGGAGTATATTTCAAAAATTCAAAATTCAAGTTTATTCCTCAAAAGTGATATTTGCGCCTTCAAAGCATTCCCCATCAACTGCAACGAACTTTTGCCAGCGTTTGATCCAGCTTTCGAAATATTTCTCGAACTCTATTTTCGGTATAG
The DNA here is from genome assembly GCA_037575425.1 of Anastrepha fraterculus. NCBI lineage: Eukaryota > Metazoa > Arthropoda > Insecta > Diptera > Tephritidae > Anastrepha > Anastrepha fraterculus. Next base: position 282,426 of record JAYXIM010040147.1, read on the forward strand.
CCATCAGAGCCGTCTTCGATTTTTCCATTACTTCTTTTCAGCTGTGAAAATGCATTCACTGAAGTGGTTTTTTGACGCGATCAAATAGAAAAATGGCAGGGTGTTATATCGGTTGATTTCAATGGCTGTTGGTTGGTATTCGTTTCGTTCTTGGTCAAAAGTTCCAGGACAGTAATGACACTGTGCGAGGGGACGTTATCTGGATCAAAATGAGTTGTTTTCCCACAAATGCTTTCGTTTTTGGCTTTCATAAACTCCAAATCTCCTTATGGTAAAACTTCGCGTTGTACAATACCGATGCAATCCATAAAAACCGTGATCATCATGTTGTTTTGCAGATGTTTTGTTTTTTTAGTCTTGTTTCATTCGCCCTCAACTCATTTGCCTGATCTCAGGATTGCGTATCGAACTCATAAACCTACGTCTCGTCTCCTGTAATGATGCGTTTGATGGATGTTGGGTCGGATTCAACCTTGGAAATCATGTCTTTGGCGATATCAACTTTTACAAATGTCAAGCAATGGCGATAAAATTGTGGTAGAAATTTTAATCACAGAAACCTAACAAAGACAAAGTTTAAATCATTTAACTTAGCGCTTACAAATAGACTGTTGAACACTTTCTCTGCAAATGTCCGGCTCTGGCGGATAGGCGCTTGAGATTCCTTAGCGTGCCCTTTGGGGATGACTTGAAGAAATTCTCCAGCCTAGCTCCCTTTTCTCTCCCCCACTACATCAACAGCACTGGATGGCTGTAGAAGATTTTCTCTGCCCAACATTTTTCTTTGCACAGGTAGTGCGTCCACATTATGGTATCAAAACGGCACTTAAGTGGTACTCTTACCATCTTACCCACCTACCTACCTAACTAAGCGTCCTTCCATTCTTTTTTGGGTATGTGGCCGAACTCCTCTTCCTGTAAGTGGTGCGCGTCTTTATGTTTTCCCACATATGGATGGACCTACAGTTTTGGTTTTTATGACTAACTCTTTCATGGCAGGAATACATTCGGAGGTTTGTCAACTGCTATTTGAAAAAGTTGTTTCTATCAATCCGTATTTTGTGCCCGGGGTTTCGAACCTGTGCTTTTCCGCAAAGCAAAGATCGCAAAACATAACTTTAATTCAATCTACTTTTGAAGGAGTTGATAAACAAAGTATTTGGGCATTTTAATCGCACAAGACAGTCGTGCTAGAGATTGCATTCAGGACCGAATAATTGCTTTAAATAACACATACTTTGGACATATGCACCTATTGAGATCGAATAAATGATCTAGGACTTGCAAACAGAGTATCTTTAAAACAATAGTGACACCCATTGCTATATATGGCCCGGAAGTGCGTTGCATGCAGCACCCGAAGAAAAATATCTCAAAGTCTTTGAGAGAAGGATACTCATGAGGATATATGGCCCCAGGCTAAACGGAAGTGGTGATTACATAATACGCACCAACGGAGAGTTACTCCAATTTGTGCATGGCTAGGACATTGTCAAATTAATCAAAGCACAAAGGCTAAGGGGGATTGGACATGTTCCAAGAATCAGAGGCACTTGTGCTCAAAATCTAATAACGCAGCTCAAATTTATGATACGAAAAGATAAAGTCGCTCGCATAGGTGACTAATGGATTACATGGATGAAGACATACGAACGCTGGAAGTAACCAATCAGAAGTATCTAGCAAGAGACAGAGAGGCTTGGAGGAAGATCGCAAATATTGCAACGCTAAATGATAGTTATAATGCTTTCACATCTTCGAGTCAGTCTTTATGTTCATTTCAGCGAAAGTTGCGGTGGTAATCGGCTCCAAATCAGCCGAATTTTCTTTCATGACTGTCAGCTAAGGAACGTCTGACCTTCATGGACGATAACATATTGAACTTTTGCTTAACTATTGCCCAAATATTTTCAATAGGATTGGTATCAGACGACTGTGCAGGCCAATCCATCACTTCAATTTTACGGTTTCCAATCTACCCACCTTCGGTTTCGATGCTTGGGATTGTTGTGTGTAAGTTATAAGTTTTATTCAACACAATTATTTTTTTAAATATAAACTTTATTAAATTAAAGCGTTTTTACAAAGATCTCTTAAAATATATTTTCCTTTTTACAACCGGAGTGATCTGCCAAGTGGTCTACTAGCAACAACCAGCACTGCTGTTAATTCTAATTGGAACAAGCTGAACCTCGCTCTCTGTCACATCTCGCTGTTAGCTGCTCTGTTTGCTCTCACAATTATTCAATCAAACTTGTATTGGAGTCGTTCGCTGCTAAATGCACTGATCGCTTTCGCATTAGTTCGCCCACGCTTGTTTTCGAACAATTAGGTTTACGCGAATGATGACTTTGCTGCTGTTATCCGCTGATCGCTGTCACGGCTATTGGTTCGCACTTGCTTTATAACTACTGGGATGTAAAGTAGTATGAGTGTGATGTCGTTTTCGCTGTTAACTATAGTGATCGCTCTCACAGCGTTCGGTGCTCACGTGCCTAACAGCTTTTGGTAATGCTGTAAGGTTGTATGCTCGTCATATTCACTAGATGGAGGGCATCAGAAAGCAGAACCTTTTACGTGGGTGACCAGCAGTTATTACTGCTTAACTTGTACATAGACACTCCTTCAAATCGTTTTTCATACGCGGAATGCAATTTATGAAAATTACGTACGCTTTTTAAATTTCCTACAAAACTCAAAAATTGCACAACGTGAATTAAGAAAAAGATGCAACAATTTAGCAGCATATGAATTTTTTTTAAGGGAACTCTAAGTTTGAATTTTGTCGGTCACGCTTCCATTAGACAGACGGTAGTTCCAGTAGTTGGGTGATGAACGAGGACAAAACGTAGCTTGGAGGATGCCAATATCGGATGAGACGTCCCTTGAAGTGCTTGAGAGAAAGATTCTGCGGAAGACTTTTGGACCTTTGCACGTTGGCGATGGCGAGTATCGCGGGCTATGGAACAATGAGCTACGATATAGAAATACCTCAGCGAATAAAGATCCACCGGCTTCGTTGGCTGGCTCATGTCGTCCGAATAGATACAAGCGCCACGGCTTTGAAAGTATTCGATGCGGTACAAGCTGGTAGTAGCAGAAGAAGGCCTCTTCTATGTTGGAAAGATCAGGTGGAGAAACACTTGGTATGCCAAGCTGGCGCTCGTTAGCACGAACAAGTAACGACTAACGCGCTGTGTTAAACTCGGCCAAAATCGCTTAAGCGGTTATGGCGTCAATCAAGAAGAAGAAGAAGAAGAAGTTCAAGTGATTGGTATATTCGTGATGGCAAAGGGTTTTCCAATAAGAGGTGTTATTTTGATATTCAAAGTAAAATGGTATTTTTTAATACAAGTGATCGGATGTTTATTTCATTATAAATAGGAAGGTATACCGTTAATAGTGGAAAATAACATCAGGCAAATGACCACCACACCACGCTTACAGGACAATATCCTTTTCATGAAATTTTCCATAACCGAATTGATTGCAAAGTGGCTGCCTCATGTCCTCGATAGCCTTACGAATTCCATCTTTGAGATCTTGAAACGACCCAGGGCTATTGCCGTAGACCTTCTCTTTCACGTGACCCCAAAGAAAAAAGTCACAAGTTGTTAAATCACAAGATCTCGGTGGCCAATTATGATGACCTCTTCGAGAGATAACACAGTCCGGTAACTTTTCCCGTAAAAGATCCAATGGTTTCGTCGCTTGTGTGGCACGTAGCACCATCTTGTGGAAAATAAATGTTGTCCAGATCAATACCATCCAATTCTGGCCATAAGAAATCATTAATCATCTCTCGATAGCGCAATCATATTCAAAATAACACGTGTGATTGGAAAACTTGTACGTAATGCATGATAGGGCTATTTATTTATATAATTTCAGTCCTGGATAGTTTTTACTGAACTTTTACACGAACAAGCTGTGTGTTAGATAGGAGTTTTTTTTTAATAAGATGCATGAAAAGTGCCGCCAAACGTTTTTTCCTCGAAGAATATTTTCTCAATTTGCATAAGATGTCTCTGGATTAGTACCAATCGTTTTTCGGATTTAGTCAATAACCGATGTGGTTCTATTTTATAGTTTGTATTAGGATAACTACGTTCTCCAATTACGCTTCTGCCTTTACTGGCGATTCCAGCTGAACCAAAGTACTCATAGAATATTTATTAAATTTGTACGCAAACAAGCCTGCTATGTAAGCCCTGAACGATTTGATGCCAATACAAAACAGCTTAGTTGCTTACACTCTTACGAGGGAACTATGAGTACCGCAACATGTAAATTTCCAATTGGGTAATCTCCTTGGCTCTTAAACGCTTCTTGGATTCTTGCGCTAAAAACCTGAGTCCTTACATCCGGCTTTTGTTTATCTCATAAGTTACATTTAATGTCGCCCATTGTCTCGTGGCACAAGTATTCTTACACTCAGACCCCTCAGGCTCCTCCCGTTGTTATGCAGCAATTTACGTTCCTTCCTCATCTTCCAATTCAATGGCTTGTGTGCTATTTGCTTTCGCTTAACATTTCTCTACTACACACATACGCGCACATACTTTATTGTTTGCCTTTCTTATTATTAAACAAAATAATTTGTGCCTTTATACGGTCACTTACTTTTCTCTATACACTCTCCAGGCCACTACGCCACTCACTTCTTCAATTAATGTTTTGCTTGCTTTTTGATTGTTGCGCTATTTTGTGTGTTCCAGACAATTTCTTTGACAGTTGTCATCTTCTTATACCATCTGATCACCGCACATAAGGCCACAAATTTGCAGATGCTATCCAAAATTTTAGGCTAAGCGCAATTTTCACCCAAATGGTCACACAAATGGCGCTCATAAACAGGCTGTTTAAGTGCTTCACTGCGAAAGTGAGTCGCTGCTAATGGTTTAATAAATATCTTTACACCGGCTATTGCACGCACTTATGTATGTAAATCTTATCACATACACACACATTTACCACATTCACATATACACTTGAATGTGTGCCAGGGCCGGAACTACTAAGAGGCAGCAATGGCAGTGCATGGGGCTCCCAACTGGGGGCTCAGCGTTGCTGATTATGAGAAGGCCACAACTAGATAAGCTGATTGCCGAAGAGTTTGGAAAGGGGTTTAATTCATTACAGGCAGATGTTTGTATGAGAAATGTGTGACTGGTCTAAGAATGAAACAGAATTAACCAAAAATGATTGCGAAAAATGAAGATTCACTTCGTAGAATTCTCGTAAGCAGAATGAATAGAGTGTTGCTGTGAAACTATTTTCTATATGATGATCATCGCTAGACCATCACAACTTGGAGAATGGTTTGCAAGAGTACATAATGTTTTATTTGCTAATATTTTTAACTCAAATTTCTAACAATTATCTGACTTCAATGGCTCTCTTGAAAAATTACGCTTGTGAATATTCTAAGCAATGTCAGATTACGCATTTTTTTCTATCAAAAACACGGGACCGATATTTTAGAAAGAGAACAGTTCTAAAAGATGAATTTTGAAAAGTGCGAAGGAATTGGCTAACATATAAAATATATATTTTCTCCAAGTCAATCTGATAAAAGCGAACGCTTATCAGATTACCAGGAAAGTGAGATTCCATCAGCAAGCTGAGTGTCTCACTTTGCCGCTCCGTGTATAAGTCATCAGATTTCCTAAGTGACCCCAGCTTTGCAGTTGGGTCCCTCTTCAGCATCTTAACTAATTTCGCCGTGTCACTCAGAGATTCAATACCGCTGGAATTGGACAGGCAAACTCAAAACATTCAGTTAGGGCAGCGTTGAGTTTCTCAACAGCCGCGTCAATGGCTTGTTCTTTCTGAAGTCTTGGTGGCTTCACGTCAAGGTCTCGCAACGCCCCCTAAATTTCAGCTAGTCTGTTTTTCTGGAGTTTCTAGAGGGTAATGGCATTTGCCCCTCCCCGCCACACCGAAACTCAATGTACCTGTGGTCTGAGCACGAATCTTCGGCAAGGAATCTCCATTTCTTGATTGACCATCCAAGTTTTGAGTTTGATAGGGTGAGATCATGGTGCAAGTTAATCTGTGTCACCGTCAAGGCACGGTAGCTACAGGAACCGTCCGAGCCAATCATTTGTGAAGGACGTGAAAACCGACCATCCCAAAGAAGAGACTCAGACGGTTCCCGTAGCGTGAGCCCATGACATCAACACTGGCCTCATCCACTCGCACCACAAAAGCAGCCCCCTCCTTTCCTTCACGGTTTATGCTCTTGGTGTACGAAAGGATTCGCCAAAGCCTCGTACTGATGCCCGGATTCTGGGCAATCAGACAGGATAGGACATCCGCCGTAGACAGGTCTGGATCCGGAATCCAGCAGATGGCCTTTCTGAGGGTTACTATCTCTTCGCTGTAGACTGCGAAGCGAGTGGTGCCCATGGTGAGCACGTTATTGACCACGGTCTTGATTCACTCGAAGTTGGCCAGAGGCGCGCACGTCACCCTTATGGTGCCGTCCTTTGTCTCATAGCCCTTCGCGTTGGCTTTACGACCGGAGGCAATAACCTGACGCATCAGTCGACTTTTGCCGTATTTGATTTCTGCCTGATGGTCAGGCCCCAGCTTTCCAATCACAGCCACAGGTCGTAGGCCAGCAGCCTTCTCGCTATAGGATGGCTTGACCGCACCCTTGGATGTGCTTGGGTGAGGGTCCAGCTCCCCATCCTCCACTGATGAAAATTTCGCCGGGCAAACGGCTGTGCTGGACTTTTTGTCGAGGCGCCGATAGGGACGTGGCTCAGCAGAACCTTTTTCCGCCACATTGACTGGCGCTAAGACCGCGCTCTTACCTTTGGGGGTCGTTGCTCAGCCATTAGCGGCAGCTGCAGGGCAGGGAAGTGTACTGCTTTCAGCTACCGTCCTTCTCCGCTTACCTCGAGAGCGAGACAGTTTGGGAGCGTCCGTGCCCACCGAGGATGCGGTGCGCGTCATTTCCGCTGACCGAGGTCTTTTGGAAGACACAGATGCAGAAGAGTCGGCAGAGCCATATGAGGATTTCTCCAGCATGAGCCTTGCCCGCCGCTTTCTTCTCTCCCTCCTTGCCACGCTCTTCGATTTCCCAGCTTCTTTAGGGGGTCACCGAAGAGACCTCACTCACAACTCAGGCCCTCCGAAATTGGGAAACGTTTTCAAGACTCTGAAGAAGAGAAGATAGCGATAGCAACACCCGTTTCCTACAGGATGCGCTCTAGCTCATAGAGCTGAGAGACTTGGGTAATGGTTGGAGCCTGCAGAATCCATGCCCCTGCCGCCGAAGTGGGTGGTTTGCCACTTGTGTGGGTTCCACCTGGAGTAATATCCTTTACGTTGTCCATTACCAAGGAAGGTTTTTATTCGGGACTCCTCCATAGCCAGTTTGGTTCGCGGATGGCACCCTGATTCTATGCCAACTTTGAGTCATCACTCGAGTGTTGAACCTACTCCATCAGGGAAGGCCACTCGTGTGATGTCAGGGCTTCCCTATCCACCACCTGGGAGGCGCTCGATGGGAGATCAGACAACTCCTCACGGGCCTCCCTGGTATGTCACAATGCCCTGTTGTGTTTTTTGATGTTGTTGTATGTTAAGCATTCCCCATGCGTATACGAGAAATACTGCTGAAGTGACAGTCCCTGGCCGAATATAAATCGAGGTCGTTCCGGTTACGCGTCACAATGCCGTGGTATGGGTTTCTGAAATATTCTCATTAAGAGATACTCGGTATTTTCGAGCAATGATGGAATTAGTGACAATCCCAACAAGAGATTTCAGCGCAGATTGGGTATCAGAATAAATATAGATTTCTCTAAATGTAGTGGCATTTTTGCCTTACCAGACAGTTACCTCATTAATGACTAGAACTTCAGCCTGAAATACTCTGCAGTCAGTAGGAAGATGAGCCAACACGCCTACCTTTGGCTTCTTACAGTAGACACCAAGTCTAACTTTATCGCCAAGTTATAACCCTCAGTAAAGTAGAGGAAGTTTCACTCACGTTTAGTTGGAATTCTAGTGCTAAATAACCTATCAAAGTGTGGTTCATCCAAACAATAGACAAAAAGATTACTTGGACCCAGACCGAATGTTATGGCCGAGTGTCCAACACCTGATTGAAATTTAGAAGGCAAACTGAGCTGCGCTTATACTCGAAATCATGCACCACTGCCTATGTAATGAAGCTAAAGGAAATGCCAGAAAAATTTCATAAAGATTCCAAATCACGTGCACAGTGATGTTAGATATCAACTTCAATATGAACATCGATCCTGCAAACTTTTGAAAGGTTGGAGAAAATAGTTTTTGGTTCTTCTATCAATCGGAATAGTCAAACAGCGCGCGCCATCGATTGAGCAAATACATTCAAGTGTATCTCCGAAACTCCGGCCCTAATACGTGCACAAATATTTCTGTATTAGTGGATATCTATTTAATTCGCCTACACATATATGGATGCCCGACTACACCTGTGCGTGTGCGCGAGTGCGTGTGCGTGTGTGTAGCTATACGCCCGTTTTGCTGGTTGGGGCCGGCAGTTGGTGTTGTGTAGGAAATGAAATTATTGTCGGAAGCCACAGGTAAATTAGATTAAATTCACTCTACTCTTCCCCATACGCATGCTGCTGTAGTTTTACATGCCAGAACAAGCAAATCTGCTGTGGATGAGTGCGAGAATTACAAATGTGCGTGTATTTGCTATGTATTTAAGCTGGCAATCCTTCGCTGCTTACGGACACGTTTATGTAGAGGTGTTGTTTAAATTTTCACAAAGCTAACTTAAGCGAATTTAGTGGATAATTAAATTGAAGTGTATTAATTAGAATGTTGCACCTAACTAACAGGTTTTTGTTTTGTAAGATGCATAGAACTTTCGACGGGGTTATCTAGACAGCTAGCGGTTCAAATAAACACAGTTCAGGTTGCTTTAGAAAACTGGTATGAATACGTAGCGGTTAAACAAGAACATTTACAAATCATAGAATTGCATTTTCTGAATCGGAAAATAAATTTTGTGAATGGTCCAATTGTATTCTGGCCACTTTTATTGTACTTAGCTCAGTTATCCTAGCTTGGTTTTGATGACCAACCTTTATTTTTTTTTTGCGTATCTAAAGCAAAACAAGCGTACTACATTCGCCTTTCACCCGAAATGGTTGTCAAAATCTAAACAAACTGCATTGCCATGAAATATGCGTGAAATTTCATATGTGTCTCATGGCAAAGTAGTACTCAGTTCTCGCTGTGAAAGCAGCGCGCAACATGATGTCGGCAACATTTTTTTACACCTTTTTAGAACACAAATGCCATTTAAAGTTGAGCATTTGCGAATGAAATGCCCGAGTTCGAACGTAACGTCGCCGAAGTTATGGAATTTTTAAGTGAAACGTCTTTACGGAGTATGTAAGTAAAACTTCTTTATATTTTTGTGTGTGAATCCTGTGACATAAGGCTCAACTGGGCTCCTGGTCATAGCGGCATTGCGGGAAACTGCGAGAAAGAAGAGCTGGCCAGATAAGCGACCTGTGAGGTAGGTCCTCGCAAAAGGAGAGGATTGGAATCCACTTGACCACCTGCGCTCTACTCCTGGAACGATGGGATTCGCGTCAACTCAGCGAGCGTTAGGTACACAAACTACTTGCAAGATCGCGAAATTCGTTTGGTCACGTGTGGATCGCCGGGGTTCGAGAGATCTTCTGAGGTTAACAAAATATCAGCTCTCGAATCTCGTGGGTTTTCTCACAGGACACTATTCGCGGAGTATGCATGCAGTTAGTCTTGGAATTACTTCACTTCTTTTTGCGTCAGCTGTATGGAGGATGAGCTGGAATCATCTCAGCAACTTGTCCTTACCTGCCCTGCTCTCACAGGAGTAAGATTGAGGTTTCTTGGTTCTCAACCGCAACTCAGTCATCGTTTGCAATCCGCAAATACTCAACCTTCCTCTTTCCCCTTCGCCCTTTCCTATCTCTCCTTTCGTCCTATCGTTTTCCTTTACCTTATTTCCCTTGCAATGGTCACACAAGATGATTTAGATATCTTTGTCTAAGTATGCCCACTCTCTGGGCAACTATTTTAACCTAACCTATGTGTGCGTTAGTTTGTTTAAAAATCTCTTTTCTTACCAAGAGTGTCACTTAGTTTTGGGGTGATGCGCATACGAGTATAAGGAAATTTGACGTTTCTTCTCATTTGGGAATTATTGTTGCTAGTAACATTTGAAGGCAATCCAAATGCATGTTGCTGGCAAAATTTCAAGACCTTAAGGGGGGACCCTCATTTAGACGGTCGAAAAATGCATCATTTTTGGGAATTTTTTTCTCAGGTAAAATAACTTCAAACGTTTTGTAATTCATAAAGTACTTTAATAAATGTCTTGACTGTCTACAAAAATTTTCGGAGAAGAAAAAAAACATTTTAAGTATGGAAATATACACCTCGTCCATGGCACCTCATTCTATCTGTGCACATTCTAGCGCTCTGAATTTTTTTCTGAAATAAAAAAACCAAATTTTTTTTAAAACTTTAGGATAATACCTTCGATGTGACATTTTGATTTAAAAAAAAATGTCGAAATTGATATTTTTTACCCAGTTTTATGTTAAAAGTGATTTTTCATGCATAAAAATTGACTTTAAAATTACAAAAAAATATGAAAATCTTTTTTTTAAAAAAAACACTTAATGTCACATTGAAAAAAATTTAATTATCTTTAAAATGAGCTATTGTAAAGCCTGATTAGTTCAATACAGCGTTCTCAATTGTGTACACAAAATCGAAAAATGATGTTTCGAGAAAAACGCGTTTAAAGTTTTGGATACAGGCGATCAGGCCACCCGTCGCGTCCTGTTAAAAATTTTGTCACTCCTTCAAAAATACAGATATCGACTTGAAATTTTGAAAGTATATTCTTAAATAGTTGTAGAATAGATTAAAATTATTTCCAAAAAATCGATTTTTTTGACCCGATAAATGAGGGTCCCCCCTTAAGTGCTAAATAATATCAGAAGTGTTCTTGTAATATATCGCTTACGTCCATCACGCCTTTTCTTGACTTAATATGCCTGTCAATTGTCCATCGGGGTCATGTGATTGAACTTCACTGGGAATACTGTTTGCGTGGGTATGCCCAGGTTCTGGTCTGTGATGTTTAATCAGTTAGGATTGATGCCTTCCCTAGCCAGATAACATTCGACTTATCATTAGGCAGGAAAAGAAAATGTAGTTCAAAAATTGAACCAACGGTATGACTTTCATAAGTTTATACTAGTAGACTTGCAAAATATCCCACAACTTTGAACAACACAGCTCTTAAGCTAAGCAGATAAAGAAGTATGCGCTTTTAGAGGCAACCATGAAATATGTTTAGCTGCTTACCAGTGCCGCTGAAGTTTAGTAGGTATACCACCTTGATCAAAAAGTTCCCAGAATATATTCCGAAAACTCAAAACAAAAGTTTATTCCTCAAAAGTGATGTTAGCGCCCTCAAAGTACTCCCCATCAGCTGCAACGCACTTATGCCAGCGCTTGATCCGGCTTTCGAAATATTTCTCGAACTCTATTTTCGGTATAGCCATCAGAGCCGTCTGCTTCTTTTCAGTTGTGAAAATGCGTTCCCCGTGGTGGTTTTTTGAATTGATCAGACAAAAAAAAATCGCAGGAAGCCATATCACTAGAATTCGATGGCTGTTGGATGGTATTCGTTTTGATCTTGTCTAAAAATTGACGGACAGTAATTACCCTGGGCGACGGCGCGTTATCACGATGCAAAATTCTCGGGTTGTTTTATCACAAATCCTTTCTTTTTTGCCGAATTGTTTAACGTAAATGTGTCATAACCGCGCAAATAATAGTTTTTATTAACTGTCTGATATTCTGACTTTCTGGCAGGAATTCGTGGTGTACTTTGTCGTTGTTATCCATTAGAAATGTGAGCATCGCTTTCTTACTTGACAGAGAACGGCGTGGTTTTTTTGTCTTGGTTCATTTGGATCACTCCACTCACTCGCTTGATGTCTGAATTGCGTGTCGTGCTCATAAACCTACGTCTCGTCTCTAGTAATGATGCGTTTGATGGATGTTTAGTCGGATTCAACCTTCGAAATCATGTATTTGGCGATGAAATTCAGGGCCAACCAACTTTGGGGCCAACTTTGGCGCAAACCCAAATCATTAGCTACAATGTCCTGAAGTGATCTTTAAACAATGTATAATTCCTCTGCCGGCTCTCTGATGACTAATTTGCTGTTATTGATAACATTTTTCTTTTTTTTTCACTTTATTGTTGTTTTCATTAGTTTGCGATTTCGAATGTCGACGGCCTGCCACTAAGTTCTTCATTCTCGATGGACTCACGATTTCTTCTGAAGCCTTCATGGCGCTCGTGAGCGACTGCTTTCTGTAGAATATCATTACCGAAAGAGTTTCTGAATGTTCATAGGGTTTTCGCACCCTTGAATCGATTTTTAACGCAAAATTTAATACAAAATCGTTGTTGTGCAATGCAGAACCATTTTTAAAATTGTAAAAAATCGAAAACACGTGCAGAGGTAAATTTCCTCAAGACGGTGTAACTTTTACAAATGTCAAGCAATGGAGATAAAATTTTCCTAAATTTGTTAATCACGGATGCAGTAACCTAACTCCGTCACCAGACGGTAGTCCTGGGAACTTATTGATCAAGGGGTATGTAGGTATGTATGTGTGCAGCTGAGAGTATTGTAGTTTTCAGAAAATTTCGGCAGATCTCAATACACGCTTTTGCGTGATGAATGTCTTATTTGTATGTACAACAACTATTTGTTCGATTTTCGTATGCACGCAGACTTCGTGTTGCTTGTTATGCAACATCAGCATTGCATTATAGCCGCAACGCTTTGTGGCAAGTTATGAGCACACACACGACTCTTTTGTCCTCTCGTTAGGTAGGCGTTCTGGCATCAAGCAACTTCATTTCTATTCAATTGTACCTTCTGGTGTCTTTTCAGTTTGCATTGTTTGTTCATATGTATGTAGAGGCGTTGATGGCGTGAATGCGCCACAAATGGTTCCGCAACCAATTTGCGCATTATTGAGTGATGCTGTATGCCATGTTCAAATATGTAGTGTGGCGGAAATGCTGAGGCTCCTTCACTGTTTGCAAAGAAGCGGGTGTTTATTCTTGAGTGTATAGAATATTTAATATATCATTGTCAGTCAGAAAAATTTGGAGTCAGAAAAATCAGAAAATTAAATTAATCAGCACAAAATTAATCAATTTGTCAGAAGATTTATGTCAATCATATTTGACACTTGTGGGCTAGACAGCTGCGGTATACGAAGCGACAGGCAATGGAGCGTGTAAAGATCAAAACTAAGATTTCCATCACTCAAAATTATTTTTTTTTATTTAGCAAAAAAAGGAAAAGAAATGAGTGATTAATTTTGCACCACCTTTTTTTATGTAATACATTGCAAGTTTGAAGTAGTTCAAAATTTACGTTGAATTTTGTTAATTTTTTGGGCTGACGATGTTTCGGATTTTCTCTCTATAAAATAAAAATTGTCGTATTTTCATTATATGGACAAAACGCATACCTTCTGGGGAAACAATTATGAAGATCAACAAAAATTTCGAGCTACATCAAATTTTCATTTTATTTCACTAAAATTTAATGGTCTATAAAACGGTGTACCGGAAAATTTTCAATTTTCAAAAATTCTTACTAAAAAAATTTAAGGTTTTGATGAAAATTTGTCGGATTTTTGTATATCTTCAACAAAGCTTGAACCGTGGATTATTATGGTATTTGTTATAGAAAGAACAATATTAAAAATGAAATTAAAAATTTAGAAATTAAAAAAAAAAATCATCAAAATTTGTTAAAATGTGTTGTCTTTGTAATAATTTCGGGTGGTGCAGGTGATGTGAGGCAGTTTGTGCTTGTTTGGTTTGACGCAAATCACCTGAAACATTCTGGGACTTCTTCAGCCTGGCATATGAAAAAATACGTCTACTAATATTATTGTTTATTGAGGTACTTAATATTATTAATTGGAATCAAATAAACAAATTAAAAAAAAAAAAAAATATACGTCTGTCCTCCTTTCAGGCCTTTAGCGTTTTTTCTGCATCGTCGGTGTCATATTTCGACTTCACTAGGCTTATAACATGTGGTTAAATTTCAAGGGCCAATGTTAAATTTGAATCACACCTAAACTTTAAGTTTTTTCCTGCATTTTATTTGACATTTTTCAATTTCACACTAATTCAATTTGAACTATGGAAAGATACATAATCGAGCAACGCGTTAAAGTTATTCAGGCTTATTACGAAAACGGCCGTTCAAATCAAAATCCATATGGCGCACTTCGTGACTTTTTCGGTCAATTTAATCGTCCAAATGTGCATACAATCGCAAAAATTGTGCAAAAGTTTGAGCAAACCATGTCTGTAGGAGATGTGAAAACACCAGTGCACGCTCGTACAGCTCGTACTGCAGAAAATATTGCTGCTGTTCGCGATAGTGTGGTTGAAGAGCCGTCCAACTCAACTCGTCGTTGTGCCCATGGACGATATGTGGTTTCAACAGGATGGTGCCACTTGTCACACAGCTACCGAAACAGTCGCGCTCTTTTGCGCGAAAAATTTGATGGTCGAATAATCTCACGTCGCTTCGATGTCAATTGACCACCAAGATCATGTGATTTGACACCGTTGGCTTCTTTCTTTGGAGTTATTGGAAAGAAAAGGTATACGTCGATAAGCCATCAACAATTCAAAAGCTACAGGATGAGATAATTCGGCACATTAACGGCATAGAACCTCAATTATGCCTCAGCGTCATCGAAAATTTAGACCATCGGATGGAGGTGTGCCGCCGAGGCAGCGGCGGCTATTTGGCCAATATTTTGTTCCAAGCGTAATAAGCCCTATCAATATTATCAATAAGAGAAGTGACAATAATTTCCTAAAAAACTTGTATTTTATTTAAAATCAAGACCGACCTTTGAAACTTAACCACCCTTTATTTGTCTCAGTGCATTCCTTAAGGTCGTTTTTCACTAATTTCCCATGGACTTTCACGTTATTTCTATCGCTGCTCAAAGTTCAACAAGATTAAAGGAGGTTGGCTTCTGGAGGCAATCTATCAAGAAAAATGGTAGCATTTTTGGGCAGTTAACACCGTATTTTTCTGAACTTCGGACAGATATCTCTATCCGCAAACTGGGAACGAATGACAAATCTGCACCGAAGCTATTACCTTTGTCTTCACTAATGGCTCCAAAATGCAATCAGAAGTCGAAGCAGGGGGTTTCTCTAAATCAGCCAATTTATCTACTTCCTTAAAACTGTTGAATACTCCCACTGTTTTTTAGGCATAAGTCTTTGCAACACCGCAGGTATACAAAATGCCTAGCGAACATGGGAGCTAGGGAGATATTAACATTTGTTCCATGATGCAGATTCCAATGGGTCAACTCCTGGAGGAGATTAAGTCTCTTCGCTGTGCAAGTAACATTTTTCTGATCTGGTGACATAGGAAAATAGTGTGAAATGAAATTGCTGATAAGCTTGCCAGAAAGCGGCTCCACGTTATTCAATTTCCAAACTTGTAGCTCTGCTAACGCGTCATTGGACGATCGGCACTCAAGCAGAAAAGTTAGGCTTACCATCTATTCCCCAATGCAGAAGATGTGGGGACCTTTCAGAGAAGGAGACTATTCAGCGTTTTCTATGTAAATGTCCAGATTTGGTTGCCAGAGGGCTAAGGTCAGTGGATGCTCTATTCTTCGACACGTTGGGGCAGTGGGCCGACCTAAATTACTTCAATCTTCTCCGTTACATCAACAGCTCTGGCTGGTTGTAGATATCTGCCTTTTGGAGGTCTCATAATAATATCAAAATGACGCTTTAGTCTTACTAGGGGTATTTGACAGTCTGGTACTTGAACCATTTTACCTACTTACCTATCTTACCACTCGGAAGTGGATATCTCCAAAATGAGCTGTTTAGAGGCTCCAACAGCTACTTGAGTCGTTGTAAAATGTTGGTCTCGCATTTTGTTTTTGTTGAACAAAAAGAAATCAGTAGATGCCAAGTCGGGGCTGTAAGGCGGATAACTAATTCAATCTTTTGAGTGCTCAAAAACTCTCTTATGGGAGCCGTACCTGAAAGCTCGCATTATCTTGGCGAAGGATGATTTGTCTTGGGCGGTTGGTTTCCCTTAATTCTCTAATAACTTCTGGCAAAAAATGATTGTTTACCACTCAGAGCTGACTATTTTAAGTTTTTTGGCGGTACAGTTGTGAGATGATCAGATTTTCCGAGAAACCAGGCAACCATTTGCATTGAGGTGCTTCTTCCGCGAACAACTTTTGTTGGATTAAGCTCGTCTTGGAACATCCTTGCTGTCGATCGCTATCTTTTTCAATTTCATACGCATAGATCCAGGACTCGTCACCTGTTACAATGTCATAGATGTGATTTGAACCACTGCGATTGAATTTCTGCAACATTTCTATAGATAAATCGACACGTGTTCTTTTTGAGGCAATTGTCAAATTATTTTATCATAAATCTTTTCCATTGCACGCGTGAGTTGGTTAGAATACAACTTTTCGAGATCTCTGCTATCAAACGGCTTTAAGTTGTTAAGTGGGCATTGAGTATCAAAACCGAACTCGAAATGCGTACAAAGGCCAATAGAAGTCTTTCAAAGGCAATGCTTTGCTTTTCATTTTTAATTTGACTTAACTTTGCTTCACGCTTCACTTTGGAGTACTGTCACCGTTCTTTTCTGCAGTGCGAACAAATAAAAAACAAATGAGAACGCATCCTATTTCATCGCTCCAACTGACACATACACTTAATTATTTGTTTGTGGCATGCAAAGAAATGGTACGCACTTGTAAAATTTTTCGTAATGCCACATTTGTCACCACTTGACTTTGTTGCCATATGCCATCTTCTCGAGTAACTGTGCGGGTATATGCGAATGTGTTGAATGTGGAGTGTCCACGTATCTGGAACATCCATTCATGATTGAATGCTGGTATTGAGTGGCAGAGAGTTCAGGCGTATGGCTCTCAGACGTGCAATCTGCACCAAATTGATGAAGGCAGTGTGTTCATCAAACGACACGCACCAGCGATCAAGTCAATTAGCAAAACCTGGCAGTTGTGCATTCTTTTGATGAGCATCACGATTTTTACGAACTCATGCTAACACGCACACACGCGTACACATACATACGAACCGTTGCTACAACGTTTTGCCACATCGACTTGTCCATCTGCTCAGGTTGATTGCCTATAACTGTGGGGAACGCAAAAAGGTTACAAAAACACAAAAACAAAAAAAAGAAATAGGCCATCATATGCCATGTCCTTGACGATGCCAGTCAACAGTGGAGCATCAACAATGACATCGACATCAACAGGAACATCGACAGTGGCCACGGCATTGCCTACAGCTGCAATTCTGCTCATCGTTCGCGGCTTGGTGTATCATGAATGAGCTGCTACGTACAACAACTGGGGTACAGCCGCTCTTTGACGTGGTTTAGGGCTGGTTTTGGGCTGACATGCATTTGGTGCCACGTAGGCCGCCTGAAATATGTCAATCATGAAATTGCGTGGCCTAGGTGGCATTTTTTCAGTTTAGTTCGCTACTTTCGTTACCATTTCTGGTTTCCCCGTCGAAAAGGCACCTGTGGGGGCGTATAGGTTTGGAATGTATTTTCGTATGCTTTTGTTTCCGTTTTTATCATTTTGGCTGATATGAAATTTTGTCAGGCACGGAAACTGTGCAGCTCTGCGAAAGTGATGATTTACGATTAAATGATATTTTTTCGACTTTTGACAGATTTGGCTTAAAATTTAATATTTTACGACAGCTGGCCAGTCGATTGAATATTACAAAAATTAAGTCTAGAGTATCAATCATTATTTAGTAAAAATGATTTCATATAAACCAACTTGCAGTAAAGCCATCTTTTCATTGCAAATATTTTAATAATAACACAGGTTGGTTGAAAAGCAGTGCAAGCAAAAATAAATTAATGTGAATTTTTAAATGAAATTATTATTTTTTGCTTCAATGTCAATAAAAGCCGATGATGCACCTGAAACCCGATGATGCACAGGAAGGAGCAGTCCAATGAATGAATGCGAAGAGTCGTATATCTGCAAGATATTTGATTCTTTGCGTTGCAAAAAATTACACTGATATGTCAATTTCATTGTTTAAATGAAATATGACAGCTTTTTATAGCTAAACTAAAATATAATTTTTCGATAGGAAAAATCAATAAAATTTCAAATTATATATATATGTATATATATAATTGACGCGTACACCCTTTTTGGGTGTTTGGCCGAGCTCCTCCTCCTATTTGTGGTGTGCGTCTTGATGTTGTTCTATAAATTTCCAATTAGTTACTTATAAACGAAAAAATCGATTAAAAAATGGTCCTAATACCAGTGCCAAAACATGTGTAGCTGTTTGCATGCCTCCTAAATGTATGCTTTAGTATTGAATTGCCTTAATGCTACCGATCGATGCTTGCTGCATATGGAAAGTGACCAAATTCGTCATTACGAGACTTCAGGTTCTTATAAATCGCTGCCTGAGGAACATCTCCCCCTTTTTTTGGCACTTCGAACTCAGATCTACTGTAAGAGGCGCAAACGGAGCCTGTCGAAATGCTCATAAAATGCCAAAAGCGGAGATGTTGGTCGCCGCTAAGTCTGATAGATTTAGGGAAACTTGGAGGCGAACAGTTGAAAGGGAAACAACGAAAAGAGCTGCAGCCAAATGAAGTACAATGTCAAAAACCGCCAAAAAAAAGGCGCGCAGGCTTGGTTGATGCCCCATGCCCCACTAGGGATTAGGGACCTCAAGAAGAAGAAGACGACTGATCGGTGAGTGAGCGACGGTTGTGTTAACCGGTTCATGCTGCTGTTGAAGCTCATCAATTTGTTAATATCAAGGCCAAGAAGGCAAAGAAATGAGAACCGAGATACCCTCGAGAGCAGTGCAGCTAAAGAGAAAGTGCTGAGATGATGCTACCTCAGCCTGTATACAGCTGACCAAAAAGGACTCGAAGTAATGCTCAGTCTCATAGCATGCATACACACCTCGCGCATAGTGTTCTGTAAGGACACCCACGAAATCCGAATGCTGTGATTTTGTTAACCGCAGAAGATGTCTCGAAGCTTACTCTTCAAGGAGCAGACCGCAGATGGTCAAGGATTCTCAATCATCTCCTTTAGCAGGGAAACTGCTTAAAAGCCACTTGTCTAGCTAGTTCATCTGCTATGAGGCTATATAAAAATGAGAATCAAAATAAAAATAAAAATAAAGTTAGGACAAGTAAAAATAAAGGCAAAGATTAAAGTAAATAAATAGATTAGGAAAATAATAGAGATAGAGATAAAAGTAGCCGAAGAGGTTCGTGCGTGACTACCATTCAGAATTCAGAGAAAAGAAAGAAAAAGTTTTTCCTAATACCGGTGGCCACTAGGTAGACAATGGAAAACCTTCGAGTGTATTTCTGCCTTGAAAAAGCTCCTCATAAAAAATATATGCCGTTCGGAGTCGGCTTGAAAATGTAGGTCTCTCCATTTGTATAAGAACATCAAGACGTACGCCCCAAATGGGAGGAGGAGCTCGGCCAAACATCCAAAAAGGGTGTAAACGCCAATTATATGTACATAAAGATAAGAAAAAAGGAGCGGATAAAATTAAATATAAAGCAAAAAAGATGCAAATAAAGCAAACAAGTTAAATACAAGGTATAGATAATGAACAAGACAAAAACACAGACACAGATAGAAATAGAGAGAGGGACAGAGATTTTGATACAGAGATAGATACAGTGAGAGATATAGAGATAGAGGTAGAGATAAAGATAAAGGTAAAGATAAAGATAAAGATAAAGATAAAGATAAAGATAAATATAAAGATAAAGATAAAGATAAAGATAAAGATAAAGATAAAGATAAAGATAAAGATAAAGATAAAGATAAAGATAAAGATAAAGATAAAGATAAAGATAAAGATAAAGATAAAGATAAAGATAAAGATAAAGATAAAGATAAAGATAAAGATAAAGATAAAGATAAAGATAAAGATAAAGATAGAGATAAAGATAAAGATAAAGATAAAGATAAAGATAAAGATAAAGATAAAGATAAAGATAAGGATAAAGATAAAGATAAAGATAAAGATAAAGATAAAGATAAAGATAAAGATAAAAATAAAGATAAAGATAAAGATAAAGATAAGGATAATAACACAAATATTAGTATAAAAAAACATAAGGGAACCTGGTGGTCTAGAAATTTCAAAAAATCGATTTTTTGTTTTTTTCGATATTTCGATTCTTAAGAATAACTGTGAAATTTTCATACGGGAATTCCCAATATTATGGCTTCTACAGCTCATTAACTAGGAAGAGAGCAGTCCGCGCGCTCCTATACCTCACACTTTAAACTTATTTATCTAGAAACGACTTTTTTCGGTCTGGTGTTGTCAACAAAAAAAAAAAAAAAAACTATTCAACCGAATCGTCTGAAATTTTAATATGTTGTTCACAACAGCAATGGCTATTTTTATTATTTCAATTATTTTGTATTTTTTTGGTTAAAAACTGTATTTCACATAAAAAGAACAGCCAAAATGGACAACACCGTCCAAGTCAAATTTTTCGGGTAGGTCAACTTCAGCGCTATTTTTAATTTTATTAAAAGAAGTTAAATGAAAAGCCTAAAAAATTTAAATACCGTTTTTCATTTTATTATTTTGAAAAAAAAATACCTGAAAATACTCTAAATTCTCGAGTTCCAGGCCTCCGGGACCCCTTAAATAAAAACACCTACAGTACAGCCCTGGCAGAGTGAGCTAATTCGTGCAATACTTGTTCATTCAATCAACATTTTTGAAATACCATTTAATTGAATGCATTTCTTCAATGAACTCATTTTATTTAAAATCTCATATTTTATACATATTATATTTTTTTATAAGAGGTGTTATTTTGATGTTGAAAGAAAAATGCTATTTTTTAATGTAAATGATCGGATGTTTATTTTATTCTAAAGAGGAAGGTATGCCGTTAATAGCGGAAAATAACATCAGGCAAATGACCACGACGACCACGCTTACAGGACAATATCCTTTTCATGAAATTTTCCATAACCGAATTGCAAAGAGCCTGCTCTATGTCCTCGATAGCCTCAAAAATTCCATCTATGAGGTCTTGAATTGACAATGGGCTATTGGTTTAGATCTTCTTTTTGGCGTGGCCCCAAAGAAAGAAGTCAGAAGGTGTTAAGTCTGAAGATCTTGGTGGGCAATTGTGATCACCTCTTTGAGAGATGACACGCTCCGGAAACTTTTTCCGTAAAAGATCACTGGCTTCGTTGCTTGTGTGGCACTTAGCGCCGTCTTGTTGAAAATTAACGTTGACCAGATCAATACCATCCAATTCCAGCCATAAAAAATCATTAATCATCTCTCGATAGCGCAATCCATTCACCTGTAACACCTGTTATTGGAAAATCCTTTATTTTCATAGTTTGAAATAATTATTTTCCAACAAAGTTTTTATGGTTTTTAAAATTGATTTTTGTGTTTTTTTCTAAAGACACTTCTTTACAACTTTTTCTCTAAAATTTCGAGGGGCAGGTGTATTACCAAGAGGACTCGTGCTTTCAGCGCCCCATTCGATGGCCATGTCAAACACCATTCCCACATGACTTTATTCAATTATTACTATTTGTTAAATCTACTCAGTACCCAAGAAATTAGGAATTCATTTTACAGAGAACTTAATCAACGAAATTTGTGGTCCACTACATCGAGGAGTTCAATTAAGCCGAATTATACTGTAATTACAATGCTAATTGTTATTGATCGAATTTTTTACGACAGGCGATACAGGGATGACTGCTCTGCTCATCCCTGTTATCCTTCAATACTTTTAAGCAACATGACCAAAAAGTTGTTTACCCTATCCACTGCTTTATGTTCCTCAACCAAGAAAACTGCCTACGTCCGATACCTCTTCTTCCTTCGGTATTGCTCTGCAAGATGAGTTGTAGCAGTTCATATTTCGGAGTTCGCAGTCCCAAATACGATGTTTTTCTACGTTTGATGCACCTGAGTATTTGCTTGTCACCGTGAACACTTCCCAGCACTTCTTCATTGGAAACGTGTTCGATTCGGGGTATTTTGTGTAATCTCTGGGGAAGCCATATTTTAAATGCTTCCAGTCTGTTCATGTCGACAACTTTATGGTCCATATTTCCACACCATTTGCAGCCCGGTTTACTTGATTGGGGGCAATAATTTGTATGAAAGAAATTGGGTTTTAAAGCAACCGTATTTGATCTAGTAATCCGAGATTTTCCGATATTTCAAGTGAAGACTGAATTTTGTTTGAAAATAAAAATGCGTCAAAATATTATTCTAGCTAACGCTATTTCGCGGCAGTAAAACTTCAACAGCAGGAATACTGTGCTTGGTTAATTGGTTCACTTGAATAGAGGCACTAACTAAATAAAAAGAAATAGTAACAAAATAGAAAATTTAGTTTTTTATTACTTTTATTTTTTAAAGCTTAATAGTTTGTGTTGCCACCTTGCTTTTAAATTATTTTGTAAATGCGTTGATGCATGGATTTGTTCAAATTCTCCAGGGAGTCTAATGAAACTTCAGACCAGGCTGTTTTAGTGATTCATTAAATTAAAGCAGTTTTGTCCTCAACTTGTTGCCTATGCTCATAAACCTTAAGAGCAAGCCATCTCCATAGATTTCTAGTCCAGTCAAAAGAGACGAAAAAAATAGCCAACTTCGTAATTTTAGGAGGATGCGAGTTTATGGTTTTATTATGTAAAGCCCATCACTGTGAACTAAAATTTGAGTTTTCGGGGTCGGGGGTTGTGTCCCGCGGCCGCCATCTTGGAAATAAGGGTGCAACTAGTTTTTGCGATTATCTCGTGAATTTCGAAAGTTACGAAAATTTTGTAAAATACTTTTTTGTAGATAATAATATTATCTACAACTTTCAGTCAAAACTTTTTTTTGTAAAATTAATAATAAAAAAGTTATAAACAAAATTACGCGAAAAATTAAGGGATCAATTGTTTTAAAGCGTAATAACTTCTTTTTTATAGATTTTATGGAAAATATACTTTAGAGCTTTTTTATAGAGCATTCTTTTGTGAACATTTTTGTCTGTAAGTTTTTTCCGTTATCTTTATTTAGTCGTATGATTTTGAGCTGCTAAGCGGAGCAACCAACACATTAGCGAAGCGCGTACATGATTACACAGGCCGACAAAATTTAACCAACATTCGGACCCAGAAACCAGACTATATATTTCCGAAGGTTTATGATGCGCTGAATCCAAATCTGGCCTCAGAATTGCTCTATCAGCTCTGGTTTTTGAGATATCCTAACCTAAATGTGCAAAAAACAGCATTTTTGTCCATATTTGAGGTTATGTAGCCTTGCAGATGTTTTCTTTCACCAAAATTAAAGGATGGCATCGTTAAACACAAGCCTTCTTTTTTCAAATAGCGTTTTGTTTGCTCAAATATCATTTTTTTCGCTGAGATATCGCATTTTGATATTTTCATGTTTCTAAATTTTCCTACACCTGAAAATCGATTGAGATAACATAGACATGATATAGTCGATTACTAATTTTCTTGGGCTTGAGGGCCTGATATATATGGATTAATAGTATGTAAATTTGGAGTTTGTGGGTAAGCCTGCTCGCGGTATGATAGGGATGGTTTCTAGGGGTTAGGGCTGTGTGTGACTCGGTACCCAAAGGTCAGATAGTGTAGGGGTGTGGTGAGTCAGCACACTTATAGTGTGAGACAAAATTTTAAGAAAAATAAGACTCAATTCAACCAGAGCTGATAGATCAATTCTGAGGCCAGATTTGGATTCAGCGCATCATAAACCTTCGGAAATATATAGTCTGGTTTCTGGGTCTGAATGTTCGTTAAATTTTGTCGGCCTGTGTAATCATGTACGCGCTTCGCTAATGTGTTGGTTGCTCCGCTTAGCAGCTCAAAATCATACGACTAAATAAAGATAGCGGAAAAAACTTATGGACAAAAATGTTCACGAAAGAATGCTCTATAAAAAAGCTCTAAAGTATATTTTCCATAAAATCTATAAAAAAGAAGTTATTACGCTTTAAAACAATTGATCCCTTAATTTTTCGCGTAATTTTGTTTATAACTTTTTTATTATTAATTTTACAAAAAAAAGTTTTGACTGAAAGTTGTAGATAATATTATTATCTGCAAAAAAGTATTTTACAAAATTTTCGTAACTTTCGAAATTCACGAGATAATCGCAAAAACTAGTTGCACCCTTATTTCCAAGATGGCGGCCGCGGGACACAACCCCCGACCCCGAAAACTCAAATTTAAGTTCACAGTGATGGGCTTTACATAATAAAACCATAAACTCGCATCCTCCTAAAATTACGAAGTTAAATCTTCTTTTGACTGGACTATTCAATAATGTTTAGATCTGTGTAATGCTGCGGCATTGCTAAAGCTTCAATGTTTTGGTACTCAATTTACGTTCTGATCACACTTGAAGTGTGTACAGGTGTATTATTCTGTTGAAAGATCCAATTAATAAGCAGAAAGGTTTCACGAATCTCGGAAAAAGATGATTCCGACAGAGCCTCATAGCTGCTTTTCCTCATTTTGTAGTCTACAATTCCAATCGAACGCGCCATAGTGCGATATTGCTTCCCGTACCATAACACCACCTTCACGGCTGTGATGTTGTCTCAAGTACCTTTCCCCCTTTCTTAAGTTATAGAAATAGTAATTGTATCTATCCGGCCCATCCAAATTGAACTTATTTTCGTCACTAAATACTGCTTTTACCCATTCACCGAGATCGCTATTTGTAACCGAACTCCAAGCCATGTGGACCCTTGCAAAATCGAAGCGGCGTTTTTTGCAAAATGTATTCAAAGTCGGTTTTTGTTTTTGGTAATTTTGTATGCTTCAAATGTCGCGCTTTTAGAATTCCCTTCGAACAGTGAATTTGTTGGCTGCACCATTTGCGAATTCTTTATTTTTTGCTGTTGGATCGGCTGAATTCAAGCTGTCCTAAGTATTTTGCGGGTTCCTTTCGGTGTCAAAGCCATCGCAGTTCTGCCTTTGTAGTTCTTAGATGCCTCCTATATCTTGTTTCATATAAAGATCTACAACTTTTGTCTATTTGAGGATTTGAAAGTCCCACTGAGGTCAATATACTGTGAGCGTTAAAATAAAGTGTACAAAGCATTTGGTTATAATATGGATTTTATTTCAGTCTTTTATAACATAACAATATATTTTTATTTCATATTTTTTAAATTAGTATTTGATTCTCTACTAGTTACTAGAAAACAACAAAAAAATAAATTACAACAAAAGTTGTAAGACAAAAACTATATTTAGTGCATATTTTACGGGTCAAAAAAAGTGCACAGAGATATATTTTACAAAAATGATATCGATTTGGTATTTTGTTGATTTCCCATTTGCTTTGATAACGGAAGACAGTCTTCGGTGCATCGACTCAACTAGCTTTTTTGTCACGTTAGATGAAATTTTATCCCTCTCTTCCTTTCTAGCGAGTTTCAGCATATCCATATTGGTGATGGTCCTTTTCCGGATTTGGTGGTCTAACTGCTCCCACAAATGTTCAATAGGGTTTAAGTCCGGTGACTGTGGAGGATGATCCAATGTCTTAGGAGTACGATAAAGCAGCCATTCTTTTACTATTTTTGCTGTGTGCTTGGGATCATTATCTTGCTGAAAGATCCAAGATCCCTGCAAGTCTAATTTCTGCACACTGGCTAGTAAATTATTTTTTAAAATATTCAGATAATCTCTTTTGTTCATGGTACTTTCAATAAAAAATCAAATTGCCAACTCCGCTTGCCACCATACATCCCGACATCATCACCGAACCCCCACCGTGCTTAACGTGGTTATCAAATTTTGGTCGGCATACTCTTTATTTTTAGTTCTCCAGACTTTAACCGGGTTTTTCTGCCCAAATACCTCGAACTTACTTTCATCGCTAAACAGGAAAAAATATTTACCTTGACGTTTCAATGTCACATTTCAGTTCTGTTGAGACATTCCGGTTTTCGCTGAGCAGTCACCCAAGGTATCTAAATGGGCGGTGCCTCGCCCCGTTTTGCGTAATTGCCTGTATCTCGATTAGCGACTTAAGAAAACTCGTCCCACCTCGTTTAGATGCGACTTGAATATTATTGAAATCAGACAGAGTTACGCCACGCCAACTATATTTTAAAGAAATTTCCATCCATCCCTCTGTTGCTACCAGCTATAACTTGCATTATCTATAAATTTGGTTGATTCTATAAAGTTTTAATTTCCGCCGGACTGAATTTGGCCTTTCGTACTTGTTAAAGTGAAGTTCAGCATTTGTTCTGTCCGACTTTGCACTCGTCACACTGGATTTAGTAATGCAATTCATGCTCTGAACTTGCGTACTTTAATAAAGTACAGTTAGAATGAGATTAACGTCTTCACTGCACCACTTAGCCCAAGTTCGTGCCCTCAAATTCAGTGCTATTTTGCGCCTGCGGGTGATGAATATACCTGTAAATTACTATTTTATGCTGAAATGATAAACCACAAAAGAACTTCTGAATGCTCACACTTTTCATAATATGATTTAAATTTATAACTCACGTAGAAGAGGAAGAATATAAGTGCTCAAGTAAAGCGTGCGGCATGGAGAAGGCGAGAAGATGAAGCGAGATGCACACACGCACATCTCCACACACGCATACATGTGTAAGCTCACACCGAATGCAGCAGCTGTAACGCCAGCACAATTTACCAATTAAACTTCTGCAACTAGTGGCAAGCACGTACTCGGCTGCTCATTTACATAGCACCGGGTACCGTCGACATCACTTTAATTTATAAAATAAGAGTGATGGCGAAAAACGCAAACTTTACAACTAAGTGTTGCACTTCCTTATTTTTTTTTCTTTGTTTTTTTTTTTTGTGCTTGCGCTGTTGTTGTGGCTGCTTTTTTCGATTTTGTTTGCCAAGTTGCATAGTTGCGTAGCTGATGTATTTCAATATGGCTGGCTAGCTGGTGGCTGGCTGCCTGACTGGGTAAAAGAAGCAGCGGCAATTTCGCAAGTTGAACGTCAACGCCACGTGCTGCTACTCAATGCACTGCACATTCACCTTCGTTTCCTACGCTCCCCGCTAGTAGAGAGCCATTATTCCGTTATTTGCATTTTCCTATTTACATTCAGTGGAAAGGCGCATTTTTCCTGCTGCTCCCAACCATTCCACGTCCAATCAACTCATCTCACCCATTTTGGTTATGCACCATTTTTGTTGGTGGGCAGCGTGTTTTTCTTCCCATCACTTGTCCGCTTATCGGTTCGTTTGCTCGCTACCCGTTGCGTTCCGCCCACTTTGTTGGAAGGCTGCTAACGCTTCTATTTTGTATGCAAAACGATTTATTGCTTTTCCGAATGACTTTCGACCAAAGTTTTTAGGTCGTTCCTCATACGCCGTGGCGGCCAAACTATAAAACTCAGCTCAAGCTGAGCGAATGTGGCGTGTGTTTGCCCCGTTGTGGCATATCCTGTTCGTCGTACTTCTTTGCTGGTTGCGACAGTATGTGCGTGTGTGTGTGTATGTGTGTGTGCTTTACATGTCAGTGCACGTGCATTTGCATATCCCCTCCGCTCGCCTGCGTTCCATCCAAGCACGACACGTTGCGTTGGGATGTGTTGGTGCTGTCGCAGGCTCTTCTGGTCGCTGTGCGTTAATCCTTGTCGTGGCGTATATCACAGCAACGGAAATCAATATTTTCCCCGAGTTAGTCGGTTCGTTGGCTTAGTTTTTTTCGCTTCTCATTCGTTGTTATTGTTGGCATAGTTTTTATACCATTTTTTGTTGGCAACATCCTTCCTTATTTCCTGTCCAGTGTCACTGACAGACTGCTTTGCTGCATCGGTGCCTTGGTGCCCTCTGTGTCAACAGTGTTTGCTGGCGTTTGCTCTGGCATTAACTCTGACGACGGCCATTGTTGCTGCTGCTGTTGTTTTTGTTGTTGCTGGCAGTGTTGTTGGTTCCGGTGGCCAACAGTGCATATAAATAGCAATATGCAAACTTTGGGGACAACTCCTGCATCCTTGGCGAGTTCGAGTATGTAGAAATGTCTAACGCATGCCTAGCACATTACATGTGAGCGTGTGCGCTTGTGTGTGTGTGTGTGTGTGCCTGCCATGATTATGTCTAATAGATGTCTAAGTCAATCGTTGTTTAAACGTTTGACATGTGCTTGACTCGACGTAGACATACAAGTGTCTGGGTAATAATTTGCTGCACTTAGAGGCTGATTGGTAGCGATTTGTTTTCCTGAATGGGGGACTACGCGCTCTTGCCAGAATGCAGGGCGTCTGTGCTTTCGGAGGATGAGTGAAGAAAGTATGCATGGAAACTGTGGAGATTAAGGCATGTGTGGGAATAAAAAGGAGGGAGAATTTAAGAAGACCTTAATACCGAATGTTGATGGAAAATCATGCTAAACCGTTTTCTAATTTTTATTGCAGATTTTTCGTAATAACCACCACATAATTGCTGTATTGCCTCATAAAAGTTGCCGGTCTTTAAATTTAAGGTGAGTTCATTCTGTCGAATAATAATTACATTTTATAGTAGTAAGAGAAACCTGTGTAGGAAAAAGTGCTGATTCAAGGAAATTTTGCTTATGTTCGTTGAACGGCTCTAGCACAAAAATAATCAGGAATGGAATTTCTTTTTTGCGCATAGTTTTTTTTTTAGTTTTTATACATAGTTGCAAAATATAGGAAAATTATAGTGCTTTCAAAAGTATCAATGGAATGAAGCACTTCCAAGTACAAATTAAGTTTGATGCCATTTGACCCATTCGAGTGGTGCTATGCTTCACTATGGAGTAAAATAAAAATTTATTTCTATTTGACAAGCGAAGCGAATAAATCTGGTGGCAAATAGTAAATGCCAATGTACCCTATGATCAAAAAGTAAAGTGAAGGTGATGTTGACTGTTTTCTTAGATTGCCAATGAGTACCTTCCATTCGGCCAGACAGTCAATAAAGAGTATTATTCATCCGTTTTGAAGCATTTGAGAGATGCTGTACGTCGCAAACGGCCGGAAATGTGGGCAAACACTTCTTGTATTTTCCATGATGATAACGCGCCATCACAACGAGCCCAAATTGTGCTGGATTATTTGTCTAAACACCAAGTAAATACCATCGTGCAAGTACCGTATTCACCTGATATGACCCCGTGTGACTTCTTTTTGCTTCCCAAGTTGAAGTTACCACTTCGTGGAAGGAGATTTCAGTCGATAGAGGAGATCAAAGAGAATGCGATGAAGGAGCTGAAGGCCATCTCTTCGTCGGCCTGCCAGGGGTGCATGGATGACTGGATTAAACGTTGGCAAATGTGTGTTGCTGCAGACAGGTCATATTTTGAAGGAGATAAAATAAATTTGCCTGAAATTTAACTCTGTTTTGTTTTACTTAAACATTCCCGGTACTTTCTGATCATAGGTAAATAGTGGATGGTAATGCTGCAATATCCGATGCTGGTATTCCTAATATGTCTCATATTATCTGAGTTTAAATAAGTCCGTTTTAGAAGTTACACATTGCATCAGTGGCGCCAGCAAGAGGAAGCGGTTGACCGCGGTAATAGCGCAGATACACGAAATTTAACGAAGTCCTCAACCATCTGTGCGATTCTTCTGCCAGAAAAATGTAAGATTCAGATGGCGCTCCAAGCAGTAAGAAGGCGCTGTTCCTAAGCCACGACAGGTGGACATTCTCCCTACTTAGGCTTGGTAGTGGCAGGCTAATCCCTTACCCTGCTAGAAATCAAAAACAGATTAACGAAACCAACGCACGACTGAGTCTTGAGTGAAGAAGCAAAAAAAAAGAAAAAGTTAAATGGGATGAATTATTGTCCAACGTGGGCATTAACAATCGTGTTTTACATTTTAAATCAATAATCCATTAATTTCACCATAATAATATTCCCTTAAAACAAAAGCTCTGTTATAAGTCATCTTGGCATAATAAGCAAATTAAGAAATTAAAAAATCTTAAAAATACCTTAAGAAGTTTGAAGCAACTAGTAATCAGTAAAGTTTTGTAAAATACAAGCATTTTCGAAAGAAATTTAAGTCTATAAATAATCTGAAGTTAATCCGAAGTCATTTAGGAATTTTGTCAAGGCAAAAAATTCGAGTTGAACGATAAATTTGCAAGTACACCCGCTGAATCAGTTAACTTACTTGCAAACTTTTTCATGTCAAACTATGCCTAGGCTGCTGAGGCGTTCACTGACCTTTCATCCGAGATATCTTAATTTCTAAACATTTGCAACTTGCACATCTCATCTGGTGACATTTTTAAGCAGATGCTTTCTCTCAAACCTTCGTCACTTACAGATGCTGATGGCCTCTCAGCCATCTTGCTCAATAATTGTCCATCAATTTACCATCATTACACCTTTTTTTAAAAGCGGAAGAGAAAACGTGTTCGGAATTATTTCCGATTTCCAAGCTATCAACCATATTTAAACTGTTTGAAAGCATTGCAAAGCATAAAGAATTTATTTTGGGGTTAAGTCTTTAATTAACCCAAACCAACATGGTTTTGTAACTGGCTGCTCTGCACCTACTAATCTTGCTGCTTTGTGTGAATTCTGTATGTCAACCTTTTATGGACTCATAGACTTCTCTAAGACATTTGGCAAAGTGTGGCACGAGATTCTAGTAAACAACTTAGCTTGCTTGAGTTTTCACTCCACTTTTTTACTATGGCTTAAGTCTTATTTGACGGACAGTTGGTACATGTTAAAAATGTATGGAGTATTATCTAAACCTTTGTGTCACCTGATGTGGCAACGCTGCGATAAGCTTAAAAAATACATCTCTGTGGATGTCCGTCCAGTTGAGCAGTACCCGTTACCGGCAACACCCGAAGTTTGGTAATATATTGAAATAATTGAAATACGGTCTTGGTTATACAAAAAAACGAAAATAAATGATATATATATATCATTAAAAGTGTAGTCGTGTTTCAATTGGTAAACATTGGCTTTAGTGACTGAGGTACATCGTGGGCATATGACACTTGGTTGCTACTTCAAGTGGCCCCTAAGGCATCGTCATAGGGTCCCTTATTTTTGCCATTTTTATTAATGACATAAGCAACTATTTTTCTATTTTGAATTTCTTGTCTCAAAAATTGTTAAGGATTCAGTGGATGCTCAGGAGCTTCAATTCGACTTGAACAATCTTCCTCGATGGTGCATAAAGCCGCGTCTGTCTTTGAATATTAAAAAATGTTTTCATTTAATATTTTCGAAGCTTCGTGCGTTTTTTAAAGGTGGTTTTAAAATTAATAAAAAAAGATGATTACAGTATTTATTAATCAATAATATAATTTCCTTCATTATTTACAATGTCTTCCCAACGCTTAGGCAAATTTTTAATTCCCTGCACAAAACATTTTTTGTGCTTGGAGCCAAAATACGCTTCGATAACCCTTTTTATAGCTCCTTTTGAGGAGTAGTTCTTGTTGCTCATATGGGATTGAAGTACACGGAAAAGGTGATAATCACAAGGTTCAATATCCGGAGAGTATGGTGGATGCGGCATTAGCTCCCATCCGAGCTCGTTCAGCTTGCCTAATGTTTGCCTTGCGGTATGAAGTCTTGCTTTGTCGTGGTGAAACAAAACTTTGCAACTATTCACTAAAGACGGTAGATTTTTTTTTTAAGTGCTTCATTTAGGTTTGATAGCTGATGGAATTAATAATCAGCAGTTATCGTCTGGTTTGGTTCCAGAAGTTCATAATAAGCAATACTGGCCATATCCCACCAAATAGACAGGAGAATCTTCTTGGAGTGAAGGCCATATATAGGGGTCGGTTCTGGTGTTTCATCTTTATCTAACCAATGGCGTTTGCGAAGAGGATTATTGCAAAGGACCCATTTTTCATCAGCAGTAACGATACGGTTCAAAAAACTTTCATTTTCATTTTCAAGCCGTTGCAGCAGCTGAGAACACATATTCACTCTCTGCTGAAGGTTGGCGACGGAAAGTCTATGCGGAACCCTATTTTACAGCTAATAAAAAAAAATTAAAAAAAATTAAAAAAAAAAATTTTAAAAATATATAAGCACTAGACAAAGCAGCTAACGGCGCGCCCAATGTTCACGCCAATGTCAACAGTTATAATTTTGATTAGATTAGTTTAGATTAGATTAGATTAGATTTGTGGGGGGTGGGCAAGTCCAAGCACTCAAAAAGGAGACCATTGTACTACACACGGATAGATTTTAGTAGAAAGAATATAATTTGGGGTAGTAAGTGGCTTAATTTCTTTGGCGACCATCATTTGCCCCGATGAAAATATCAAACTTGAAGTCCTAACGAAAATTTTTCTAACCAAAAAGAGTTCCTTTGGTCCAACAAGAAAAACAAAACTATAAATTAAAATTAACTATATAAAGAAATTAACATTAACAATTAAAATGAACTATAAAGAATCTCCTTGCCTGAATTAACAAAGTCATAGAAAAGGTCTTTTCTAACAATGGTCGCCCCTGGGCAGGAAATGGCAAACCTGCGAGTGTATTTCTGTCATGAAAAAAGCCCCTCATAAAAAACCATTTGCCGTGCGGAGTCGGCTTAAAGCTGTAGGTCTCTAAAATTGTAGGACTACATTAAAGCGCACGCCACACATAGAAGGAGCTCGGCCAAACACCTAACATAATTGTATGGGCAATTTTTTTTATTTTTTAATAAAATGCGAGCATTTCGAAACCGCAATTAAATTAATTTATTTGTTCGACTCATACAAGTCGCAAATTTCTAGGATTTCTAGAATTACATTATTTGTGTTACAGTGTAACCGATATCGAATGGTATGCATATCTATACCATAAAGGTGGATGTCTGTACGTTGTCCGCGCATCACTACGAAACGACAACACCAAATGACGTAAAAATTTTTATACATTCATATTTTCACCCAATGAAGGCTATAGGCATGTTTTTATGATGGAACTCCCTTCCAACAGCCCCCAGACCGCGCCATCACTCTCATTCGTCACTAATAATCGAATATTTGCTTAAATTTAAACTAAAAAATCTTAGTTTTTCCTATTTTCCACTATTTATAGCACACTCTAGACTTTATAATCCGCATAAGCTGTTCAACTATGACCCAAATGCAAAGTTCAAAAA
Organism: Anastrepha fraterculus; assembly: GCA_037575425.1. Lineage (NCBI taxonomy): Eukaryota > Metazoa > Arthropoda > Insecta > Diptera > Tephritidae > Anastrepha > Anastrepha fraterculus. The sequence goes on from JAYXIM010040147.1 coordinate 315,755, forward strand.
CGGGTTTCGATAGAAAATTAATAAAAATAATTTTGCTTGATATTTTTCTGATTGGTTGTTTTGATTTTATTCAACGAGGCACAGCAACTGATGCCGGGTATTGTAATATTATGGTTATTAATAAAAAATATTTTCTATGAAATTATTGTTTGTAATTATTTTATATATTATACATATCCCAAATCCCTCAAAACTACTCCTACGCGAGCGGGGCAGCGGATTAAAGCTAGTACTTATATAAAATCGACATATACAAATATTTATATACGAGTATATGTGCAAGTGCATGAGCTTGCATCCACTCAGTTGAACGCTAATAGAAATAAATTGCAGGCAAGAAATCCGAAGGATAATAACTACCGGGAACACTTTCACTGCACAGCTACTCAACGAAAACACCTGCAAGTGATGCTTGAATAAGCATGTTGATGCAGCAGCCAAAAATCGGTGTTCGCACATGTGTGTGAACGCACAGAAACATACAAATGCCCGCATAACATAAAGAACAGACGACATCCGCACGACATAAAATATAAACTTTGACATCCGACGCATTTGCTGCAGCCTCATAGCATCACCGCCAGACACACACACACACACATCCAGCCACTGCCATACAAAAAAGTACACACACATGCCTACTCACAAGTCAACCGTAAAATATTAACACTTATGCATCTATGTATTACTTGGCTGCCGTCTGATATTGCCTACTCCCAGTTTGATCATAAATTTAAGTACCGCAAATCAAATTCAATTGTGTTAGAGCAGCAGCTCCTATGTGAGCCCGCTCGCATGCTTATTCGCCTGCCTAGTAAGTGTGCCAAACTCGCATTACCACACATTCTCGCCTACAACGTTTAAAACCGAAATTGCCATATAAATGAAGTACTTACGATCATTGTTGAAGAACAAATGTGCCGACGGTTCAAGAGGGTGGTGAAGTGTTGAGTTAAGTTTGGTAGCAGCAGTGATGGTATTGGTTTTGTTGGTTTTGCTGGTGTTGGTGAAGAGGTTGAAAACTTTTCTGGCATACGCTCCATATAAAATTGAGTGCCAAAAATTGTTAAATGGGGCGTACACGAAACCTAAATGCATAGGCACACACACACGGAAAGAGTTACACAGCCGTCTGAATGCATGTGCGATGTACGAGTATGCTTAGGCGCGTGTATGTCTGAGTGGTAAGCAAAACTGGCGTTGTTCTAATGAAAGGCCGAATGAATTTTTAAATTTTGCGCTGCGCCAACGGGAGCTAAAATATTTTTCCTGCTCTCATTCAGGATGGTTGGTGTTCACACTTAGGAGGCTAAGGGGCGAGCGGCTGTGCAAGCAGATGTATCTTGGGGCGCGCGGTACGGTTCAGAGTTGCGATAAATGTACAGTGGGTAAGAATGTCTGTATACCACAAAAGAGACGTGTGCATTCACAAAATATTTATTTAAAGAAATTTAAGTAATAACCAAATCGTTTGTGTTTGATGATGAGCTCGATTGGGAGTTATTGGCACGTGGTTGTCGAATATATGTTTATCTCCTTCAAATTATTTACAAAAGTTAGCAATCCAATAGTCGTTTTCATCAGAAGTTAAGTATCTTGGAGTAATATTTGTCCCCAAACTCCAATGGAAATTTGAAAATCGGGTAAAGAAGTCCAGCATAGCTTTGAACTCCTGCAAGTCTCTGTTCGGCAAAAAACTCTGGACTTAAGTCACAACGTAGCGGTTCTGTCAATTTTAACTTATAGTTATCTTGTTGGGTGGAAAGCTCTTCGGAAGGGCTAAGATGAGGAGGGTGCAAAGGACTGCTTGTATAGAACTTGTCCCAGTGCTGCCCTGAATGCCGTTTTGCACTTATTTCCCATGGACTTTTCTGTCATTTTCATCGCAGCTCAAAGTGCAATCAGGTTAAAGGAGGTATACCACTGGAGGCAATCTCTCAAGGGACATGGTAGCATTTTTAGGTAGTTAACAACGTATTTCTCCGAACTTCGTACATATATCTCTATCCGCAAACAAGAGTTTGAGGGTCGTGCCAAGGCAATCTATCCAGGCAGGCAGGATTGAAATGAGGGGAAAATCTGTAACGATGCCTGTACCTCTGTCTTCACTGACGGTTCCAAGATGGTATCGGGAGTCGAAGCAGGGTTTCCTATAAATCAGCCAATTCATCTACTTCCTTCAAACTGCCGACTACTGCTAAAAAAAAAGAAAAAAAAAAAAACATCCTCATCACACGAGAAGTGGTAGTAAAACGGTGCTGGTCACTATTTAGGAGCATTTCAGTTCAGAAATGTTCAACCACCTCAACAACAACAAGTGCTAGCGTTTTTCGGGCAGAAGTCTTTGCGATCCTGCAGGCACGCACAAGGTTTAGAGAATGCGGGAGCGTGCGATAGTTAAGCTGCGATCAAGGCACTGACAACGCTAAATGCAAACAGGTGAAATCCTGTAGGGAGGAGATAAAATCTCTTAGGTGTGCATAAGAACATTGAAGGAAATTTTAATTGCTGATGAGCTTACAACGAAATGGGCGACTGAATTGTGGTCAGAGGCAGCCTCCCCTTACAGTGGCACCCATTTGACTGTTGTTAAAGGGAAATTGCACAACTTATTTCTCAAAAAAGTGCAGGAGAGATGAAGCTCCATTTCTTTGTGCGCTATTTCGAAAATCCTTGAGCCCAGTACAATTGACGCAGAACTCAGCTAGCCTTGAGAATTTTTCGCCATTGAATTTCTAAACTTGAAGCTATATTTACCGGTCATTGGATGATCCACACATACGCAAAAAAGCTAGGCTAGCCATTTAATCTGCATTGCAGAAGCTGTTGGGACCTTTCAGAGAAGAATACTGTTGATCACTTTCTCTATAATTGTACGTGCTTGGCAGTGAGATGATTAAGGTCACTGGGTGTTCCTATTTTCGACAGCCTAGGGTAGTGGGCCAACCTAAATCCCTTCCATCTTATAGATATCTGCCTCTTGGAGATCACAAAATGGTATCAAAACAAGGCTTTAGTGCTATCTTGGAAGTGCTAGACTGGTACGCCAATCATTTCACCTTCCAGCCTACCATTCGTATACATTTCATTAGCTTCATTTATCTTAACGAATTGCTTTTGAGAAAATCTCTTAATGATAATGCTAAGTCCACACTCAATTTCACCAAGCCAAAAAAGCAAAAGCAGCCTTCATTAAAAAAATTATCTGGCTTAGATAACGTAAGCGATATCTCTTCAAATTAGAAGCTCTTGAAATATTTCTGAACGACTTTTATTTTCACTACAAAATATAAACCTCCCATCCCAGTGATCGGTTTTGAATGAATTCAAATTGTGTTTGAACATACACAACTTTTTCCTACTGAGCTGAAATCTTCATTAAAAGTTAAGCGCAATAAAGAGAGTCTCTCTTTGGCTTAAAATATCTGTTGCTACTGAGCTACCTAATATATTAAAATTGACTTCGAGGGAGCTTTGGAACGCAGTAGAGTCCTGAACGAGCTGGCTTCGTAAAGAACTAACTACATGCATCCTATTTTAGAAACTCAGGGGCAAACATGTCTCATTGGATTGCGCAGCGGACGAACTAGCGAGAAAAGGTGCCCATTATTCTTGGTTAGCTTCTCTCAGTGGGTAGACATCCAACGTTCTTCTTAGAAGTACTGACTTAAATAAATTTTCTTCAAATATACAAAATGTAAATGAGCTAAAGAATTTTTCTGCCAGAAAAACAGGTAAGACTTTCACTAATTTGATTGATGGCATAATGAAAATACACTACTAAGGGCTTCTCAGCCACTGTTGACTTTTCAGCGGCACAGAGGGAGGGAAGATGGAGAGTGTTGTACGCTACCGCACTGGTGAATAACTGGCACCGTAACTTTTATAAGAGGCGGCCGCCGTAGCCGAATGGGTTGGTGCGCGACTACCATTCGCAATTCACAGAGAGAACGTCGGTACGAATCTCGGTGAAAACACCAAAATTAAGAAAAACATTTTTCTAATAGCGGTCGCGCCTCGGCAGGCAATGACAAACCTCCGAGTGTATTTCTGCCATGAAAAAGCTCCTCATAAAAAATATCTGCCGTTCTGAGTCGGCTTGGAACTGTAGGTCCATTTGTGGAACAACATCAACGCGCTCACCACAAATACGAGGAGGAGCTCGGCCAAACACCCAAAAAGGGTGTACGCGCCAATTATATATATTCAAAACTTTTATAAGAACCTTTTCGTATGCTTAACAACCAGAATTTCGAAAGTCTTCCCATCTTTTTGAGCTTTCTAAAGCACTCTCAATGGTTCAATTTAAATCAAAATTTCCAAGAGCTCTCCTTTCAGTCGCAACAAAATCCTTTCCTTGTACACATGTACGAGTGTGTAATAGTAATCTTGACACTTTTCAGTAAACTTTCATTTAAACATTTAGAACATTTTTGGCTGCCATTTTAAAAATAAAATAAAACACACCACGGTTCAAAAGAGCTGTTACCCACTGTATTTGTGTACACAGATATTCAAATAAATGTGAGTACCAGAGTCTAATTGGTTGCGTGCGTTCATGTGCAAGCGTATGTGTATGTGTGCCAGCGTTGAACGCATGCAGGCGAGTGCTGAGTGTCCGCTCACGGCAGTTGCGGTTGTGGTCTAAATAGGGTGTACCACTTTATTTTTCTAAGTCAAATTTATTATTTTTTAATCACCCCCACGGGTGTTGTTTGGATTCTCGATTTGTTTTTTGCTTTTTTTCTTTACCAGCTGCTGTTATGCCAGCAAGACAACAAGCGAACTGCGGCATTACCGTGCATGAGTGTGCGAGTAGGAATATTGGAACAGCATCAGCAGCAAACAAAAAAGGAATTAAATAAAAAAAAATACAGGAAGACCAAAGTTGGCAGAAAAAGTTGGAAGTTTATTAACGTAAGCTGGCATAAATTTGACCTTTTTGTGTGAAAAAACGCACACACGCCGGAGCACTTACACTTCATGCTCTCGCAAAAAGCGAAATTCGGTCAATTCGGTGCGAGTTTCAGGCTACTGGTGGTTGGTCGCGGTGTGAAGTGCATTGAATAATCACTTGTGTGATTTTCGCATCGAGGTCAAGTGTTTGCTTACAAATCTTGTGGATTTTGTTCCCTCGTTTGTATTTTTTTCGGTTTTCTGCGTTTTGTTTGTTTTTTTTTTTTTGTTTGAGTGTAGGCTCCTGTGAAACTGTACGTTGTACAAATTTGTTACAAAATTTGTTGCATAGAATTTGAAATTACCGCAGCTGAAAATTGCTCTTTAATTCCGATTTCCTCATCATCCTTTTACGGACCGATTGCGTACCGAATCACCAACTTGTGCCTACTTTCCCCATTACGCATGGCTACAGCTGTTCTGGTCACTCCAGGGAGTCCTTAATGCCTGTTTGGCATTTCCGCTTCTTTCCTTGCCTATTTAATAGACATTTTTTGGCCCGAACTCACTTATTTCTTTCCTTCCACCCGTTTTTATTATTATTATGTCATCTTCCATTTGTGTGTTTTTGGCATTTCAGCGCCACGATGCAATCAATACAATTACACATACAACGGTGCCCTCCACTATCGGCGCGGGTTTCGTTGCCACTTTGGTCATTGCCGTTGACTTTTTTGTCGATTCGATTGGTTGTAGCTGTAGGAGTATTATAGAAAGCAGTTTTCTGCTTTTGCAGCATCAAGAAAGTGAAATTCACTTAATTACTTTGATTGCCAGTGGACTTTTCTGTCTCGACTTTTGCTTAATTATGCTTTTTGTTGTTATAAATTGTTTTTTTTTTTTTGGAACATGTTTTCCAATTGTTTACCTATAATCTTTTAAAGTTGTTGTTATAGTTGTGATCACCATTTATATGTCTATTCATTCAGTTCAGCTCTCTTGTGGGGGATGTGGGCAACCTCTTTGGGAGCTTTTGCTTGTAGTTGGGCATTCCGCTGAGCTACGTTTTTTAGGAATGCCAGTGGGCGCTGTTTTTTAAAAATGTTTTTTACTTACAGAATAATGGGATCTCAGCTCCGTTTGATTAAAGTACACATGTAATAAGTAACTGTGTTTTAGCTGCATGCGAACTATCGAAATCGATAATTATTGACAGCTGATAATGACAAACTGTATTGACTTTTCTGTTCAGTAAGTCTTAGCAAACCATCATAAATCGTTGAACGCCTTCGAATTGTGGAAATTTACTTTGAAACAGAAACAAAACAAAAAAATAAATAATTGTTCTCGAAGCTCCTAGCGCAAAGTGTTGAAGAAGACGCCGAAATGTTGTTTCGTCGTCTGTCTCAATTTTCTGGAAAAATTTACGTAAAGATCTTGGCTTACGTTTCTTGAAATGCAAAAATTGAATAAGCTGATGAAAATTACTACAGAAAGTCTGAGTCACAATGGTCGCACTTGTAAATCGTTTCATCTTACCAGGCAGGCTATGGATGCTACAAACGTCTAAGTTAAACGCGAGTTAAAATCTACTAAAATACAGGGTGGCTGATGAATTTTGCTACATTAAGAAACTCAAATAACTTTTTTTTTAGTGTATGGAATTCATTTATTTATTTTTTCAAGTTGAAGGTCATTAAATTTTATTAAATGTAGCTTAACTAGTTTTAAAAATAATTGAATTTAATTTAATGCTCGTTGACACAAGTGCGGCATCTTAGTAAAAAGTTGTTCATTGCTGCTTTGAGAGTTGCGACAGGAATAGCCGCAATTGTTGCCCGAATGGATTGTTTTAGTTCATCCAAATTTGTCGGCTTTGTTTTATAAACTTCCTGTTTAGATAAACCTCACAAGAAAAAGTCAGGTGCAGTAAGGTCAGGCGACCTGGGGGGCCAACGAAATTTGGAGTTTCTTGAAATCAGTTTATTGGGAAATTTTCGTCGGAACTCTGTCATAACAGTCTGGGCTATGTGAGACGTTGCCCCATCTTGTTGAAACCACACAGAGTTGAAAGGAATTCTCTTTCGGCGTAGTTCTGGATAGAAAAATTCTTTCAGCATTTTCAAATAACGGTCTCCAGTAACCGTAACGGTGTGACCATTTTCTTCAAAAAAATAAGGCCCGACAATACAGCGTGAAGAAACCGCACACCACACTGTCACGCGAAGAGGATGCAATTCCGTCTCGTGGAGTATCTGTGGGTTAGAAGTACTCCATATTCGACAATTTTGTTTGTTCACATTGCCGTTTAAATCGAAATGGGCCTCATCAGACATGAAAAGGCAGTTTAACATGTTTTGGTCTTCTTCCACCATTTGCAGGATCTTCTGGCAAAATTCCAAGCGAATCGGCAAGTCTGCTGCATTCAGTTTGTTAACCATTTGAATTTTGTAGGGGAATAAGTCTAAATCTTTGTGCATTATTGTTTGCAAAGACTGTCGGCTGACACCAAGTTGAGCAGATAAGCTTCTTGTTGAAACCCTTGGATTGCTTTGTATAGCTGCAGCTACAGCAGCGATCGTTTCCTCCGTCCGAACTGGTGGGTGTCGATGATAAGGCCTTCTTGCGACTGTTCCTTGCTCAGCAAAATTATTCACCAGTCTCATTATGGTCCATCTGCTCGGGGGATCGCCGCCAAACATCCGCCTGTACTCTCTCTGTACCAAAACTACGGATTCCAGTGCGTGATAGCGGCGGACTATCCAAATTCTTGTTTGCGTGTCCCAGTTATCCATTTTAATAAATTTTAAAGATCAATCTGCAAATTAAAACAAAAATGGAACAGATAACTTAAAAATAAAAAAAGTTATTAAATTTTTTTTTGGTAGCGGCTTTCTCAGCCACCCTGTATATCAGATGTTTCTGTCCAGTGAGGTGGCACTTCTAGACGGAGGCTTAAAATATCACAGCCTTAAGAGCTGCAGTTCCGAAGACAATATCCGATGTGGCGTGCCGAGGAGTGTTTGAGAGAATAAAGCGGCTAGTGCGATTACGGTAAATTCGGCCAAACTCGCTTAAGCAGTTATTGTGCAATCAACAAAAATGAAAAAAGGTATCTACGTGATAACCAGCCAAGCTGTTAAAGCTATTTCGACAGGTCTTAGGAAAAATTGCAAGATTAGACACCGAAGGCCTTCCACTAACAAACCCGTGCTGATTCCGCTTTATAAATCTGGACACAGCAATAATCAGCTCAGTCTCAAATAATTTCGAATTGTCAGTGTCGTAATAGATCTATAGCTTGTGACGTCATTTCTTTTCGCACTTTAAAATATTACATTTATATGATCCTTTTTCCAATTTTGTGAAAAGTTCCATTTATGGAACAATTTTGAAGAGAACAGGTGATGGTCTAACTGCATGGGTTCGAAATGAGGCCTTCAGAGTTGAAACAACATCTTGAACGCCATTTTTTGTAAAGGACTATGTGGTAAAAGACAAAGCAGAGTCCGTAAAATCTTAATACCTTAGTCCCGATTTATACACACAGGCATCTAGAAGCGGGACAATGGAAATTCGCTTTTGATGTTTCATTCGCGGTCACACGGGCAAAATTGTTTTTGGCAACATTCGTTGCTTCTTACGTTAAGTTCTTTAAGTTTGCCGATACGAATGATAAGAATAAAGAAGCGTGTCTCCAGTACAGGCAACAAAAACAACTCTCTCTTCCCCATCCGTCCTTCTCTCAAGAGCAAAATGTTTCCCTGTGTAGATCGGGACTTAGATCGTTATGAGAATGCTATACAAAATTGACGTTAAAAATTAATGCACATATGAGGTGTGATTAAGTCATATTGGTTGGTGAAGCGAAAGTTGTAGATTTTTTGTTTGTTATATGAAATATTGTTCTTTTGACATTTTTGCTTGAATATGTAAATATGTAGAAGAGATTTTTTGCCATTATTCTCGGCGCACTGCCCGATTACTAGAGGCCATCTTTTGTGGAGGAAAACAAAAAAATTTAGAACCCTCAATTTGTCCTCAATGTAAAGGAAGAAATCAACGCTCGCCCACCGCGAATTCGCAGAAAAGTTTGGCCATTAACTGTCAACAAATTCCAAACCTTCTGGCATCGATTTCGAATAGATTATTTACGAGTATAAAATATTCAAGCCACACTTAGTGCTACTATTAATGACACACCTATTTTCGCGCCACGATTACCGCGCTTTTTATTTAATTGCCGCAATCCAAGCTACCCTAACCTAACCAAATTTTTGTCTCATCGAACCTAACTTTATCTAACCACAACTAACGTAAGCTGCTTAATTCTGTCACGCACGTGTTTTCGTTGTCAGTTTAATTGTTCCACTGTATCTCTCTTCAACTATTTAACTGCGGTCGTGTCACTTTTGTCAACCCTAATTTCCATTCATCACTTTTGTTGTTTGCCTTCGCTATTTCAATCAATTCGACATAGTTGTTGTAATTAAAAATTTTCGCAACATTTATTACAAAACATTAACAAATCTTTGCGGTTTTCTCTCCAAGTATTCAACAACGGATGAGTGTCTGGAAATTTATTTCTTTTGAGTTGAAATTTGGGTTTAACCTACACGCATACACACATACACGCACACACACACAAATGTATGCACGTAAGTGCTTTTGAAGAAATCTGTGTTAATTTGAGTTAAACCAACTCGACAGCTGATTTGCATTACAAGTTTGCTCTGTACGTATAAACCTTAATTAAATGCTTAATTTACGTTTCGATTGCACTGATTTCACAACATACAAAAACAACAAAGCTTTCAATTTAAGTGTTTCTGCTCGATTTGGTAGAACCTGAGAGCCATTGTGGATTTGTTGAAATCCTTTTTGGGGCAATTCAACGAGCAACTAAAATATTTCTTAAAAGGAAAGCAACCAAAGAGGAAGATGAAAGTAGCAAAAACAAACAAACAATAAAAAAAAAAATTTTTAGAAAAAAAAAATGAAAAAAAAAACATTACAAATCATATTCTCATAAAATCAGCCAATAACTGCTGCAAAGTTCGAAACTAAATTGCTTCCTACCTCAAAACCAGTTTTATGCGAAGGTGTTTATTTCTATGTACTTTTGTGCTTGTGGGTGCGTTTTCGTGTTAGTGTTAGTGTGTATATGTGTGTGCCTGTAGTGCATTGGTGCATGCAAAACACGATTACATCTTATTGGAAAGCAAACGATTATTGCGCTTGAAATCGCACTGAAAGCAACAAAGTTATTCAGCAGGATAAAAACTAAAGCCACTGGTCGCATCAAGTTGTGTTCGTGGTTGTGAGCGCGAAAGTGTGCTAAACACAAATACATACATAAGTAAACGAATTCGTGTGTACGATGCTATGCTACTTATTGTGCCTTGGAATAGAGCCATATTTTGTTGAATACTTGAAAGCAAATTTTCCCTAATATTTGCCTTATACTGAATAATACTTTTTAATAAAACAAGGATTAAAAAAAATACAAATATTACTCTTAAAAATTTTAAATAAATAATAACAATAAATAAAATTTAAAATCCAAAAAATATTTAAATAAATAATAATAAATAAAATTTATATTTTTTAAATTCTTGTTTTATTAAAAAAATTAATTATATTATTAAAAAAAAATTAAAAATTGTTGAATACTTGAAAAAGCGCAATTTTTATAAGATTCTTAATATTTGCCTTATTTTTTGATAATTTTTTTTCAATAAAATAATGAATAATAATTTTTTTAATGAAAGAAGAATTAAAAAAAAAATACAAATATTACTCGTAGAAAAGTTTTAATAAATAATAATAATAAATAAAATAAAAAAAAAATTAAAAAAAAATAAATAATAGTAACTAAAATTTTATTTTTTATTTCTTTTTTTATTAAAAAAATTCATTATTTATTCTATTATTGAAAAAAAAATTTTTAATTGTTGAATACCTGAAAAGAACGCAACTTTTTTATAAGATTCATATTATTTGCCTTATTTTTGGATCATGTTAATTAAATAGTTTGCAAAAAAATTAAACGTATTATCCTAAAAACTTTAAATGTATACAATTTTTTTAATATAAAAATTTACAATAATTAAGTAAAATTTATAAAAATGAAAAAAAAAATTATTTATTCGTATTTTGGTTGGTTGGGTTGGTTTAAGGGTGACCCCGCATCGGAGTGCCACATAGACCGCAAGTTGGGTCCGTTGTGTTGCCCTAGAGCTCATTATATTATATGATTTCCCCACCTAACCGAGTGTTTTACTACACAAAAATTATTAGTAATTATTTTATTAAAAAAAAAAATTGAAAAAATTTAAAAAAAATGTCGAATACTTGAAAAAATTTTGTTTCATAAGATTCATTATATTTGATTTATTTTTTGATTATGCTATTTAAAAAATTAAAAAAAAATAAATTAAATGTTATTTCTAAAAAATTTAAATAAATAAAAAATTTAAATAAATAATGAAATTTTAAAATCTTTTTAATTATTTTTTTTATTTCAATTTAAGTAAGGAATTAATTTCATTTTTATGAAATAAAAAAAATTAATTTAAAAATTGTTAAATGCTTAAAATCACCCAATTTTATTCATTAAAATCATAATGTTAGCTTTATTTTTTGTTTATGTTATTTAAATAGCTTGAAAAAAAATAAACATACGAGAATTAATCCTAAAAAATAGTTTTTTCTTTCTAATAAAAAATTGATAAAAAAAAAGTTTGTTGTAGTTTAAAAAGAAAAAAACAGTGCAACAGATTAAATAAAAAAAATTAAAAACGAATTTTTTTTTTATTTATTCGCGTTTTATTAAAAAAGAGAAATTATTAGTCATTATTTTATTTAAAAACAATTTTTTAAGAATTGAAGAAAATTAAAATTCGAAAATTAAAAAAATCGAAAAAATTTAATAATTGTTGATTACTTGATTAAAAAAAAAAAACAAAATTATAAAGTATCATATCAAAAATTTAAATAAAAAATTTTTATTTTGTTTTTTAATTTTTATTTAAACGAAATAATTTTTATCTACATACAAATTTTTCATTCATTATTTTATTTAGCAACAAAATTTTTTCTTTAATTTGAGACAAATCTTTGAATTACGTACACAATTGGTGTCTACATCCTTTTTGGTTGCTTGACCGAGCACCACCTACTATTTGTGGTGTGAGCCTTGATTTTTTCCATGTAGCCACCCACAGTTTTACACTGCCACTGAACGGCAGATGATTTTTAAGATGAACTTGCTTCACGGCAGAAATACTCGCTGAGGTTTGCCATTGTCTGCTGAGGAGTGACAGCTATTAGAAAACTCTGTTTCTATCAATTGCTGTTCCCTGCCCGGCATTTCGAATCTGTGCCTTTCCGAATGGTAGTCACGCCCAATCCATTTGGCTACGACGCGCGAATTATGTTTACGCTTCCCAACTTCCAGTGACTAAAAGACTAACTCTAAGAGTTTTCCTCTTCAGTGTTTATTCTTCTTGATTGGCTCAGTAACCGTCTCAGCGACTCTGGCCGGTTTGTTACAAAACGCATTAGTAATTTTTTCTTTGTGTCCAGCATCGCAAATTGGACACATCAAAAGAGTGCAAGTTCTTCCCCACTTGAGTTTTGTAACGCAAAAGTAGCTTTTCTTTTTCTACCGCAGCGCTGGAGCGTTTTCATTCCTTCACCGGTGCTGTTAAACTCTAACATCTCGTCGTTTCGTGCTATGCATTTTCCGCCCCGGCCAGTGCGTAAAGCTTCATGAATCGTCTGCAATATCAACACAAGGGCAGTCTCATCGTACACTCTTGTCGGTCATTCTCTTCACGCGGACGCCAGCCTTATAAGGTATACATTTTGTGATTTTGTTCGTTGAGAGAGTACTTTACACGTGAATTCCTACTCAAAGCCAAAATTGTACTATTTGGCAAGAGAGTGAGAGAACAAGAGAGTCATTAATGCTGGTTTTTAAGCAACAAAGTCTACTACTTAAAAATTTGAACTATTAACAGTTAGTAGCCACTGTTTTTGTGTTGATAGATGATACTTGGTGTTCACCTCGAAAATTTAGCAAGTTTTATTAATTGTTTCGTTAGTTTTTATCTTTTAACCCTCTACTTATATATTTTTTGAAAATTATGTACGGCAGTTGAAACATTCCTTCTGTCGAAGTTTCCTTTTGTGTTTCTTAATGTATTGGAATAGTGTTTTATTAAAACATATAGCAAAGGGCCATATTTTTAAAAACCTCTAGGCTTATAATAGCAGAAGGAACTCTTCAGAAAACGTCAAGGAACGCGAGGCAAGAGCTCCTCTTGTAGAGGTATTAGTCTTGACAGCATGAAAGCATTTCTTCAGTTGAACAGATCAGCTCTTTTGTATCCTTTCTTGAGTATTCAAGCCATTTATTCGATCGTCGTAGTTTACAAAAAAAAAAATACATATATGGAAAAAGTTAAAATTATTTAAGCTGTAGTTATACTGCTGGAGGCAACGGTTTTCTTCGCGAAACTGTTTTTGAATGTCTACTTGGTCCAACACAGTTTAGAATCCATTAACAACGAATCATCTGATTAAGCAGCTGTCATTTCTGCCGACTTTCGTTCGATGAGTGAAGCACAACGCGAATGTGGGGTATGACATTGCATTCAGCTGTCAGTCAAAAGCTTCGCCGCTTGAGAAGGCAATTGACATTTTATCTTCTGATTAAAGCAAAATAATAAATAAATAAATACATTTTTGGGTTAATTGCACTCAATTAGTTTCAAGGCTTCTCTATTATTAAACTTCGCTAATCCTTCACGCGAAATGGCATTCAGGCGAAACCATTGTACAACTTTGTAAGATATTTTGCAGTTTTAGCAATTTGAATATGACGAATCAGTGCATTTTCTTTATAATAAAAGGAGCCAAATATCTTGAAAGTGATGAAACAATAAAAATGTATAAAAAATGGTGAAGGGATGAGAGAATTCTACTACTTCATTTTCATTTGCCTTTCGATGAGTTTTAGAGTTTCAAAGTGGTTGCACAGGCATTGATGGCCAACCCCTAGTGGACGTTGCAATAACGCCATAAATCATTGAGCAAGCCTACGATATTATTATATTTGTGAAAATCCAAGTTTTACTAAGCGTAAAATTGCTGATGCCACAGGCTTCTCAGATGCCCGAGTACTTCATATTTTACATGAAAAATTTCATACGGAAAAGTTGTACAGCCAGTTTTCTAATAATTCAAGAAAAACTGAATGTAAATGACAGAAATGAATGAATTAAAATACGAATTACTTGAACATCCACTGTTCTTCGTTAATCGGCTGTTAGCGATTTTGAAAGAATCAATTGATTAGCCTATGACAGCAGTTTGCTTACGAAGAAGAAAACTGCGATTGTGTTAGTGATATTCCAAAAAAAAACAACACAGTCTCCACTCATATTCAACACAGTCACCATGGACTGGACAAGTGCGTGAATACGTGTGCAATGAGCGAGTAGAATTCTGCTGCCCAATCTCCGGTGACGTGGCAGCCGAAGTCACTTACGCAATTTCGTTTTTCACCATAGCTGATGGCCAAACTTGGTATTCTATCATCCTTGTAAAATATTGAAGGATCATTGTGATAAATGTATTGACGTTGAGGTAGACTATTTTGAATAAAAAACTTAATTCATTTAAAATTTAGAAATACTTGTAAATGTTCTAGATTTTCTGTTTCAATACTTTTCAACCAACCTGTATTCGATGTTAAGTTATTGGTGTGCATTTCAATTTCCAAATATTAAATTTGACTATTTCTATTTAATAATCTCTTGCATTTTTTGCATTTTTGTCATTTTCCACTTTTTCTTGCTGAATATTGAAAGTTCCCCTCTGTTTATGACTTTAGGCGATCTCAGCTGTGGACACTTTTTACTAACAGCTGATAGATATTTTGCTTATGAATTTGCATATTAATTATATTGTTTCAGGAGTGCCGGTTTTTGGAAGTGAGTTCTATGCCTTATAGGGGCAGTGCAGAAAAATAAAAATATATGCCACTTGGACCTGACAAATGTGATATCGCAACCTGGAACTTTTTCATATTTAAAAAGTTAAGTCTAGCAAATTGCCATTTTAGTTACTAGGCTGGGCTTACAAAATCCTTGGCTGCTAATTTTTCTGAGTAAGATTTCTGTATTTTCTCAAATATTCACTATGCTCAGTTACACATATCAAGTAGAGTTGTAGTAGTAGAGCGGTCTATGTAGAGTAGCGTTCGTTGCCGGGCGTCTCAGTTTGAAATGCGAATACAGGAGTATACCTTTCGATACATTTCGATTTTTATCTTTCTCGCAGGATCCCCAGAGCTTCTGCAATGGGGTTTGCACGGAAGACCAAGTTTCTCTGCATGATTTCTGTTCACCCAGTGACCGGTGAATACCGGTATGAGTGTGGAAATTGAATGGTGGAGGATCCTCAGAACTTAAAGCATCCTGCCGCTGTGGTACTGAGGCCAAAGTGTTTTTGAGATAGCACACAATAAGGCTGAACTCTATTTGTCTTGTGCTTTTTTGTGAAATACACTGTACAGTTTCCTTTTAACAACGATCAAGGGGACACTGATATCTGAACTGGGGACAACTGTCGACCCTTTCAAGCTCATCTGCAATTTCATTTCCCTCTATGTTCCTATGCCCTGGAACCCAGATAAAAGAAATGTTTCCTACACGTTTGAGACGTTAGATCTCCTCCTTACTAGAAAAGAGCTGAAACATGGCGGCGACAGGGCTGTGATCGCAACTTTAATATCGGAAAAGATATTTATGTGACTTTGACGTCGATGACACGTCCCGCAGCGGAAGGCCTTCTGAATTCGAATTCTTCATCCAAAGATGATTAGGATATGCGTTTGTTGGGACTGGCACACTGGGAAATGCTCGAAAAGAATGCCACGTTTAACGAAGAGCTCTACATTGCCCAGCTACGTCGACTTGAGACTTTTTGACTGAAAAGACCTGATCGACATGATCACACTTTGGTTGCCCGTCAAAACCGCATTCCAATAACTCTAATGCTAGCTCCTTCACCATCCGCCGTATTCTCCGGACCTTGCACCAACCGATTGCCATCTTTTCCGCCCCCTGTCAAAACCTCGACAACGAAAAGTTTCTTAAAAACTGGCTGAACAACTTCTTTGACACCAGACCAGGCGATTTTTGACGGAACGGCATC
The DNA here is from genome assembly GCA_037575425.1 of Anastrepha fraterculus. Classification (NCBI taxonomy): domain Eukaryota; kingdom Metazoa; phylum Arthropoda; class Insecta; order Diptera; family Tephritidae; genus Anastrepha; species Anastrepha fraterculus. The sequence continues at coordinate 331,877 of JAYXIM010040147.1, forward strand.
AACAAATTGGTCGAGAGGTGGCAAGAGGTTGTAAACAGCAACAGCGAATATATAATTGGTTAACTTATTGATATAATTATTGTTTTTTGTTTAAATAAAAGTCTTCGTTAAAAACGCTATGAACTTATTCCCCAACCGAATAGTTCTCGGTAGAGCTACGATAAAACACACACTATTAATAATAAAAAAGGCAGAAGCAGGCACAAAAACAAAAATTATATAAAAAACGTTTTCTCAAAAATTTTGAGCTTTTTTTTAAAAGCATATTTTATGATAAAAAATTAAAAAAAAAAAAATAAATTTGGAAAAATGTAAAAAAGAATTGAAGTTATTTCACATTAAACAACTCTACACCAAAATTTTCATCATTGAATTCATCTTAAAATTATTAATGTTTTTCTTCGAAATGTTAGTCAATTAGATCTCGGCACATTTTAAGATTACACAATTGAGAGAATACAGAAGGTTGCAAATGTCGCAGAGGCCTTATTCGGTTCTACTTACGTGAATTTGGTACCATCCGTTAATGAGCTGAGGCTACTTTAGCGGACTGCTCACATTTTTGTTTGCAAGGGCCTTTTTTGTCGCTATTCGCCTATGGCCACTGGAGTCTTCACTAGCTTTTGCAAAAGCTTTCCGTTTTTGATACTTTTCTCTCACTACTTTATTGGATCTGCTCTAAAATGACGTCACACTAGATGAGAATTCTATCCCAGCTTGCTTCTATTGTTTGGCATGGGTAGTTCTAAGTAATTTTACGACAACGATCAAGTCTATTTTTCCCAGACGGAAAATTGCCATATTTTCTTTAACCTTCACACCAGTTCCGGAGAAGTTACGAATTACCAATACCAACAATTAATTATTATATATATCCCAAAAAACCTTCATAACTGCATGTCCTCATTTCATTGCCCACCACTGTATAAACATTTGTAAGTGTGTGTGTGCTCGGCGCAATTGCTTCGTTGGTTTTAGCAGTCTGCATCAATTGTTGCTGTAAAATTCAATTGCTGTAAAGAACGAGTTAAATAAAAACCAGAAGCAGCATTAAATGAGATTAAAGACAGGCAAAGCAGGGCGAACGAATAGAAAACCAAAGTTGCATAACGAAAAAACAAAAACAAAAACAAACAAAATTAAACAAAGCAACCTGTTAAATGAGCATTGGAAAAAGGCGGAAAATGCGGAAAAAACAAAGTTTGTAAAAAATCAAGCATGAAACCGACCATAAAAGTCCAAACCAATCTGGCAGTTATCGAGCAGTACGAGTTGCTCACTTCGACGTGCAGCTTAGCGGCAAGGACGTGGGGCAAGCATTGCGGTTGTAGTGCGAAAAAACAATTGCTGCTATCGACTTGTTTGTTGAGAATTTTTACTGTTCTGTTCTTTCTGCCCAGCTGTTAATGGCGAGGGCGTGTTTGGCTTTTGCGTGGGCGTAGTGCTCGGTGGGTGGCAGGCAGGTGGTATGTATTCGACCAAGTGCAGAGTTGGTAGCATTACCGACTTAAGTTTTCAATAACCACTATGCACCACTTGAGGCAATTTGCGGCTGGCATTTCGTAACGGTTCATCAGCTACATATTTCCTTTCTTTGCTCACATTTATCTTGCTCTGAAAGGAGCAACTCAAGCGAAGAGGTAACTCAACCGAGTTTACAAAAATGTTGGATGCAGATGAATTTAGTAGAAAATTAAATATGTATTTCCAATGAAACTAAAAGTGGAACGGCAATACTTTTATCAGTAATTTAAACCTGGGGGCGGTTGAAAAGGAAAAGCTTTGAGAATTGTTTGAAAGGTATCTTCAACTTTGAACATTTTTAAATGAAAATAGAGTAAGAAATACCGAAGAAAGATCTTATGCACATGGAGTCCCTTAAGGTTCAAAATTCGTTCCATTGTTATAATTAATATATTCAAATAGTTTCTTGAAGAGCTTGGGAAACTGTGAGTTTTATGTACTTGTCGGTGCCACTGCCGTCACTGCTTCCCACAAAGACCTGAAAACAGTAACTCAACAAAAACTCAATTTATGAAATAAATAAATAAATAATTAGTTATAAGTTGGTCTCACGGTAAAGGATTTCTAACCTAATTTCCAAAAAATAATATTAAAAAAAAAGTGTAACAAAACAAATATAAAAAAGTGCCTGAAGCGTAGTACACATAACAGAAGTGAAACTTTCAAGGCAGACAAAGAATGAGGGAGAGACCCGAGAGAGAACGAGAGAGAGAGAGAGAGAGGGAAAGAATATATATCTAAATAAATTCACAACATTTGCAGAGAATACAAATAGACACAATTTACAGAAAACGGAGAAGGGTCTATCGGTCCAGGTAAACGCCGGACACAAGCCGTGGCAACAACGCGCACTACTATGAGCGTTTATCACCCGCACAAACTCAGCGATTCCAGGACCGCAGCAACGGCACAAATTACTGCAAGGCAATACCAATAAATCCGAATGGATAGCATTTTATAGTAGGCATAAGCTATAGCTAAGAAACGAAAATAAGCACCAAAAATTGGGACCAAGAAACGCCCCAAACAGTAGGCTCCAAGGAAATATAACGCCAAAAAGTAGGCACGAAAAATATATTTCCTACAAGTTTGCACCAACAAACAAGCGCCAAAAAGTAGGCAGTGTGATTTCTCACTAGAAATTAGCAACCAAAAGGAAAAACTCAGGAAAAATAGCCTAAAGTGTGTCTAAGATATATATAAGGTATAGCTATCTCTCTCCTTTTCCTCTACGTTATATCGTTTTTCTCTCTCGGTGACCGAAAATGCCCAAAACGTTGCATGGCCTTGAAATTTTATTCTCCATTCTCGCTCGTCCATCGACGTCTAAGAAGTTTCACTTCAAAAAAAAAAAAAAATTGTGGACATAAGACCACCCGATATGTCACTTTTGAAGATAATTATGGTTTATCATAGCCATAAGGTTTACACCACGGAGTTTTTACGGAAGAACTGTTCGAGTGGCGGGAAGGTGCACATCAATTATCGTAATGGCTGAGAGATATAAATAACTGCTTTGAAGTTATGACAGATAATAACCTAAATTGGCTCGAAAGTTTAAAAAATAAAATAAAAAATAAAAAGAATCAGAAGATCAACACCTATGCTCAGATATCTAAGCTACTAGTCGAAATGCACGAGACTACGACAGAGCCAAAACTACGTACTAAAAAATAACTAAAAATACTGATGAAAAAGAATACTCGTACTATGCCGCCCGACATTTCTGTTTCGAAAATTAAAAAATACTCAGCGTGATTTACGTACTTAGGAGCGCTGTGCAGCCACATCACTTAAAGCCCAGTAAAAATACAAAACCTGCTTACTAATGTACGCAACGGCGCTTCGATTGCTTTGCAAACAGCCGCAAAATACGAGTAGGTATGCTAGCGCTTCGCTGGAGCAGTACTTTGCACTGATTTTTAATTGGTTCATTAATTCGCTGTACTATACATACTTGAATTTAACTCGAAAAGTTATGGGAATACAACTATGGCTTTTGCAGGGTTTACGGCACTCAACCTAGGATATAGATAATAAAAATAAAAAAAATATAAGGAAAAAGTCTAAGAGAGCGCGTTTTTCCTAAATTACAAAATATCCAAAAAAAAACTTCAACAAAGAAATTGCTTTTCTCCTAAGAAACTTTTTTGAAAAGTATATTTTATAATATGAAAATTAAAAAAGAAGTTATAAAAAATTCAAAAAGAATTCAAGATATTTCACCTTTAAGAAGTATCAACCAAATTTTCAATATTGAAAAAATCTCATAATTACTAAATTGCGGTCGAACTTTTTTCAGTTTACCAAGCGCTGCCTCAATCTCATGGTATGTGTTGCTGTTGTTGTTGTTGTTGAAGTAATTGAGTATTTCTACTGAAATAATCGTAATTAGTGACCAGCACCATCACTGTTCGTTTTGCCTCTAAGTCAAATCCATTTAGTGAGATCCAAGTATAGCAGCAAATTCTTTATTTCAATGTCTGAGATCTCAATAAGAAATGCTTATCGAATGAGCGAAGTCGTGCCCTAGCTAGCCCTGGACATTCACATAAGTAGTGGAAAAGACTTTCCTTCATCCCTTCTGCTTGACAGCTTCTGCAGATGGAATCGAAGGGGAGGTTGAGTCTGGCTGCATGATCACTTACCTTCCAATGACCTGCAAGGGTTGCACTGATGCGTGAAACGTTTGGTCGAGAACATCCTAACAGGTGATTTGTTCTTTGGATTTTCTACGACGGCCAGGTGTTTTTTGTTGTAATGCATGTAGTTAATTGCTTCCATCTTCTTTCGGCATGGTATGTGATTTCGCTCAATAATTTCGCGCACAGTATAGATATTTTATAGCTCAGCAACTGGTTTCAGGCGACCTTCCTGGAATTCCTACATGAGTGAGCAACAACCATGAGGAAGTTCATTGTAGCAGTTTTTTGCAGTGCTAAAGGAAGGTGGTTGTTAGTCATGCTTTTAGTTCATGCCTGTATTCTTATCTTGTCGATCCAGGTAGATAATCGTGCAAAATAGTCGCATAGTTTAGTTCCATTTTTTGCTGAGATGAATTTTTAAAGTTACTGTCAACACTTATTAAAACGTTCTGAGTACCTTTATGGTAAAATATAATATTTCCTGCTTTCCAGTGGAAATGCCAGATGGCGCCTAACAATACGGGAAATGCTCCAGGGCAGAAATATAAGTAGCAGCTCTTGGACATAGATTACTTAACCTTCCTATACCCGCGTTAATTTTTGTAACACATATACCCGCACACGGTCTCACAGACCGAAAGTTCAAACTACATAAAATATTAGTTTTTTCAAACAAAACTAAAAACAAATTATTATTTTTCAATCCCGTAGATGTAATAAAAAAATAAAACTACGCATTAAATTTGTATTCACTTATTTTATTGATTTTAAGTGATTAACAAAAAACCATCAAAATCGATAATTTTTTCTCAAGTACTACAAAAACAAAACAATAACATATTTTTTTATTCACATAAATAAAAATAAGTTATAATAACTTAAAAACACTTCTTGGACAATACATAAATTATAAATTATATTAGTTTTTAGTCTTGAAATAAAAAATCATGGCATATCGCAATTCATGTAAAAATCTGCCTTAAAAAGAAAACTTACGCTTTTAAAGTCAAATCTTAGACAACGCATTAATAAATAAAATCGATTCCAGCTCATAGTTAATCGAAATATCTCCGAAGAGGAACCATCTGTTTTGAATAAATCTTTAGCGTTGGAGCGACTATTTCTCCTAACTCCAGCAAAGATTAAAATGCCTAAAAGGGCTTCGATTTCTATGTTGCCTGTATAGGTACAATCGCTTTCTCTTGAAAAATTAGGTTTTGTGAGATCAATATGTTCATTAGTATACTTTACAATACGATTTATAACAACTTCAGTAAAAAATAATCTCCAAACCTCGCCTATTTCCTTCAGGGTTTTTGCTGCTTTTCTAGGCCCTGGCAGTTGAGTGACTATATTCCTAGCGAGACGTCTTACACGATTTGACGGAGCATCATTATTCCACCTAGTGTATCCATCTTTACCAAGATAAAATTCTCTATCCTCTATCTCATTCAACTCCTCGTCGATTTCTTCATCATCTGCTTGCTCGGTATCATAACTTTCTACATCTCCTGCAACAAAGTCTTCAACGTCGCTGTCATTTTTATCCTCATAATCAGAAGTCGAATTTTTTTCCTCCAAAAGTAGTCTGATTTGCTCTTCATTCATTATAATATTAAAAAGTACCTACAAAATAGTAAAACGCAAAAAAACTAAGAAAGAAACAAAAAACAAAATAACTGCTTTAACTTCACAAAAAATTACACATATACCCGCGTCGGTCTCACAGACCAATTTTTATAAAATTCACCAACACGCCTGTCTAGTGCAAACGCCAAATCAACACTAATATAGAGCTTGCAAGAAAACCGGAAGCTAGCAGTAAATTCAACTTTGTAGAGTTTCTGGAAAAACAAAAATTTACGTAAAATCATTTTCTCGGTCTCACAGACCAACGCGCGGGTATAGGAAGGTTAACATGAGATCGCTCTACTATGACTTTTAGTATAAAATACAATGATGGAGCAGTAAGTTAACAGAGAAAGAATGTATTTAATACGAAATTATATATAACTGTATACTTTTATACCACTTCCGACCGATAGATAGTTTTTTTAAGGAACTTTTCCGCGGTAGAAATACACTCGGAGGCTTGCCATTGCCTGCCGATGAGCGATCGCTATTAGAAATAATTTTTTCTATCATTCGGTGTTTCGTGCCCGGGACTTAAAATTCGCGTACTACCGAATTTTAGTCTCGCACCAACTCATGTGGTTACAGTGCCCGTAAACAACAGTAGGTAGAATGAATTTAGGGTGGGCAATGCCACAGAAATCAAATAAAGTGGTAAAAAAAACCTTGAGCTCGGATCTACTTTGGCGTATTTTGTGCGTTTTGATTCGCTTGAGAAACAGCATTCTGAATATTTTTAGTTTGTTTCGATGTCATATATCGATGTTGGAGTCCCTTCTAACAAGCCGAATGAGAAGTGGATAGGCTATGTACCACTTGTTGGAGACTCTCAACGGAAGCTCAAATAAACTCTCTTGGTATTACATGGAACGAACTGGGATATATAGCTCAAAACCGTGCCCGTTGACGAAGTGGCGTAGTTGACGCCCTATGATTGAAGGAAATATATATTTTATATATTCATGTCATGAAAGAAATCTGACTTCTCATGATCGCAATTTGACCTCAATAAAACATTAGCTGTTTTTGCTAAGCAAACGAAAAAACACCAGCACTTTCGGTAAAAGGCCTCACACAATAAGCTACAGAGGACCATTTTCTTACTTTTTTCGTTGTTTTTGTGTGTCGCAAAATCGGAACCAGTACCACAAAGAAGCAAATTTCAAATCTGAAATAATCAACAGTTCACTTTAAATTTTTATTCCACTCGTGTGCTTGTGTCTTCAACATCGCCTAGGTACTGTAGCTTGTTAGAAACACAAATCACCGACACAACGCCTCTATCATTAAAGAAAATATGATTATTTCTAAATAAAATGATTATTTCCACTCTCTAATTAGAAACTATCGTATTATTTGTACCATTACTGGAGCTATTAACTCCGCAGTTCGCTCAGTGATCAAAAATTTCTAGGTAAGCTACATAATTCACGCAAATGGTTTTTTGAAATTTAATATCGTTAGAAGGAAGCGGGGCTTCGCAGGAAAATTTAATGACGCACGTAAGATTTTTTTCGTGCCATTAACAGAGTAAGCGAGATAGGCTGTATAAGTAAAACAAAAAGAACAAATGCAATAATGTGCAAATGTGGATGTGGGCGAACACTCATTCAAAAACTTTTCCTCGAATTTTTACATTTACGTGTATTGATGGGGAAAAATTGTGGAGTATCCAGCAGTTTGCTATTTTTGCGAATTTCATTGAGGCAAATAAAGTAAAATTGATGTACCGATTTTGGTAGCACAAAAGGCAAAACAAAAAAAGAAAAGAAAAAACCGAAACAGTGTTGACTAAGAGATGAGCGTCATTAGTAGTGCTGAAACACATACACGATATGAATACAGCTGTATATGTATTCATATAAAGGGTGATCAATTTAGGGGCTTCGGATTTTAAATTGAAATAGAACAACCATTATTTAAAGTGATTGCGCGATCTTGGTGATCAATCCACTGGACCGAAACGAGATTGCTCGCTTGCCAACCGAAGCGATGACGCAGTAAGTCCATTGTTTCATAGGCTGTATGGCAGGTAGCCCCATCTTGTTCAAAATTAAGGGGGTATTCTAGTCTAAAGGCCCGAACTTTGAGCATTTTTTGACGGTGAATAAAAAAAAAAGCTATTGATATTTTTACTATCCATTTTTTTATCATTTATATATTGAAATATTATATTAAGAGCACACAAAATGAATTAAAAAAAAAAAAATTTCATGGAATTATGCGTGCTTGAAGTGAAAAAAAAACTATGACAAATTCTTAATTAATATGAATGTCATTATCCTATGACGCAGGAAAAAAGGGAAATTTTTTTTTTTCATAAAATGGCGGCTACTCAAAAATTAGCCTCGATTTTTCCCTAATTTTTAAGCTTTCTCGAATTGTTTTTTCAGTTTTTCGTGCTTCATCCGACAAAAATATATTTAAAGAATAAAGTTTATCATGAAAACTTCAAGCAAATCGGTTGATTAGAACTTGAGAAATTGTGCCGACCATATCGAAAGAAGTAGTTTCGAGAAAAACTCGTTTAAAATTCGCCGTCCGCTCAAACCACTCTAAAATATATGTAACTTCGAATATAATTCGAATTTTGAAAAATCCTTTTAGGCAGATATTTTCTAATACTTAAACTATTGAAATGTGAAAAAAAAAATTTTCGATTTTTTTAAATTTCTAGACTAGAATACTCGTACCTCCTTAATGCCGTCAAGATTACGCGCTTCAATTTTCGGCATCAAAAAGTCATTTATCATGGCGTGATAGTGTTCGCCATTCGCTGTTACATCGGCGCCAGCCTCGTATTTGAAGAAGAGTCCAGTGATTTCTCCAACCCATAGGCATCACCAAATTGCTTCGGGTTGCTCTTCAATTCAAATGTGGCAACTTTTATTATTGACATATCCGTTAAGCCAAAAATGGGTTTCATGGCTGTACACCATAAATTGGCCTGAGCGTGCGAATATCACTTTTCACAGAGCGTCGATTCTCGTAATACGATTGTACGATTTGAAACGTTGTTGAGGCGTAAGTCTTTCCATGATGCAAAGTCAATGTATTTTGGAAAAAATTAATTATTTAGTTTCCCAGTAGTCATTCGTGATCTGTCAAAAAACCCCTATTAGAAAAAGTATCTCCAATCCGATCACCCTTTATAAGTATTCATCGCATACACTTACATACCTGGCAGGCAGCTGCTTCATGCTCTGCTGGGAGTCTCGGAAAATTATATATGTACAGTCCTACCCATACACATATGCATGTATGTATGCTTGTGCATGGGACCAGGCAGTCCTGCGGGGCTCGCCTGACTTCAGGTTAAAAGTATTAAATGACAATCATTATATCATTTTATATTGTCACTACGAAAAATATGGCGCATTTATGATAAACGGAAATACGAGTGAAGCGAATACAACGTAGCGAGCGCCTGAAATGAGAGAATATAAATAAAGGCTCGCGCGCATAATAAGAAGAAATAAAATATAATATAAAAATGGATATCAAGAGGCACTGAGAGGCACAAAACGTGCTGATTGGGTAGACGGCAGTGGAGAAAATTCCAACAAACTCATGCGAATAGCTTTGATGAGGAAGGAATGTGGGCAATGGCACTGGCGTTACACTACATTGCGCTACTGAACACTAACATGCAATGAACCGATGGAATATGCCTTTGTGTTGCTCTTCGAGTTGCTATTGCGAGTATGCACATGTACATACATAAATAAATATATAAGCGTAGATTTGTGTGAACCCAGCCATGGAAAGTCACGGCTTGTTGATGTGACATCATATAATAAAAGCGCCATGCATTAACATGTGACAGGCATTAGCCTTTATGCCCCACTCAAAGCGAGCGGCGGCTATGTAAGTGTTCGGGCCGGGGAATGCCTGCCATTCTGACAGGTTGACAAAGTGTCGCCAAACAAATGAATCAAGCGAAAGACGACGTAGCACATAGGCTAGTGAAGAGAGAACAAAATAACAGCAACAAGCAAACAATGCAACAAGTTGCACTCACGCTGTGTCAAGCAACCACTGCAGCACCACCGCACCACCACCCTCATAAGCCAAACATGCACACTAAAATTGTGACAAAGTAAGAAAGACACTTTACAGCATTTTTCCACTTCTTCATTCTCATTCACTTCGCGTAAATCGTTCGTACACCGTTGGCGGATATGAAGAAGACAATACTGTGAATTTGTCCAATTTGACGCGTTTGCCAAATTGCCAACTTTATTTTCGTTCGCGTGGGCCAATGCGATTCATGAGTAAACTGTTGAATTCATATTGGCTGCGTTGGGGTGCCAAGCCAAGTAAGGCGTAGCGCAATGTTAGCGTGAATTGGTGCTAAACAGTTTAGTATGGATTTTAATTAAAAAAGCTGAAGAAACGAAGAAGAAAATATGCGCGCAAATTATTTTTATTTGAATTATTGCTGGTGGTCACACAATCGCTGTCATGCTTGAGTTTCATTTTACTCTTCGAAATACGTTTTTAATATATTTTATTTTGCCTTCGTCGTTTACCAGGATGTGAGAGTCAAAATTGCCTACCCCGGTGAACGTCACTCATTCTTGCCGCCCGTTATGAAAGGGTGCTTCGATTTCAATCATTTAAAGATTTTTGGCACATAAATCTATACATTCTATCAAAAAATAAATGGTATTGTTCATTTAAAAAGCGCGCGTTACACATATCGCACCCTAAATTCAAAAGGGTCACAACTCAAAATGTACTTCTGCTCAAATATGAACGAGACGTTATCAATAAAACGGTCCGCGGATGACATATGGCAAAAATAAATTTTTTGTTTTTTGGTAGGACTGTTATAAGCTTACATGGAAAATTTCAGCGTGATATGTCACATAGTTTGTTTTCTGTGCTACTGTAAACAAGTCAAGCTCGAGTGTGGAAAATTTTGAGTTGTGCCCCTTTTGTATTTAGGGTGCGATATGTCTAATTTTTTTTGCTGGAATGTTGGTAGAACTGTCCTCTATAGTGCCGCAGAGTTTGAGCATAATCTGTGAATTAGCTTGTTCTTGGCTCTTAATTATTTCAGTCAACCGCAGGTGTGCTCTGCGATTTTCACTGTGGATACAAATATCGAACAAAGAATTTATTTAAATTTTTTGTTTTGAACGTAATTTCGCATGCCGAATCATTGAGTTGCATAAAGCCTATGGCGAGTGTGCTTTATAAAAAACAGGGGTCTACGAGAGGCTTTTGGCTTAAGGCTTTTGCAGTGTACCGAGAAGTCGTGGAAAATTTGCCCCGCTCTGGTCGCCCATCAACGTCTTCAACGGAGGAAAACGTCGACAAAGTCAAGGAAATGGGGCTGGGAAACCATCATTTAAGTTTGAGGGAGGTAGCTCGTGACCTTAGCGTATCTCACGAATCCATTTTACACCATAAATAGGGCATGAGACGAGTGGCTGCTCCACTCGTTCCAAGAGAGTTGAATTTCTTTCCAAGAACTAATCGGAAGAAGGTGGCTGAAAACGTGCTTGAGCAAGTGAATTCGGATCCAGCGTTTATCCAGCGCATCATAACAGGTGATTAGACGTGAGTATATGAGTTTGGCATGAAAACCAGTCAACAGGCGGTTGAATGGTTGAAAGGCGCTATCCACATGAGCCAAAATCGAAAAAACCACGTCAAAGTCGGTTAAAAGTGAAAGTGAAGCTACTCGCTTTCTTTAGTTATCAAGTTGTTGTACACTTGAATTCATTGCAAATCGTTTTACGTTAAATAAAGAATATTATTTCGAAGTTATGCGGCGTTTGAGAGAGAATGTGCGTATGAAACGATCCAATTTGTGGAAAGGAAATTCATGGATTTTGCACCATGATAACGCACCGTCGCACAAGGCTCATATTGTGAACACTTTTTTGACCAAAACCTCGACAAATATCATCGAACAACCACCGTATTCACTGGATTTAGCCTACTCTGACTTTTTCCTTTTCCCTAAACCTAAATTGTCACTGCGCGGATGCCGTTTGGAGTCGATAGAGGCCATTAAGGAGAATTCGCTAAAGGAGCTGAAGAAGATCTCCTCGAACGCGTTTAAAAGGTGCTTTGATGACGGCACTAATCGTTGGTATTACCTCGAAGGGAGGCTATTTGGAAGGCGACAAAATAAATTTTGATGATTAAACAATTATTTTGCATTTTTTTGAACAATTCCCGGTACTTTTTTAACAGAATGTACACTTAGTTCAGTTTTGTCTAATGGAAATTATTATCTTTTTTAATTTCATTTCTGTAAGAAGTGATTTTCTCTTCGGCCTCTAAAAGAAAGTTAGATGGAACTTTTTTTTATCTGATTTGGATGATGAAATAATTGATTTTGACTAGACTAGTCAATACACGGTATACCCTTTCTTTTGACGTTGACTGTATATTCAAAAAAGTAGGCGCACTATACGCTTGGGTAAATTTTACGCACTCACTTTTTTAAATCTTCATAAATTCGAGACAAACTATCGAGGACTTACTGAACGAATTTGAAAAAAGTAAAATCGACATTGCTAAAGTGCAGCCAACGGTATATTTCAAGATGTTAGGAATAAAAAAACTACAACTCATCAAATATTTTGTGGTGTGACTCACATGCCAGTGAGTTTTCCGAAGGTTAACAACATGTATTTTCATCGAATTATCCTTATATCGACAGCCCGATATGCCTATTTTGTCTTGAGGATGACTGAGAATACTTCAGAGCATTCCCTCTGTAGCTGTCCGGCGATTTCCAGAATCAGACTTAGGATATCGGGTTGCGATATACAGAGTATGGATAAAGTTCATGCTCTTCCTCTTCCGGATCTCTTAAGGGGGTATTCTAGTCTAGAGGCCCGAATTTCGAGCATTTTTTGACGATGAATAAAAAAAAGCTATTGATATTTTTACGATACATTTTTTTTATCATTTATTTATTCATATATTAGGAGCACACAAAATAAATTTGAAAAAAAAAAATGAATTTTCATGGAGTTATGCGTCCTTGAAGTGGAAGGGGGGAAAAAAGGCAGTGTTCCCGTCGTCACGATTTCTACCCTTGTGGTCATCTGAAAAAAAAAAAAAAATACAAATTCTTAATTAATATGAATGTCATTATCGTATGAACCAGAAAAAACGGGGGGAAAAAATTGTTCCATAAAATGGCGGCTACTCAAAAAATTGAGGTCGATTTTTCTCTTATTTTTAAGCTTTCTCGAATTGTTTACACATATAAAAAAATTGAAATTTCCAGTTTTTCGAGCTTCATACGATAGAGATATATTTAAGGAATATTCATGACAAATTTCAAGCAAATCGGTTGATTAGAACTTGAGATATCGTGCCGACCGTATCGAACCAAGTAGTTTCGAGAAAAACACTTTTGAAGTTCGGCGTCCGCTCAAACCAGTCAAGCTGTCGCGTCACTAAAATAGTTGTAGCTTCGAAAATAATTCGAATTTTGAAAAATCCTTTTAGGGAGATATTTTTGAATAGTTAAACTATCAAATTTTGAAAAAAAATTTCGATTTTTTCAAATTTCTAGACTAGAATACCCCCTTAAGATTCATTAATGAATCCAAGAGATTTGTGGAATAGTGACTTCAATCTAATTTTTCCGTTTTACCTCCCACATTTTATCTGTCCTATTTCTCTATTCGCTCTACTGAAATATATCCGGGTGTATAACAATGGTCTCCTGATTGAGTGCTTGGACTTGGCCAACCCCCACACATCTAATCTATTTGATTTATTTATGCGCTTAGTTATTTCGTTAAATTATAAAGTTGATTATAGAAAGTTTATAAGCTTAGAATGTAGACATGTAGCGTAAAATTAATCACCCTATCGGAAGCTTTATAAATTCTGCAAATGGATTTGAACCTCAGTCATAGTTGATTGTGAACTAAACAGCTTCAATATACTTGTAGACAAGCAGTGGAGTGCGGAAAGCTCAAAATAAGTGTTTTCATCACTCAAAATTATTATTTTTTTATTTAGTAAACACAAAGCAAACAAAATTAATTAATTAAAACTAATTGATTTTGCACCAACTTGTTTTTACATATACGAGTATGTAATTAAAATATATATTCCCAAGCTCTTCACACTCTAAATGTAATAATAATACGCCCCCTTTCCCTCCTTCATATCTTCCACAATTTTTCTGCCGGGTCTGCTTTACATCCGATTACATCCGATAACGACTTATTGATTTGTAATGCGCGAAAATTGAATCGTATTTTCGTTGTCATTGGGCTGCAAAATATGCCGCGTGCATTGGCTTAAATCTCGCGTTGGCGCTGATGCCACTGCGTCTGTTCCCGCTCATTGGGCTCAATGCCCGTTCTGCTGAGCTGTTTGCATACGCTCGAGTGGATCGCAGACTCACTTCCTACATACATACATACACGCATACATACATACACGTATACATACATACATACGAATACATACATACATACATTCGCATACATACATACATGCACGCATACATTCATACATAGGCATTTCCTTCATGTCTTTATTCTCTGCTTATGTTTTTTGTTATTGTGAAGGCGTGCCGTGGGCGGGTAGCTATGCGAAAACAAAGAAAAAATATTCCGAAATAGCGAACAAAATCACGTAAGCGGAACGGCGCTTGAAAAGGCAATCGAAGCAGACGAGGTGGACAACGCAGTGCCTTAGTGTATAGGCTGAGGTACGAGCGTAAAGCAAGTAGAAAATTTTCACTTTGCATGCAAAGCTGTCGTATATTTTAATATTAAATTCGAGCATTGCCATAATAAGCGCGCACACATCCACACATGTAGATAAATATTCGCAAATACAAATGGCATATATTCACGCTCCATAAAGCTACACGAAACCCATACACATACATACATATGGCCAAGGGAGATATGCAGGAGTTTTGAATTTTCTCGTCACATCGCCAGAAAGCGGCGAATGTCGCGCAGTACTCGTAATAATCATAACATTAAAACGCTGATTTAGCACAGCACTCGAATGTTCGGCAGCCACCCCATGGCTATTATTGCTCGCTGTGTATGTATGTACATGCATACATATGTACATGTGCATAAAATACGACTACTGTAGCGGATGCGTTTGTGTTTGGCCATTAAGCCGACACTGCCGCGCGCTGTTTCATGCCCAGACCACTTGTAGCTCGGCCGTCTGCCGAAACTGAGTCATTTGCGTGCAGCGATTCTGCCATTTGCGATTTTGATTTTCATGACAGTTGATTGAAGCGTGTAAGTGTGGCAAAGTACTAGCGCAATATACTCGTAGCATCGGTTGATGGGTGGCGAATTAATTTCGGGAAAGCAGGGCTTCTCATATCATATGTCACAATGAAATTTTCAATAAATTTCGGTTTTGATTTGTGTTTGATTGATTATCGCTCATTTGTGGCAATAATGGTAATGGTGAGTCGGTATGTATGTATGTATGCGAGTGCACACATTCGAACATTTGCAATATACCTATTTGCAGTGCGCTTGAGTAGTCTAAAATGAGTTATGAAAGATTAGTGATAGATGGATAGGTTGTAGTAGTACAGGGTGGTTCAAAAAATATCACTTGATGATCAAAACTTGTCTGTTTTCGAGATATTCAATTTCAAAGGTTATTCCAAAAAATATTTTTGCTTGCTGTACGCCTACTTTTTTTAAATGTAAGTTCCAGTTAGCATCGCTCCTCCAGCAGGCATTGGAAAAGATACTTGTTCTTGACCCAATAGACTTAGTAGCAAAAAGTTCTGCAAAGAAGTCTGCACTAATAGCCTGTTGGACCACAGTACAACTAGTTCATAGGCCACAGCCGGATATGCAGAGGTTTAAACGCTAACTCGGACTACGTTATTCCTCAAGCTAATTTCAACAGGGAACCAAAGAGAGAGTGTAGAAAAGGCCGGATGGTGGAATAGATAACTTTCAACGCGCCACACCTTTAACATTTCCATAGATGGTTTCAAAATGGAAGTGGCTATCGCAGTATTTTGCTCGGAATTGGACTATGAATAGTCATACAATTTACATACTATAGCAGTCCGTTCCAAGCTGAGAGATCTACGTAGCAACGAGAGCAGCAGACTTAACCATAAAGAGCACTGCTCCGAACTCTCAAATAAACTTCCAAATTGACAGCTAAACAGCAATGCAATAGCAGCTGTAATGATAACCCCCATTGCGTACGACAATGCTGGGACAGAATGGATGAGCTAGAAATTCAAATCTACTGGGTTCTAGTATGCAATGAAATTGAAGAAAACGAGAAAGTGGATAAACTAACCAAAGCAAGCGCAAATCTTCCTGTAGCTAGCACGGCCAGTATACAAGCACCTCTCTGCAAACAACGACCGGATATCGATGCAGCAGTGATTCAAGAAGCGAACTCAAGATCGCCAAGAACCAGCTCATGCAGGATCGTGAAAATCAAGCTTCGCAAGCACAATGTCAGGCACAAAGCAAACTAAAGGGTAAACAGATTGGAGGTACTTCTTACAATATAGTTTTTTTGACAGATCACGCGTAAGTACTGGCAAAATAAATACATAATTTCGTTCAGTATTCATTGACTTTTCATCAAGGAAAGACTTACGCCTCAACAACGCTTACAAATCGTACAATCGTATTACGAGAATCGCTCAGGCCAACTTATGGTGTGAATAACCGTTCAGCGATGAAACCTATTTTTGGCTTAATGCCTACGTCAGCAAGCAAAATTGCCGTATTTGAGTTGAAGAGCACCCGAATCCATTCAAGAACAGCCATTACATCCATTGAAAACAACCGTTTGGTGCAGCCTATGGGCTGGAGGCATCATCGGCCCATATTTCACCAACGACGAGGCTGGCTCCGATGTAACAGTTAATGGCGAACGCTATCATGCCATGATAAATGACTTTTTGATGCCGAAAATTGAAGCGCTTGATCACCACAACATTTGCTTCCAACAAGACGGCGCTACTTGCCATACAGCCCGTGTAACAATGGACTTACTGCGTCGCCGTTTTGTTGAGCAAGCGATTAATCTCGTCTCGGACCAGTAGATTGGCCACCAGGATCGTGTAAAATCACACCTTTGGACTTTCATTTGTGGTGATGTGTAAAGTCTGAATATTTTGTGGATAAATTAGCTTGGATTGAGGCATTGCACGGCAACATTAGTAAAATTATTCTCGAGACACCGACCGAAGTCCTCCTGCGAGTCATTCAGGATGTTTATGGCAGAACGAATTGCGGAGGAATTATGGCCAACATTTGAAAGATATTATCTTTAAAAATTAAATGTAATGAATGATTCTACACAAAATCAATAAAGATTGCCCAATCAATTTGAATTTTCGTTGTGTGACTTGTATTTCATACCTCTAAATCGGCAATCCTTCATTTCTGGATTAAATTGGTTTTAAATATCTTTCGCTAGATATATTGCTCTATGTTTTTAAACTAAACCAAGTATCTCTCTGGAAAGTGTTTGGTTGATTGGCTGAGTTTGTCGGTGTCTGCTCTAATTTTCGGACTTTCCGGCGGTAGCGCCAGCAAGTGCGGGATGTCCGTTTGACTGAGCTTTTAGTTGGATTTGTCTTACAATTTGTGCAAAATAATACCCAAAGCGGTGGTTTCATCACAAATCAGTAATTTCCCACAATTTATACCACTGGGAGACTTTCCGATTTCCTGCTGGGTTATGCTCATTTCGCAAATATGAAGCTAACTGCCGATTTTGACTGCAGATTTTGTTGCAGTAAATTGATGTCTAAAATTTATGTCCGTTTTATGGAAACTAGATACGACGTTGTCAGAAAACCGCGCATTTTGCAGCTAATTAACTTTAACGGCTTATGTATGTAGTTGCTGCTGCTGCAATTGTGTCATTGTATTTGTGTCGAGATAAATGCTTGGTACTGGGAAATTTACTTGCTTTGTGCTTTTTGTTCTTCCTGACATTTATGGCATTTTAATTGTGCCTCTAACAGCATCCGTTATGGAGAATAGTCAAAAATATAGGGTTTTGCAATTGGAGTAATGAAGCGATTATTATTTTTGTTTTTATTTAAAAGGACCAAATACTTTTGCTGCTCGTATGTTGCATAAAATATGACAATACTGAAATGTCCACCGCGCTCTCGCATAGTGTCTCAGATTTGAGAAGTTCAGTTTGTCTCTGACTCTGCCGCATAGTTCCGACTGAATTTGAGTAATGCGCTACCTGCCACTGCTGGAAACTCTATATGAAAAAGATTGTTGTCGGAGGCTAATTCACGTAATCTCCTAGGGAGATAACCATTTCCTCAAATCCTTCATAACAAAATTTTACCAATTGCGAGTGCTGCTCATTGGTAAACTTGCCATGACGATTTAGCAGCAGTCACTGAATAATAAACCATAGATTTATCAGACTCCACCACAACTGGGCGACATCGACGCATCGCTGTCAGAAAACCCTATATTTTCGCTTATTTGTGTCTCTGCTGTGGCACCAGTTGGTGTGCCGTTCATGCAGTTGATTGACGTAAATGCTGTAAAAATAAAATTGTACTGTTATCGCATGGCTGAGTGCGAGCTTGTGGCACATTGTTGCTTAGAATTTACAGCTAAATTCTATTTGATTTGCGGAGGCAGTAAATTATTGATCTCTGAAATTTACGAAATATAATGCTTATTAATATGGTTTCTTTTTTTATTTACTAGCCATAAGCGGCGTGCATTACTACGGTTGAAATTTTTTCGTTCTTCACCACGTACACCACGTACACCTAATCTCTAATTCTTATAAAACAAGGTCTCAAACTATGCACGCTGATTTATTTATTTTTTTTTTTTTTGTTTTTTGGCGGTGAGGTTGGGTTAAAAATGCCTTCGCACCATATAGTAAGCGTCGCTACTACGTGTGTGGTGATTCCACTAAAAATATCCCTCCTCTTCTCTTGGATTTTTCCCTTCACCCCGGGACTGCTTCCGCATTGCTTCGAGGTAGAGGGCCAAGACGGCGCCCTAAGAAGGACACTTACTTACTCACCCTGCGTCTAGGGCCGCCTGTTTTGAGAAACCTATGCTCAATGCTCTTCAGCATAGCTTTCCATTTCGCGCTTCTTTTTTCGGATAATATCCTCCTCAAAATTTGCGACGACATTCCATTTTTCTTCGTCCATCATCTTTTCTCGATAATTTCTTCAGGTGTAAATACACCAATAGCTCGTTGCATACCTGTTCTCTCTACGTTCCACATCTCGCATTTAAAGAAGGTGTGCTCCGCATCATCATACTCAGTATCTCCACATATGTAGTTTGGCTGGCTCACTTTTCCCATTCGCCACAAATACTTGCGAAAGGACCCATGTCCGGACAAAAACTGTGTGAGGTAATAGTTAACCTTACCGTGCTTTCTTTCAACCCACGTTTTTTGATCGGGTATTAGTCTCGGTGTCCATCTACCATACCGTTCAGAGTTCCATCTTGCCTGCCAAAGAGTGAGTGTTTGAACTCTAATATCGGAGAAGCGTGGTACTGGGATTCCTGTGTTTTTTGCCTCCCATCTCCGTTTGCGCTCTTGTGCTAGAATATCTATAGGGATGGTTCCGCTGATACCTAACACCGCTGCTTCAGATACTGTTCTGTATGACGAAACCACTCTGAGAGCACATGTGCGTTGCACAGATTGCAGAATTTTCCGCCGGCATTGCACCCTTAGCGAATCTGCCCATATTTCGCATCCGTATAAGAGAATCGAGTTCGTCGTGCCCATTAAAAGTTTTCGCTTGTTCTGCGTTGGACCTCCAAGGTTTGCCATTAGCTTACTGAACATGCCGCTTACCTTGGCAGCTCTTGTGGCAGCATGGTTTATATGCGCCCAGTAGGTTAGCCTTGTGTCTAATTGCACTCTTAGGTACTTGACCACTCTTTTTGTCGATAAAGTGGCATCGAATACTTGTATGTCTACTTCTAATGGGCTACGTCTATTCGTTAGAAGGATTAGCTCTGTTTTCTCTGTGGCCAGCTTTAATCCATGGTCTTCTAGCCATGTCTGAACTCGGATCATCACCTGATTTAACTTCCTTTAGGCTTCGTCGGTGTTTCGGGCGATTATTACAACTGCAATGCCATCTGCGTATCCCACTAAATGCACATCCTTAGGCATCTCTATTCGATGAGTTTCCTCGTAGCTTATATTCCAGAGTTCAGGTCCCAGTATTGATCCTTGGGCCGCAGCTGCTGTTATTTGTTTAGTCTTACACCCTTCTCGCGTTTCGTATAAGAGCACGCGATTGCTGAGATAGCTACGAATAATCTTCAATAGATTATTCGGAATCTTGAATGTTACCTTTAAGGCTTCAATTACGTCGTCCCAGCTTAAACTGTTATGTGGCTAGTAATACTAAGCGTTTGGAGTATCGATTACCTGCCTGGGCATGTTCTACGCTAGTTATTACATCTTGGATGGCTCCTAAGGTAGACCTGCCACTTCTAAAACCATGCTGCCTGTCGGAGAGGCCGCCACTGTTCTCTACGGCTTCGCTTTATCAGTTTCTCAAAGAGTTTTCCTGCGCTATCCAGCATACATAACGGTCTTTAAGCGGACGCTAATGTTGGGTCTCCCTTCCCCTTACTGATTAGAACCAGTTTTTGTTTTTTCCATGTTTCTGAAAGAATTCTTTTTTTAGGCATGCGTTGTACATGTTTAGCAGCAAAGGAGGGCGTTCGATTGCCAATAGTTTCAATGTTTCTGCAACTATGCCATCTGGTCCTGGCGCTTTATTGCATTTCATTGCTTTTGCACGCTGATAACTTTGCACAGAATGCTCTGATGTGTACAGGGTTTTTTGTATTTCAAAGTTTACTATCTCTTCCAGAAGGTTCTTTTGTGGCATAAATTGCATAAACTTACAAAAGTGACGTGTCTATGTAACAAAATGTCTTAAAAAACCATAAATTTCATTTTAAAACTGCAACAAGTCAAAAATTAATCAACCGTTTGGAATTCCGCTTTTTTCGTGTCATCACAGTGTTTGCGGGACCATAGCTTCCATAGCAACAATCCTCCATTTAACTCCATCATAAGGCAACTCGTTCCAATTGACAAAACTTAATGTCCTTAAATCATTCACGAGAGAATCCAGTCAGCTTTTTCGCGGTCTGCCTCTGCTTCGTTTTCCCACCGGTATTCTATAATATGCTGTGCTACTAGCTCTATTTTTTGGCATTCTGTTAATATGAGCCAGTCATCTTATTCGTTGACTCCTTATATATCTTACAGCATTTTCTCTTTCTATAAGTAAATTGAGGTCTTCGTTAAATTTTAGTTGATACGCGTCATCTGCCATGCAGATTTACCCATATATTTTTCTGAGTATTTTCCTTGCGAAAGTTAATATCTGAGTTATGTCTGTTGTTCTAAGGATCCATACCTCGCAACCGTACGTAAGCACTGGACTGATTAGCAACTTATACGTTACATGAAAAGCTTCTGCACTCTTGTTAACAGTCATGATTTAAAGGGTTTATATATAGGTATCAACGAATGAGGAGCTCATCTATAGCAAGAAAGTAGTGATGGATACGTCACACGCTTAAAAAACCACCAGCTAGCATCACGCCAGAGATCGCAGTCGGCCAAAGATTACTTGCAGAAGGTCGACGTTGCGCGAGCTAATAGGTGCCCACATCAAATGGAACGGTGCAAAAACAACAACCCAGAACCGTGTATAATGGGGTCCCCCCTATGCTCCCGAGCGGAGTGAACAAGGTTATACAAAAATGTAGGTGGAATGATTCGTTCTCATTTGAGGCATTTGAATTGATCCACCCTCTCGATGATGCACCCTCTTACGACTATACTAGCTATAAAGTACCTTGGTATGCTAGACCCTCATTTAAAACCCACCTGGAGTATGCTAACAAAAACGCGTCGTATATCCGCAGCATTAAGTCAACGTATCGACGATGTACTTGTAGAGCTTTCAGCATTAGTTGTAGCCGGAATGTATCCAATCGATATAATAGCGGAAGAAGCAGCAGAGCTTTTCGAGAGCAAAGTCGAACGTTCTGTGGCTAAAGAAAGCAGCATGCAAGTGTGGCAACGAAGATAGGACAATTCCACAAACGGCCGTTGGACATACCATTGCATTCGCGACTTCAGATATTGCACGGTGAAATAGATTTCTTTTTAACCCTGTTCTCAACTGGGAACGGAAGCTTTAAGTGCTATCTGCACCCCTGAATCACTCGTTCAAAGCATGCGGGAAAGTTATGAAAATTGAAGATTGGCAAACGATGTAATAGCCGACACAATGAAGAGGCTGTGGACGTTAGAAAGGTTCAAGTGTACGAGTAGCAGCGGTGACTAATCGTATTTCCCTTTAGAAAGGTATTCTCAATAGCAGACCTGCTCTGAGTGAATTTGATAGAATAAGCTGATAGGCTGATGTAACAGGGGATGTGTTTACACAAAAAACTGAGATTGGGTTCGCGATATATGAAAAAAATCAACCAATGCCACTCCGTTGCTGTCTGAGCAACGACTGATTGGACGGCTACAAAATCTTCTGTGACGTGGCAGCCGAAATTTCTTCACAATTTTATTTTTCATGATAATGTCCACACCATGTCCATTTATCATGATAGTACCTAAGACTTGTTGTTAAAATTTGATTCTTCACAGTCAAGCTTGTCTATTACTATACATCTTTCTGTCTTAAGTTGAAAACTGTTGAAGGCAAGGCGATAGAAAATATACTGAACTCCCTGAATGCTCCACCCTTGAGAACTTCCTTTGCATTTATTTATTTATTTATTCAGTTTATGCAATCCAGTTATTCTATCCGACGTTTTTGTTTTGTATCTAGCAGCGAGAAGTATTGAGTTTTTCACTGACTTCGTAGCAGTTATTCTGATGGCTAAGTTCCCAGGTACTTCCAAGTAGAAGATTCTGTGCAAAAGTAAGAGGGATCTAAACTGAAAAAAGCTTCTCCAAGGACTTGGAGTAGATTGTGTCAGAAAGATGCCGAACACATAACGAGTAATATTATTAAACAAAACATTTAGCTTATGTTTATTCACAACAATACGATGGCATGCCATATGTTTTAACAATTAAGATTCGAATGCGTAGAGGAGTAAAGTGTCGCGGGTTACAGAGCGCCTGAAGAATTTCGTACATCTTACCTACGACTGAATTTACTTGACTATCCCAATTTAATCTTTGGTTGAAAAAGATTCCGAAATTTTTTGCCGAATGCACATAAATAATAGTAATAGAAAAGTGGAAGTGTCGAGGGGTTTTCTCAAGATAGCAAGCACTTGAGACTTCTTAGGGTTGAGAGTTAGTGCATTGTCAGATGCCCATTAGTTTATGCGGCATACATTTTTGGTTGATTTTAAGAACACAGTTCTCTATTTCATTGAGATTGCAAGTTCGATAAATCTGGATATTTTCTACATTCAAGTGAGAGTGCATTTCGGTAAAGATGGATAGGCCGTTGATGTATAAAGAAAAGATAAGAGGACCAAGAATAGATCCTTGCGGAACTCCCCTAAGCAATTCTAAAACTGATTATGTCAGTGGCCCATTACGGACAGCTTTTGTGGCGTTAAGGTAGGGCTTAAAATGCCTTCTCACTTACAGCGACTGTTGTCTGCTGCGACGAGTGGCATGCCACTAAAACAATTCCTCCTATTCCTCTTCTGGATGATGCATTTCATCGAAGACAGAGAATATCCAATGGACTTTCTGATAAAGACTGACTCTTCTACTCTCCTTGAGACCAGGGTTGTCAGTTTTGCAGCTGGCATCATCTTCTAATTATACAGGTAGGTTAAGATTAAGGTTAGCATGCCGGTTACGCATCTGTGTCCATGTCAAGTTTTTTATGCCTTTGAATTTTTATTGGACTACGTCATGGTACTCAAATTTATAATTTCGTTCATTAGCGAAATATCTTCTATTCGGTGTCTCTATGTTCCAAGCTACCGTAGGCTTGTTTACAGTCAATTTTGTTATAATTACATTAAATTTTTGAAAACAAAAGCAGGCGGGCAGTATTTCCAGCAAGCAAAACTATGATTTCTATAGCTTCAGATTTGTTGCTGTGCTGCCCTTTTATATAGGGTAACTTTGCCTAGACGGCAGAGCAGCGCTTGCCGGGTATTTGCTAGTATTAAATAACAGAAACGTAAGCGGCAAAAGTTCGGTCCTACCTCTGTAAATTTTGCACAATTCTGCGCCACTCGTATAAGGATGCATACATTAATGCCGCCCATCGAGTTTACTTTACAAATCATATCAACTATTTATTGTATTTTCCAACCCATCATTTTTTGAATCTAATCTGTGGGTGAGTTGAGATGTTAGCATAAGCCGGCATACGAACAGGCGGTGACCTACAAACCCGTATATGCGCATTTACATATTTGTCCGGCTGCTGTGCTGGCGGAGGGGCGCTGGCAACAATTTAATTACGAAAGTGTCACAAAATGTATTTGGACATTTTAAATTTTACTAATGAATATTTAATCGCCCGCTTAACCATGGAGCAAGGGGTTATTTAATATTCATTTTGGGAAACAAAAGGTATACCTATGACAGTATGTATATGTGTGTGTGTGCATGTCGAGCTTTTCAATAAATTTATTTTAAGTTAATATAATAAAATCATTTCTAAGAGCGCATGTGTGCGTGTGCGTATGTGTGAAAAGGTGGAATACGGCGTTGCTGTGGTAGAGTTGGGCAACCATTTGTGGACATTGTGCATGTTGCACATGCCACACCCGAATTTAAAATTTTCCCACAATGCAGAAATCACGCACGCACACTTACATACATGGCCAATATAGTGCTTTCGGTTCGACGTGCCACCAATTCATTGGTTAATAGAAATATTTTCATTGTTGGTATTTGAAAATTTACCATGTGGCATGTGTCGTTCCGTTAATCGAACGGTGCAGTTAGTGCGTGCACAATGGACCACTAACCGACATAACAGCAGATGCGAAACATTAGCAATTACATAGCATCTAAATTAGGCCACTTAAAATGCAAATCTTTCTATTGTTTTTTGGCGCTTGCGGCTAATTAAATAAATTTATTTCGTTTTAAATTTGTACCGCAGTGAACGTAAAAATTCGGCCAAAAATGTTATTTCACTTCTTGTTATTCTATTATAATTTTTTTATCATTATATTTTATGCGTTTTTTTCAATTTCTCGCCACATTCATTACGAGTGCGACTCTCTTCGTAATGCTCTCTAATTGAATTGTAAGCTGTGCTTATGTTAATAATAAAAAAATTCCTGACCACTCCAAAGTCAAGCGTTAATATGCACATTGACACGGCCACTCATTCACACAGCAACGCTCGCCAAAAATCTGTTGGATCTCATCAGTCTCGGTAATTGAAAATTAAAGCAGGAGGGGAGGTTAAAAAGTTCGAAAGAGAAAATGTTTTTTTACTTAGCCCTATTTGACTACTTAATAAAAAATAAATAAAGCGATTCAGTGGGAGCAGTCCATGTAAAGTAACGCATCATAAACAAGTCAATTCGGAAGAAAATATCAATTATGAAAAAAAAGACGTTCATGCTGGTGTTAAGTTCATCGCTGAAAAAACAGCACAGGATAATACGAGGGGTGCCTTTTATATGTCGGGATTAGAGAACAAAAACAAATTTTAATCATCGAAAATCACTTTATTGTTTTTCAAAATATTCTCCATGAAGATCTATACACTTTTGCATGCGTTTGAACCAATTGTCGAAGCACTTTTGCCACTCTGAATGAGGTACCTCCAAAACATGCATTCTGAATGCCGCAACCGCTTCTTCAGGTGTCGAAAAACGTTGACCTCTCAGTTTGTTTTTTACGTACGGGAATAAAAAGAAGTCGTTCGGTGCCAAGTCAGGACTATACGGCGGATGACCCGCGATCGTATTTTTTGAGCATTTCCTTCGACCAATCGACACGAGCCTGTTTTTGAGCGATTGACAAATTGTGTTTGGATCCCAACAAATTTTTTTGACAGTCAAATGTTTATGCAATATTGAATGTATGCTGGTCCCACTAATGCCTAAGATTGTCTGAATCTCACGATAGGTCACATGACGATCTCGCAATATCAGTTCGCGCACAGCATCAATGGTTTTCGGAACAACAACTGATTTTGGATGACCTTCACGAAATTCGTCTTGGAGTGAACTACGACCACGATTGAATTCACTATACCATCGATAAACACTGGTCCTTGATGGAGCTTCATAGCCAAAAAATGAATTAAGTTCATCCATGCAATGTTGCTGAGTTAATCCACGTCGAAAGTTGTAAAAAATAATCGCACGGAAATGTTCACGATTTAATTCCATTTTTGGACCGAGATGAATCTTTTAAGTTACTGTAAACAACACAAATAGCGCTGGTATTTCAAAACGTTCTGAGTACGTAAAAGCCAAAAGAAAGCGCCAAGGAAACTGTCTAAGTGGGCGACTTCAAATGATCTAATGGTTAACCCGGCCAAGACCGAATTAGTACTGTTCACTAGAAGATGTAGGGTAAGGTACGGTGCATTAGACAGACAGCAATTTCTGTCTGTTTGGGTGCTTCCGAAGATATCAACCCTGCCGGACAAATACTATATGACATTAATCGGGAGAAACTTATCATCTTCCTACACTCGCAACCTCTGAATGCCGTCATCGGAATCCAGCCACCTTCTATTACAGACGAAAAGTTTCAGCTACTTCGACCAAAGTTCGGCCCCAATGCGATCTGGATATTGTAGCATGTTAAACTCCTACTTATCCAGAATCGACTCTGACATACCCAACATGAAAACAAAAGCAGGCAGACAGTATATCTAGCAGGCAAAGCAATGATTTCTATATCTGCTGATTTGTTGCTATGTTGCCCCTTCATATAGGGTAACTTTGCCTTCACGGCAGAGCAGCGCTTGTCGGGTGTTTATGCGGCCTTTTTGGGTGTTTAACCGAACTCCTCCTCCTATTTGTGGCGTACGTCTAGATGTTGTGCCACAAGCGGAGGGACCGACAGTTTCGAGCCGATTCTGAACGGCAGATATTTTTTAAGAGGAGCCTTTTCATTAAAAAAAATTCTCGTAGGTTTGCCATTGCCTGCCTAGGGACGACCGCTATTAGAAAAATGTTTATCTTTAATGCTTCACGCCGCATGATATTAACCACCTTTTCACACGCCCAATCAAAGCTACTCACCTAACACCACTCTCCCTTTAGACCCAAACTGTCAAAACACCACGTGTAGGTGTGTTAGATGAAGACGACCAGTAACTACATCGCGCGGACAGGACTCAGTATGCTGCTACAACAACAACTAGAAGTTATAAAATACCGAATTTTCAGTTACCGTCTGTAGATGAAATAATACTAACCCTATCGAACGAAGCCAAGTATCTTGTCATAATTCTGGACTCAAAGCTGGACTTATTTGGAAAAATAACATCGAAGAAAGGATGAAGAAAGCTTGTAATGCCCTATTTATCTGTAAGAGGACACTTGGCAAAAAATGTGGTCTGAAATCATAAGTTAACCATTGGGTGTATAATACAATCATCAGTCACATTTTGACTTACGAAACTTTCAAGTGGTGCAAGGCAATCTTTCCTAAAGAATCTCATAAAACCATGAGCTTGTGTAGGAATAACAGGTGTGCTCCGATGGAGGCTCCAGGCAGCGCGGGCAGTGATCCTACATATTAAATCCGATGATATATATGTAAAAGGGATAGCGGCCAAATTTGCTGCCAGGACGGCTCATAGTTGGACAGTGAATTGCACTGGATCGGTAGTGCACTCGGAATAAATTGCTCCTTTAGACTCCTATACAGGCACTAATTGACTTACCTCCAGCAAGCTTTACCATTTTTCTTGATAGCCAAGCAGTGATCAAGGCACTGCCCAAAACTGAATCTTAAAAAGCACAAAATGCCTGCTTAGTTTGAACAGATCGACTACCAGCGTCCGCATAGGTATTAATACGGGTCACTGCGCTATTGGCATTCTAGCCAGTATAATGGGTGTACTTAACAATGACTTCTGCAGGAGTTGGGAGGATGAAGAAGAAATTGAGTCGTTACAACACCTCCTCTGTGAATGTCCTGCAATTCAAAGAAGTCGTACCAAATATCTTGGCGATTATTTCTTTAAGGCTCTAGGAAATTTGCAAAATGCCTCTCTGGAGGGATTAGTTACCTTCTTAAAAAGATCCAAGTGGTTTAAGCAACTTAGTTAGGGAATGACATTCAAATGCAGGTATCAAAATGGGCCTTATGCCTACCGCGTGTCTTGTCTTAGACAGGTAATCTGGCTAGCCTAACCTAATCTATGTAATGGAGACATTTATCCAAGGAAAGCAATCTTTTATAAGTGGAGAAGTCTATTAAATCAATCGATTGAGCAATTGACGCGATGTCTTCATACATTACGGGAAAAGTCAAAAGCCTGTTTCGAAAGATTCACATTAAAGAAGAAAAAAAAAAACGCAGAATTAATTGGAGTAGCAGCTATGACCGTTTGGCCAATCTCCTTGATCAGCGGGCGGGTTGCGCTCGAAAGTTTGTGCAAGAAGTGTGTTGAAAAATTGCACGCCTCTTGAGAAGCAACGGCGAGAGTAATAATGAGTTTATGTACTGGATTGCTACGGGAGAAGAAACTTAGATTCATCAATTTAAGTTCATCAACATTTTTTATTAATCTCGATTTCATAAGAATTAATGATTCCTTAAAGTTAATGTGTAACAATTATTTTATTGCATTTAATTTTTATTTTTTAGAAATAAATTGAATTTAGAAAAAAATGAATCATAAAAAATTAAAAATTTATTAATTTAAATGCTTTAAGGGATAAGCTTTATATTTGTGTTAAGTTTTGCGCAAATGGTTGAAAACTGTTCTATCATCGACCCGAGAGCTGATCGCAGATTTCAACATGTCTGTGGTACTCGGTACTTGTCACTTGTAACGGCTTCTGCTTATTGGCTTATTTTCTTATATTTTGCAAAACTTTAAAAAAATTCTAGGTAAGTGTTTTTGAAACGAATTTTCCATTTTTATTTAAGGGGGTAGTATGGTTAATTCGGTGTAAAACAAGCATATTTTTCGAAATTTTTTTGGTCGACACAGTTGATTTATTCAAAATTTTAAAATTACTTCATTATAAAGTCATATTTAAAGAATATTGTGTGAAATTTTCATTGATTTTTATGAAGAAATGAGTTGGTGGCAGCGAATCTTCGCGGACGTCTCATAAAAAAGTTTTATTGCGGTGTCCCTCAGAACTCATTACTGAATCAACTAAAATCAAAAAACCAAATTGATTTCATCAGCTAATAAAGTTTCGCAGTTAACAACGTCGAATTTTTTTTTTTTTTTTAATTTTTTAAAGCGCTTTGAAGTCAAAACACCGATTTTTCATAAAAAAAACTTGAAAACTTTGTTGTTTTAAAATATGACAAAATTAAAAAAAAAAAACTCGACGTCATTACCTCGTGAATAAAGTAAAGAAACAAAAAAACCAAATTTGAAAAGAATCGGTGCAGTAGATATGAATCTACAGTGGACACCGACCGTAAAAAAGGCAAGTGTGAGAAAAACGCGTTTAAAGATTTGTGAAGATTGTGAAATCCGGTTGGAGAGGTAGATACTTAATCCTTTGTGTCTTTGTCAATTTTACTCTAATGCACTTCAAACTTTCACACAATAATCTTAAGATGTTATGGAATAATTTAAAGAAAAAAAAAAAAAAAAAAAATGAAAAAAAAAAAATACCATACTACCCCCTTAATTTCGTGAGGTTATGTTTGGAGCCATGTTTTTAGATATACAAAATCTACTTAGTATTAATTAGTTGTTTTATTTATATTTTATGAAATAATAAAACTATTATTATTCTAATTTTATTTACTTTTATTTTTAAGCGATACGAACTTTTTAAATACAAAATAAATAAAAAACCTGATGCCTTTGGTTAGATTTTTGTGAATAAGACGCGAGCTTCAAATGGTTCGATTACAAGTAAATCTATCGAAAAAAATTACCATATACGAGTATTTAATTTTATATCCCATCGTATTCGTGCACTTTTTGAACTCCTCTCGTATGTTCTTCCACTTCCAGAGCCTGCATGGTAAGCGATTGCCGTGCGCAAATGTTGATTTAGTCACAGCTGCTAATGCTGCTATCACCGCCAATGCGACATACATAACGCCTTTCAGTTGGCACCAGCCACACCTAGTACCCAGTACCTATGCATGGATGAGTGTGTATGTATGTAGACCGCCAGGTGCAGCAGCTGCCCATGTGTCGCGCCATGGCACGGTCTCCTGCGCTTGAGCAGGCGAATGTGCCAAGTGTTAATGTTCTAATGTCTTTTTTGGGGCTTTTTGGGCCATAAAAGTGATATAAATTGTCCTAACCATAATTTGCATATTCATTTTTGGACATCTGCAAGGGATTCATTTATGCTAATATGTGAGGTGGTGCCTTAAATTCTGTGTGCACTTTCGTGTTGCCGGAAACTTTTTCCTTCGGTATGCGATTTCGCCGAACTGTTTATGTTTCAATTACTTTTCTTTGTTTATTTTTCAGTTCAACTCGATTATTGTAGTGGTAGGCTCCTAAGGAATCAGTAAAGATAATAGCATAGAAGTGAAAGTTCTCTACAATTTCATCGGTTGGGTATTGGCGAGCGCAAAGTGAGCTGGTGGCTGTCACGTATCGCAGAATTGAGTGTTTTATCTTGTTAAACTCTAAGAAATGCCATATTAAAGTTTGCAATGTAAACGTAAGTATGGCGTACGTACATATGAGCCATACAGTCAGCGAGCCCAGTTATTTAACGTGAGGCCTGGCTCTTTCGCTCTTGTAAAAATAAATTATTACAGCCGTGGCCTTCGTTTGCTTTGGAACGGTTTTGTGCAGTGACCGTACCGATTATAAAATTTATTTAAAAAATTACTTCGTGTTGTGAATGTCAAAGTGGTCTGCTTCTTTTTTGCTGCTTTGTTTCTTTGTTAACGCTCTCATGGAAATTTTGGCATTAAGAACCACTTTTACAAAAACAAAATATACGTAAATGTTCTTATTGCTCAAGTGCTGTCGCCTTTAATAGATTCGGCTTGCGTTATTGTTTGAGTCTTATTCTTTTCTTGGAAAAACACGAAAAAAAGTTCTTATTTAGTTTTTGTTTTCTTAAAAGATGAAAGTTTTTTCTTAGTTTTATTTCCGCATCATGTTTCCTTCCAAATCAATCTTTTGTTTCAAATTTGAGAAAG
Source organism: Anastrepha fraterculus (assembly GCA_037575425.1). Classification (NCBI taxonomy): domain Eukaryota; kingdom Metazoa; phylum Arthropoda; class Insecta; order Diptera; family Tephritidae; genus Anastrepha; species Anastrepha fraterculus. Next base: position 362,980 of record JAYXIM010040147.1, read on the forward strand.
AAATTGTATTTGAGGCCACCAATTCTTTAGTTTACCGGATCAAGGTTAGATGTATTTAACGGAAGATCATCGAATTGTTCTGAAACTTTTGATAAATCTCCGCAAAATCTCTACTGAAACTTAATTTGAACTTTAAGGTCAAATTATGAATCAGCTTCACTACCTTCACTCTCTTTCTGAACCCCTGAAGACAATAAGAGCCACCAGGCAACTAATTCGGTGGCAATTAGACCCCAGTTGAAGCCCAGCTGGAGATCGAGAACAAATAAATATATTGAACTCGTCGCTTTATATATGTATATTGAACCGCGTCGTCAGTCTGTGCGCAAGAGAGCGGCTGCCCTGGGACTTCCAAAAGTTATTTTGCTTGAAATATTGAGGAAGGTTCTTAGCGCTTAGGATTCAAGCGCTTAAGCCTAATGATCATAATACCCGTAAAAACTTTTGCAAGAAAATATTAGGGCGATTTCGACACTATCTTTTGGGGTGATGACAAAACCCACTATTAAAACATCAACAACCACTTCACAATCCCAAAGTGACGGTTTGGCGCGCATTTCCTTGTGGCTGGACCATATTTTGTGAAAAATCGTCGAGGGCAAGCAATTTCGGTGGACTTATTATTGGTGCATGCCGAACTATTATTTTCTGCCAATAATGAGGGATGATCCTTCCTTCGGTGCACACATATGGCTTAAGCAAGATGTGGCCACAGAGTTATTTCTTTGTTAACATTTCGATAAGCCGTTTCGCTGACATAGACTGGTCTGTGGGGGGTACCTCAAAGGTAAAATCTGTCAACCCAGCCCAATGACCATCGCATCACTAAAAGAATATCGAGAAAGCGGAATATCGAGATACGCCATATAAATTCACGCTAAGTGGGCGAAAATAACTTTGATAGTCCAGTTCGATGTTGAAGAAATCGTCAGGTATCATTCGGACTTCGATATAATCTCTTGTGCTATTGCTTCTACGCGATCAACAGCACGGAAGGAGACTCACTTCTGAAGGACAACGGGCGCAAAACCAGCCGTGAATCGGCGGAAAGAATGTACTGCGATCATAAAACGATTCGCAATCACCTTCATTCAATCGGATTTACCAAAAAATTTGGAGCCTGGGTGCCTCACGAGCTCATCGAAAAAAAAAAACAAAGAAAGTCGCCTCAAATTGCTTCTTAGCATCTCGCCCGCCATCGATCAATACGCGGTCATAAACAGTGCTTTTTCTACCGAATCGTTACGGGCGATGAAAGATGGTGTCTATACACCAATATGAAGTAATGAAAAAAGTGAGTGGCTTCAGGAGATACGTCTAAGCCTAGAGTCAAGTGGGATCTTCATCCAAAGAAGATCTTGATTTATGTTTGGCGGGACTAGGAGGGTATGGTGACCTGGCAAATGCTCGAAAAGAATGCCACGGTCGGCAAAAAGCTCTGCATTACCCAGCTACACCGCGTGAATGAGGCTATTCGGCGAAAAAGACTTGATCGAATGGTCAAACCATATTCCTTCACAAAAACGCAAGCCGAATGTTGCACAAGTCGTCAGAGCCGCATTACAAGAACTCGGTCCTTCAGCATCCGCCGTATTCGCCGGACCTTGCGCCGACCGATTAGCATCTTTTTCGCTCCCTGTCAAACCTTCTGAAGGACGTTACCTTCGATAACAAAGAGGCCCTTAAAAGCTGACTCACTAGACCAGGCAATTTTTGACGGAACGGCATCCACAAATTGATTGAGAGATGAGAAGAGGTTGTAAACAGCATCGGCGAATAGCTAAATGATTTATTTATTGATATAATTATTGTTTTTTTTGTTTAAATACAAGTATTCGGTAAAAACGGTACGAATTTATTCTCCTACCCAATGTATCATATATGTGTAATTGGCGCTTACATCCTTTTTCTGGGTGTTTGGCCGAGCTTCTCCTCCTACTTGGGGTATTGTTCTACATATGGAGGGACTTACAGTTTTAAGTCGATGTTCCACATATAGAAGGCTTTACAGTTTTAAGTCGACTCCGAACGACAAATGGTTTTCATGGGGAGCTTTTTCTAGGCAGAAATACGCTCGAAGTTGTGCCATTGTCTGCGAAGGGCTACCGCTTTTTCAATCATTTTGGTGTTTCATGCACGGAGACTCGAATCTACGCACTTCCGAATGGTAGTCAGTCACGCGCCATCTCTTAGGCCGCCACGCGATGAGACTATTTAAATAAAGCTCGGCATTCCTTTTCGATAGCTCTGAATCGGTGTTAAACTCGATGAATTATATTTATGGGAAAATCTGTAATATTGCTACCGCTGACGAATAGTTGATGAAGCAAGCAAAAAAAAAAAATGTTAAAAAATAAAAAAACACATTATGTTTAACTTTTTAATTGAGTAATTTGTCGAAATTCAAGTATGTCACACTTTAACTAACATAAAATAACAGCAACAACATTATCTGTGTCGGCCCGAATAGAATTCTCAGTTTACTGCATGTGAAGTGATTGCGAGAAGGGCGATTGCTTGCGATTACCTTTTGACCTTGACAGGGTCTGAATCTGCAAAGGGACGCCATTACTCGCATTATAAGTAGTGAAGTGCGTAGTACGCAGATGGGGAAATCCTAGTTCCAATCTACAAATTTTTTTTCTCAACAATATTTAGTTCAGATTTTCCCTGCATTGCTGTTTGTGTTCATGCAATTTTCCAATCCTGAAAACGAAATTGAGTTTATCTAGTAATCACTGCGTTGTTTTTGATTGTAGTTCAATTTTGCAACGTCTAATAAATTTTGCCCTTTAGCCAATCAGCGAATATACACACTCACGCTTTAACGGTACATAATTCCGAATATGGTTTGCAATAAAATTGATTTTAATTACAAGTGATTGGGGATGTGGTTTTTGCTATGAATTTCATTATTTCGCTATTGTAAACCAGCTAGAGGTTGCTGGAGCGAATCTGAACCACAACCAAACGGGAGGTATGTATGTATGTGTGCTATATCTAAAACCCACGCAGTTAATGCGTCTAGCGAAAACATGCAAAGCTGGAAAAATTTATTACAAAATTTGGCTGCAATCAAATTACAAAAATCGGTTAAGTTTCTATACATTCATATATGACGAGTGCTTAATTTTACAAACTGTTGAATTTTGTGGAAATTCTGAAGGCAAAATGTTCTCTATGGAGCATTTACTTGCCCTTAAATATAGATTCGCTAAGTTTTGCGATGCATTCAGATCTGATCAGAGGCCATTGATTGGGAAACTTTACCAATTTTGTTAGGCTGCACTCCAGGATGATAGATTACTAGATTCGGCCAAAAAGCGAAAAGAAATTTTTGTAGGCCACGTAATGGAGGTGATTCGCCAGCCGAAATCTGCACGATCATTTCACATACACACATGAACTATTAGTTCAAAACCCGCGTGATGATTGACAGTCGCTTAAATTTCAAAACGCACCTGGAATATGCTGCGAAGAAGGCTTCGAGTGTGCAGTCCTGTTTGTCGCGAATCATGCCAAACAATGGCGGACCTAGCCACAGCAAAATAATACTATATAGCAGGGTGGTCAGATCGGTTTTTTTTTGTATGCCACACCGATCTGGGCTGATGCACTGAACATAAATAGCTTCACAAAAAAACTGACAGCCGTCTATCGGCTATGTGCTTTGCGGACTATCTGCGGCTTCCGTACCATTTCGGACGATGCTGATATAGCTGGTCTAGACCCCGTAGCCATTTGCAGAGAGCGTATTTAAGGCTATCTGAGCACGACGGTAGAGCAAGTCGTAAAACTATTGCAGAAGAAGAAAGGCGTCGTTCGATCACCCACTTATACCCATCCCTCGACGTGGTTAAAAAGGAACCATGGGGAAACAAACTTCCACCTAACCCAATTCCTTTCAGGGCACGGAATATTTCAAAAATACTTCCATAGATTCGGCCAAGAGAGTTCGCCAAACAGTCCAATCTGCACGGATAGGAAAGAAGACGCTGATCACGTCTTGTTCCAATACCCACGCTATGCTGCTGAAACCTGTAGCATATTAAACGGAGAGAACATTATAGATTTTATGCTAAAATCGGGAAGCGAACTGCGCGCATGTAAAACATATCCACAATGATTTAAGACGCGCGGAGGTTCGTAGGCGAAATAACTAGCAGCCTATGAGCGAGCTAACCAGCCCCGTGATGTAATTCCGTTTTTGGACTGTTCCGAGGGGAGAGTGGTAGACAGTGGAGAGGTGTTTGGTACGTAGGTGCAGTTGTGAGGCTGGAAGTCGTGCATAGTGCTATGCTGGTATAGCAGTACTCATGGGCGTCATCCCGGAAAAAAACACACCCATCCAAACACATATTCACAAGCTCGTCAAATCTGTCTTTATGCTGCTACTAAAACAACAACAACAATTTACTTATTTACTTAGTTGGCATTACAACCGCTTGCCGGTTTTTGCCGAATCTAAAACATTGAACCATCTAGCTCGGTCCTCTGCTTGTTTGCTCTAATTGGTGACACGGAATGCTTTCAGGTTATGCCTCACTTGTTCCTCCCAACGTAGATTAGGTCTCTCTCTTCGTCCTTGTTCACCAACGGGTTTCCTCTCGAGGGAATGCCGTGCCGGAGTAGTTTCGTTCATCCTCGAGACATGGCCAAGCCAGAGCAGCCGTTGTATTTTAATACATTTCACTATGCCCATCTCATCTATCTCAATAAAGCTCATACAGGTCGCTGTTTCATTGGGTACGGAACTCATTCTTACCTACGCGAAAAGGGCCAAAGATTTTTTGGAGAACTGTACTCTCGAAAGCTCCCAGTGCACTTTCATCAGTTGTCGTCATCGTCCAAGCTTTTGTGTTGTATACCAGGGCGAGGATGATTAGGCTTTTGTTCAGCGTTGTTTTGGTTTTTCGAGAGTGAACTCTACTTCTCAAATGCCTACTGAGCCCAAAATAACACCTGTTGGCAAGAATTATCCTTCGTTTAATCTCTAGGCTGACGTAGTTGCGGGTGTTAACACTGGTACCACGCCCCGATTACTGCCACGAATCTCCAATTTTGTTTTGCCTTTATTAATTTTAATTTTTGAAACTTTAGACCGGTAGGTTAAAATTGTATACTTGAAAATGTATTTAATTAAAATTTTTGCAAATTTGGAAATGCAGCCTTCGATTTTCACTCAAAAATTTCAGTTGTTCTTTTAAATATTGAATCCTGTATTTTAAATTTGAATACGCATCTTGTTATTGCGGTTTTTCAGCCCAAGGAGCACTTCTTTGTTAAAAGCCGCGTTTACAGTGCTTCCTGGAGGTACAAACTCTTTGTGGACGATGCCTCGAGAGTCGAAAAAGATGATCAGCATGGTTTTGACCTTGGATTTCGACATGCGCGCCTTTTTGGGTCGTGAACGACTTGTGCCATCGTTTTGCCTGGGCACTGGACAGAGATTGGTCCCCGTAAGTCTCCTTGAGTAGCCCAATGGTTTCGGTACTCTTTTTGTTTAGCTTTACGCAAAATTTGATCGAGTAACGTTGCTCCAACGATCGCTGCATTTTCGCCACTGCAAACTCCTAGCACACTTCTAAAAAAAGCTTTCACGCGCGGAGCGCTGTTGACGGCACCGCTGTTGCCCGCGAATTGGGACCGTTTTCTAGTGGAAGGTCCAGTTGATCACTTGGCACACGCTCAACGGGGGAAGACTCATTACTTTTCAATCAAACCCTGTACTCCAAATGGAAGTCACGCATCAATCCATTCGGCTTCGGCGGTCGAATTGTTATTAATACTGAGCCTTAAATTATAAATTTTTTTCAGCTGTGCTGTTTAAAATGTACACTTCTACTTTTTAATTTATTTTAAAGTCTAAATTTTTAAGCTCTCTTAAGTGTGTACATTTTAGTTTCTGATATTAAGTATTTAGTTCTTAGTATTCAATTTTTAATTTTTAATTTTCTGTTTTTATTTGTTATGTTCTGATTTTTTATTTAAAAATTAAAATTTTTTCTAAGAAATCTCAATTCACATGTCAGTGTAGAAAGAAGTATTTGAGGGTTTAAGGTTAGTCAGAATACAAAAACTGGATTGCTTTTGCATTTTCTCAAAGTATAATATCTTAGAAATATTGTGAGAAAATTTAAAGTGAATCCGAGAAATGCTTTTTGAGTTATTCAACAATTAGCCCCGGAATCGATAGCAAAACTTTAAATGCGTTTTTCTCAGAACTATGTTTTTTGAACTGGTGATCTACCGCTTGGTAGATTTCATTAAAATTTATACTGCTTTTGAAAAACATAAAAAACTCGTGGCTGAACGGAGGACTTTCTTCTCAAAAATTTCGGTTTTTTTAAACTATTAATTGAAAATCTGAAAAAATATTTCCTTGGGCCGCCATATTGTTAATTTGGAAAAAAGGCTTCGATCAGGCACAGGATTATCTATTAGTAAAACTAATCCTTCCCGGTTGATTTTAGATGAATCCCCAAGGGCTGGTGATGATCACCGCAAGGGACTGCTGGGCTCCACACAAACAGCGATAATTTCTATAATTATTAAGTTTTTTTTTTTTGAAAGTTTCCTTAAGCCAACTGGAAACATAATGTATTAATGCTGTGTTTTATTTAAAAACAATTATTCATTTTCAATTCTCTATTTTCCATATAGATTATTAAGTTTTGGTAGCAAATTTTTTATCTCGACGTTTAAATTTCCAGTTTTTAGCAAGCGAAATTCATATAAGGTTCTGTTATCTAGCAACAGCAGTTGATTTGTTTTTTATCTTTTGTTTTTGTAGTTTCTCTGTTTCTTTGTTATACGGCGGCTGCCGTAGCCGAATAGGTTGGAGCGTGACTATCATTTGGCAGTGCTCGCTTGCAAAGTCAAGTGCACGCAGCACCAAAATGATAGATAAAGGTTTTTCTGAGAGCAGTCGCCTTTCAGCAGGCAATGGCAAACCTCCGAGTGTATTTCTGTCATGAAAAAACTCCTCGCAAAGAAATAAACGATTTGCCGTTCGTAGTCAGCATAAAACTGTAGCTCCCTCCATTGGTGGAACAACAACAAGATGCACAATTCAACGAGGAGGAAGATCTCGGCTAAACACTAAATAAAGATGGTGTAAATGCCAATTATTGCTATTATTGTTATATTAGCTTTGTCTGTTTACATGCGGATTGCAATTTTGATATTAAAACTACCAAATTATAAAACCAAAATAAAGGGTTTTCCAAAAACAGGTGTTATTTAAATATATAAAAAGCTATCGAAAAATTATTAACAATTTTTTATGGCCAGAATTGGATGGTATTGATCTGGACAATGTTTATTTTCAACAAGACGGCGCTACAAACCACACAAGCAACGAAACAATTGCTCTTTTACGGGAAAAGTTTCCAGACCGTGTTATCTCTCGAGGGGGGTTCACAATTGGCCACCGAGATCTTGTGATTTAACATTTTGTGACTTTTTCTTTGTAGCCACGTGAAAGAGAAGGTCTACGCTCACAGCTAAGGGTCGGTTCAAGACCTCAAAGATGGAGATCGTGAGGCTATCGAAGACATACTTTGCATATCGGTTATGGATAATTTCATGAAAAGGATATTAACTATTAACGGCATACCTTCCTCTTTATAATGAAATAAACATCCGATCATTTATATTAAAAAATAGCATATTTCTTTAAATATCAAAATAACACCTCTGTTTGGAAAACCCTTTATTATTTCTTTAAATATTTTTGTTGGTTTTTAGTTTTTGGTTTGAAATTTCAAATTTTCAGTGCCCAGCTTTAATTTTTCAATTCAATTTTTGCAATTTGTAGTTTTAAATTTTCAAGATCTACTTTTTTACTTTGTTGAATGCGAAAATTTCCCACTTAATTTTAATGCGGAATTTTCAACTTCGAACAGTCCAATTTTCAATTTTTGTATCTCATATTTCGATATTCAATTTTTTATTTTAAATTAGCAGATTTCAATGACTAGTTTTCAATCCCCAATTTTTGTTGGCTTTGGGGAAGTCAAAAATTTGCTTTTCTATTTTAAAGCGGAATGTTAAATTTCGAACGTTCAGTTTCAATTTTAAATCCGCAATTTTTGGATGTTAGCTTTAATTAAGCAATTTTCAATATTTAACTCTTAATTTTATATTTTCAATTAATTCCGAGTTTCAGTTCCGAATCCTTTATTTTGAATTTTAAACTTCTGTCTGTTTGTCGGTTCGTTCGAGTTTTATTTTTATTTTTTTTTATAATTTTTAATACTTTTATTTTTTTATATATTTTTTTCTTAGACTAACAATTCTTAGACATTCTTAATTCATTCATTCTTCAGAACAATAGCCTTGAAATACTATAATATATTTTAGACTTTTGAAAAAATTTAGCAGTTTACCAATTTCCTCCCGGGTTTTTACTTTACGCCCTCAAGCACAAATTCGCATTTGCATTTTATTGCTGGTGGCTGCTCTGAAATCCAATTTCTGCTATTATTACATTTCATTTGATAGGTTTGGTTTTAATTTTGTTGCTTTTCAAAACTTGGAAACCAATTTTTACAACTTTATTTTGTACCTTTTGTGCAATTTCTGGTATTATTAAAAAAATATAATTAAAAAATGTTAAAGACTCTACACTTAAATACATTCTATCACAAAAGTACCGGGAATTGTTCAATAAAACGCAAAAAAAAAAAAATAGTTTAATCATCAAAATTTATTTTGTCGCCTTTATTCGAAGCAGTACACATATTCCAACAATTAGTCATAGTATCAAAGCACCTTTTAAACGCGTTCGAGGAGATCTTCTTCAGCTCCTTCAGCGAATTCTCCTTAATGGTTTCTATCGACTCAATGCGGCGTCCGCGGGGTGACAATTTTAGTTTTGGGAAAAGGAAAAAGTCAGAGGAGGCTAAACCCGGTGAAAACGGTGGTTGTTCGATGTTATTTGTTGAGTTTTTCGACTAAAAAGTGTTCACAATGTGAGCCTTGTGGGACGGTGCGTTATCATGGTGCAAGATCTATCAATTTTCTCTCCTCAAATTGATCCGTTTCCTTTGCACATTCTCTTTCACACATCGCATAACTTCTAAATAATATTCTTTATGTATCGTATAATGATTTGGAATTAATTCCGAGCACCTTGATAATCAAAGAAAGCTACTCGCTTTCACTTTCACTTTCAACCGACTTTGACGTGGTTTTTTGGGTGCCGGCTCATGTGGACATCGCCATTCAGCCACCTATTGACTGGTTTGCATGCCAAACTCATATACGCACGTCTCATCACCTGTTATGATGCGCTGGATAATCGTTGGGTCCGAATTCACTTGCTCAAGCATGTCTTCAGCCATCTTCTTCCGATTAGTTTTTTGAAAGAAATTCAACTCTCTTGGAACTAGTCGAGCAGCCTAACTGCTGATGTAAAATTCTACGAATTTATTCGTGAGACACGCTAAGATCACGAGCTAGCTCCTTCAAACTTAAGTGATGATTTTCCAGCACGATTTCCTTGACTTTGTCGACGTTTTCAGCCATCGAAGAAGTTGATGGGCGACCAGATCGGCGCAAATCTTCCACAACTTCTCGGCCCTCTGCAAAAGCCTTAAGCCGAAAGTCTCTCGTAGACCCGTGTTTTCGATGAAGCACACTCGTAACATAACATAACATAACATAACATAACATAACATAACATAACATAACATAACATAACATAACATAACATAACATAATATAACATAACATAACATAACATAACATAACATAACATAACATAACATAACATAACATAACATAACATAACATAACATAGCATAGCATAACATAACATAACATAACATAACATAACATAACATAACATAACATAACATAGCATAGCATAACATAACATAACATAACATAACATAACATAGCATAGCATAACATAACATAACATAACATAACATAACATAACATAACATAACATAACATAACATAACATAACATAACATAACATAACGTAACATAACATAACATAACATTTTGTAACATTTTCAACGATTCGGCACACGAAATCGCGCCCAAAACGCAAAATTCAAGACAAATTCTTTGCTCGATACTTATATCCATAGTGAAAATCGCAGACACACCTGCGGTTGACTGATACAATTAAATGCCAAAATCAAGCTAATTGACAGATTATGCTTAAACTCTGCGACACTATAGAGGTCAGTTGTACCAACATTCCAGCAAAAAAATTTGGACATTTGTATGTGTAACGCGCGCTTATTAAATGAACAATTCCTGATATTTTTTGACAGAATGTATATGCATATTGTTGGTGTTGTTGCTGACATTTTAGTTTAATCGGATATACGCGAATTCTGTGAATATTACCACTGGCTTTGTCATAATAATTTATGATTATTACACCAACACCAAGTACACCAAACTAAACGTTAACCAGCAGTCATAAACGAATGCAATAAGGCTGTGGGGTATGATTTTGTTCCACTTCATTGCGGTGAGTTTTTATGAATATTTATGCATTTGCCAAATGAAATTTTAATGCATATTTTATGTTCGTATGTGTGGTGGATGCAAATTGATAGTTGCAGTTTTCAAATCAACCGATTGATGTCTAAACCCTCAATATCGACAGATGACAATTTTCAATGGATTTTATACGAATAATTTTAATTCAATGGCTTGCGTGGCGAAGTTCTTTTATTCTTATTTTTTTTTGCTAAAAACTATAACTCGAATGGTGTTATATTTTATTGCGCATGCTAATGTATGTATTTTGCATAAATATGAGAAGCGGTAAATTTATTGAAAACTAATTAAATTCTATTAGCGGAATTGTGTGAATGCAATGGCAATGCTGCAAATTTGTTCAACACAGAAAAAGCCATTTAAGGAGCAGAGGTGGTTGCCGTGGCGTGGCGTGTGCGCACACTAGCAGGCTTAGGTGGCTTAATTGAAATTTATATTGAACCGCAAAAGCGTAGGCATTAAATGCTTAGCGTGTAAATTCATGTACTTAATTAGATTATATATTTACACACATAAGGGGTGCTTGCCTTGTAGAGGGTGAAAATTGCAAAATGATTAGTTTTAATCAAAAATGTTCATTCTTTTTTTTATTAAAATTATGTTTTTGAATACATACAAGGTGGCGCAAAATTAGTCACTCTATTGGAAGATTAAAGTAATGGAAAACGTTTTTTTTAATAGCCAGTGTAATTCTGCCAAGAAAAAATATTCTCATAAATACCATTAGTCATTCGGAGTCGGCTTAAAACTGTATAACACCAACAAAGTCGCACACCACAAATAGGAGGAGGACTAACAGAAGTGTACGCGCCGGTTATTTATTTACTACTGGGCACAGGAATAAGTTTCCGCCCTTTCTCAGCCAAAGTTAGGAATTATTTGAACATTGGAAGCCACAACTTACTCCATCTCTCATGCAGCGTACGGATATCCCTGATGAAAAACTCGAGTTCTTTTGACTTGATCCATTCCTTGAGCCAGTTTGCGATGCTCTCGTATGAAGTGAGCCGCGCTCCTATAAGGGCTGATTGCATTGATCGAAAAAGATGGTAATCTGAAGATGCAATGTCTGGGAAATACGGCGGGTTGGGCCAGATTTCCCAATTCAGTACCTCTAAATATTTCTGGACCGATTTAGCAACGTATGGTCTGGCGTTGACATGCAGCAAAATTAGTTTGCCATGTTTACCATACTATTCCGACCACTTTTCTTTACGCGCTCGATTCAAACGCTTTAGCTGCAGTCGTTAACGATCGCAGGTGATGGTTTCAGATGGCTTAAGGGTGACAGGTACATAATCGATGACATCCTTCTGATCCCACCTGATGCACAATATAACTTTTGAAGTAAGAAGCATTTTTTTCGATGTCGATGGACCTGGTGCACCTGGCAGGGTTTAACTTTTTCGACGTTTAGGGTTATCATAATAGATCCATTTTTCATGACCAGTGACGATGCGATGCAGAAAACCTTTTCTTCTCTGCCGTTCAAGAAGCATCTCACCAAACGTCTCTCGATATCCCTCTTCTTCAATTGATGTGGCATCCAGTTACCTGCTTTCTGGACCATTGCCATCGCGTGAAAACGTTTACCGACGGTTGATCTGTCAAGATCCAACTCCTTAGACACATCATCAAGGGTTCGACATGCGTCTTCATCCAATAATTGTTGTAGTTGTGTATCTGCGATCTTAATTACTTCATTTCCTTCGCGCTATGCATTACTTACGTCGAAATTGCCACTTTGGATGCGGTGAAACCACTCTTTACAAGTTGTATTTGATGGAGCGTGATTACCGTAAATATTGATAAATATACGACAATTTTCAGCTGCAGTTTTCTTTAAAAGGTAATAATGAAGCATGACTTCCCGCAAATGCGTTTTTTTCGGGACGAATGTAGACATTTTTGACGTCAGATAAAAAAAGGATGTTTACGCTTCAACCGAGTGTCCACTACTGCGATCGAAGCCTCACATATACACCTTCAAATCACCAGTATATTACTTGAGCGAACAGAAAAATAGTATCAACAGCGACTCCTCTTTTACGAGGGTTGAAACTTATTCCTATAGGCAATATTTCATTGGAAGATTTATAATTTTTACACATGGCATCGCACATCAATCGTATTTGACAGTTGTGAACTAGACAGTCTGCAGTCAACAAACAGACAAGAAATGCGGCGCGTAAAGATCACAATAAAGATTACCATAATTCAAAATCATTTTTTTTTTTGGTATTTAGTAAAAAATTTAAAATTGCATGATTAATTTTGCGCCACCTTGTATATTTATTTTGTGCTGTGGTTTTCTATGCCTCCGCGAAGGTCTAATATGCAACATCTAATTAAAAAAAAAAAATGCCACTCATATACAGCCATCACCTTCACTTTTACTTCAAGCGCGAAAAATTCTTCTTACAAATTTTTTCCTACCGGAGGAGTAGATATACTAATACCTCACATCAGTTTAAACCATGCTTGAGGTCGCCAGCAGACCGCAATTGGTGAACGTTTTGCACTTTATCCGGAATCATCTTCAGTTCTTTCAACACAACTCGACACAACGAACATCTGCTGCTGCAACCTAGTGCGAATCATTGTCTCGCAGAAGTTTTTGAACACTCGCGGAGGTTTTCGGTCACAGCAGCCAAATTAGTAGTTAAAGGTCCGCCTCTTCTTACGACGTCTCTACTGAACACAAAAAGCACAAAACTAAGCACATGGGTGAACGGCGACCAAGAAAACTACGGTGAGACGCACATTGTGTAAGAACAGCAGAAATCGGTTGAAATTAAATGAAAGTATTGTGGACCTTAGCACGCGATATATTCTCTTGAACTGGTATCTTAATATAATTTGGGTAAGCGATTAAACTTTCGGTGAAATTTGTTTAGAAAATGACGCGTCTGCGTTCCATTACATACATATACGAGTATGTATGGGCAGCGCTCGGTTGAAAAGGCGATTAATGGGGCTCAGCCTAACGAGCCTTCTTTGCTTTACAAAAGCACTTAGTAAGGCTTCAGAGACTTTGCCAAAATGGGAGAAGTAGTTGATCTGCTATGTGAACTATGGTACTATTTGAACTGCTTGTCGTAAAGAGGGAAACATGGATAACCTAGATGGAGCCTGCGGTTGTGATACGCTTTCAATTTCTAAGTAGGTAGGTAGGTGAAATGTTTGAAGTACCAGTCTGGCATTCCCAAAGTACTTTTTTGATACCATTATGAGACCTCCAACAAGCAGATATCTACAGCCAGCCAGAGCTGTTGATATAATCGAGAAGACTGATGGGATTTAGGCTGGAGCACTGCCCCAAGCTGTTGGAGAAAGGAGCACCCAGTGACCTTAATCGTCTAGCGGCCTGAGTCTGGAAATTGAATGGCGTGGTGTTTCCAGGATTATCTGCGTTCTCCGTCCGTGACCAAAGGGGTTTCGAGATGGCACACGAAAAAATGGAGCTCCATATCTTGTGCGCTTTCTTGAGAAATAAGTTGTGCATTCCCCTTTAACAACAGTCAGGGAGATGCAAATGACTGGGTAGGACATCTCTGAGACCTAACAAACTCATCAGCAAATTCATTTTGCTCTATGCTCCTATGTCCTGGAACCCAGATCAGAGAAATGCTACCTGCACACCCAAGAGATATGGTCTGCTGCTAACAGAAGTTGACTAGTTTCGATCTGCAGCATCGTGTTGTCAGAGCTTTGATCGTGGCTTGATTATAATAAACAAATTTTACTATCTCCCTCGCTCCCATGTTTCCTAAGCATTTTGCATGCCTGTAGGGCCGCAAAGGCCAGAAAAACTGTAGCAGTATTCGGGAATTTTAAGGAAATAGATAAATTGTGTAAAGAAGACCCCTGCTCTGACTTCCGATTACATCTTGGATCCGTCAGTGAAGGCTGAGATACCAGGATCGGCTCAGATCTTCCCCTCGCTCCATCCTGTCTACTTGGGAGTATTGCCCTGACACGACCCTCAAACTCCAGTTTGTGGATAGAGAGAACTGAACGATGTTTAGTAGAATGCTGTGTTAGTGTACCATGACAGACTGCCTCCAGAGGTCCACCTCCTTTAACCTGATTGCACTTTAAGCAGCGATAGAAATAACGTAATTGTCGATGGGAAGTAAGTGCAAAAAGGCGTTCAGGGCAGTACAGAGATAAGTCCTATTGCTCCGATGATGCCAATACCAGCAGCCCTTTGCACCCTCCCCAGTTTAGTGATATTATAAATACATATATTATATTATATATATATAACCTCCAATAGTTTATATTATAGTATATTGTCATATTATAGCTCTCCCGAAGTGCTTGTCCCCCAAACTAGGTATCCACATCGCAATCTCTAAATAAAATACAAAAATCTGATAAATTTCTACCCCAACGTCATTAAATAGGTTCATGTTTTACACAGACATTTTTTTTGTCTAGACAATCACTATACAATCCGACTATTTACTAAAACGGAGCTTAAATAACTTTTGCAAAAAAATATGAGGACACATTTTAATCGGAATACTCCGCTTCAGACTCAATTCACCGATTGTCACGCGCTAAAAGGAGAAAGAGCTCAATGTCTCGTCCACGGGTTGGTGCTTCCGTTTGTCAATGCCATCATTTCAGATACGCGCTGGGTCATAATGATTTTAGGAAGCCACTTTCAGACTGGCCTACTCATTGGTTAATAGTTAAAAAGCGATCTTTCGTCAGAAGATTGGCCACAATTGCCACACCAAGGATCAATTTCTTCTTGCCCTAAAATTTCTTCTACTCGATAATCTATTCATGATGTTTATGAGGATTTTAGTTGGGCTATTGCGCCATTTTCCCTTTTATTTCTTTGTGTGAACTAAATCTAAATGGAATCTTTCAGGCACATGAGTATTTCGGATATTCTTTATATCTTATATTTATATTATATTATATTTGTCGGTTAAAATTTTCGCGACTTTTTCACTGCAATTTGATTCCCCTGATTCCCCAATAACTTGAATTTAACTTTACCAGCTGATATCAGCTTTGAATATCTTCTACCATTAAAATTTATTTTACTCCAAATAAAAACACCCTACATTTACATACTGAACTATCCATAACTTACATACATTCATATAAATAAATGCCTTCCTACTCGTATATGCGTTCTCAGTGTGTGTGTGTGTGTGCGCGCCTGTCTTTGCGGTGCCGTTGTCAACTACCGCAATTGTTAGTGTTGCTAATACGCACTGCACACAGCCACATGCATTCATGTCGTACACATTGTAGAGTTTTTTGCTGGTCGACTTTGGAAATTTGCTTTCCGCTTGGAAAATTGTGCTAAACAATTTGCATTGGCATTTAGGTCAAATAGACTCAGTTTAAATGGTCTGTGCTGTTTACTCACGTGTTGTTGCTGCAATCGGCTGTGTGTGTGTGCTTTAAATATATTTACTTTTGTTGCTGATATCCTTGGTCGACACATAAAAGTAGGTAACGTTGGGAGTCGTTTCATCTAACTTATCGACATTTTATTATTTTTTGTCCTGCAACTAAGTCTGAAAAATTACTCGAAAAATAATAATCAAGTATATCTACACTGATGCATGCAAATATACGCATACAGCTATTGACATTGAAATGAGAACACTTAGAAACTAATATATTTAATTTGGTTTTTGTGGACAATTGTTTGGGATATCGCTTTTTAATAAGTGTTTTAAGAAAGAAATATTCTGTGGTATGCCGGCAGTCGTCGTAGCCGAATGCGTTTACGCTTAACTTCCATACGGTTAGTCTCGGATCCACTAACCCTCTTGCTTATGAAAAACAGAACATATTTTTTAATAACTGTTTTCTCTCTACAAGCCATGACAAACTTCTGAATATTATATTTCGGCCATGAAAGAATGCCCGCTAAAAGCCATAGTCCGTTCGGAGGCGGCCACCAAGACAAACACCAAAATTGGAGGCGACTCTCATGCGTCTTTTCTATTATTTCTACATTTGTTTAAGTATTTCTTAGTACTTAGCAAATTTCTTTTCTATTTTTTAACAGTCTGAAGGACTGAAAAGACATGCTAAGATTAATTCTTTTTTAGCCGTCGGCACCACTGTATAATTTGAAAGAGAACTCTATAGACCACAATATGCTAAAAATATCCGGATTGTAGACGGAAAGGTCAGACGCCATGCAAAGTTAGTCCACTTACAACCACAAACATCAACATTGACAAATATGAAACGAAGGGATGCCTGCAGACTCACGGCAGAGATAACTTGCTTCTGGCCCATAGGAGAACAGGCAGCCAAAAAGGGCATCTCTTTCAATATATACTGCCATATTTGTAATCAAACGGAGAAAAAGAAAACTATCTTCAACTTACGCTGTGAATATTCTGCCCTATGGAAAGCGAGGATGTTAACTCTGCGCAAACCGCTTTTTGATAACCTTGAAGAGCTGGCCGGTATAGACGTAAACAGCCTTATAAGGTTTCTCAATTGCGCAGATAGGATATAATCGTGGAGGAATATCCGTTAAACTTGTTGGTAGTGAGGATGTGGCAAAACAAAAAATAGTGCGGAAGCACTAATAGGATTCTTGGTTAATCACCACCTCAACCTATCAAACAATCAATAAACCATATTGAACTCTTCATCCGTCGGCACTTATTAAGATAAAGAATTGCTCGCCTTGAGCTACCAATTCATTTCTATACTAACCGTTCCATGGTCGAACCTAGCACTGGGAATGTGCTTTTTCTGATTAACTGGCGATCAGAGGTCCCTCCGCTGCCTCCTTTTGGGGTGTCACCACACTTTCAAGACGAGTAAGCCATCATTTTTTTTAGTTAATCGTCCTGTTATTTTAGTTCTTTACCTAGGGTCTTTCACAACCAAGTCGTGACTGTTGAAGAAAACTCAGAACTCCTGTGTTTACGGTCATTTAAATATGCCGGTAGTTTGAAAGTGTGTCTTAATAATATCAAACTTGATGTGTGTCTTAATAATATCAAACTTGATGTTATTACTACCAGCTTTAATTCAGCTTCGCATCAAAGATGGTTTACGCTGTCAAGCGGTCAAATCACTAAACGCAACTAGTTTGAATGTAAGCTACTTGCACCCGATCTATTAGCGAATTTTAAGATTGCTGTTTCGAGGATTGCTCCATTCTTACTTGGCTTTGATGTCTTCACGCTCGAACTAAAATTATTAAAATGCATAGACAACTCTCTGCGTAGACGCTCAGCTCTAATATTCAGAGGAGGATCATTCTGGTAGCGCCTGGACTTAACTCTCTGAAGGTTTTCATCTACAAAAGCATCTACAACAATCTCAAATTTACAAAGCTCTGCTTTGTTTTGACATAGTCATCCGGACACTGCGGTGTTCGGCAGCCGGTTAGTTGTTATTTTTGTTTACCATTTTCTACTAATCTAATTGTGTTTTCACCATTTCAACTAAAAATTAAAGCCAGCCTGAGCCTACGGTTGTAATCAAATAAAGAGGCGGTACACTCGCGTATCGGCACCCACGTCACTGTTGACAGTTATGATTTCGAGGTTTTAAGAGGCTTCGTTTATCTAGGAACCGGGATTAACACCCATAAACAACGTGGGCATTGAAATTCGACGAAAACTCTCTCATGCTAACAAGTGCTTCTTTGGACTAAGTAGGAAACTGAGTAGTAAAGTCTTCTCTCGACGAACAAAACTAACGCTTGAACGATGACAATGTGCGACGAGGCGTCCCTTGGTGTGTTTGAGAAAGTGTGGACCTTGGCACGTTAGCTAAGGCGAGTTTCGTTGGCGATGGTATAATGAGTTGTATGAGCTCTGAAAGTATTTGATGCGGTAACAGCTGATGGTAGCAGAGGAAGAGGAATGCATTCAAAAGATCAGGTGGTGAAGGACTTTCCAACGGGCGCTAATTACCACGAGAAAGAAACGACTGGCACGCTTTATTAAACTCGGCCAAAATCGCTTAAGCGGTTATTGCGCCAATTAAAAAGAAGAAAACTCAAGTCTGTGGTAAGAAAAGCTCCTACAAACCATTAGGATTTCATCCTGCCTGGCTGTTCTTAAATAGGACACTCTGCCGTTAGAGAAAATGTAGAGTTTTAAATCACTAGAAACAAATGTTTATACATATAACTCAGACTGTGCCAAATTTTAGTGTTCTGCAACAAATGTTCTGTCTCTTTTTTTACTCAGGAGAGTTATCTTTTTCGGTGTTCGAGTTGTGAAGTGAGCAGATGCCCGACATTCTTGTCGGGTAGCTTTCTTGGTAAGTTTCATTCATCGTGTTTTACCAAGGATGATAGATTAGCAGGCTTGGCTTTCAGCTATGATGATCAACGAAATTGAGCAAGTAACTTCGGCTACCACGTTATCGGGAACTCGGCAGCTGAATTTTATGCGATCTTTTCACATACATCTCGTCCGATCAGTCGGGACAGTCAGACAAGAACGAAGTGTCATGGGGTAATTTTTTCGTATATCATTAACACAAGCTAAATTTTGTTGATTACATTCCAAGTGACATCGACCCATCATCATTTTCTGTTAAATTCACTCAGAGCCGAATAACGGCCTGCTAAATTCGTACATCACCAACACAATCTTAGTTTTTTCATAAACAAACCGCTGTCACCACCCCGGTTACATCAGCTAATCAGCTGATCCTTTCAAATTCGCTGAGTGTCGGTTGTCTTTTGACCACACCGTCAGAAATTATTTCAACATGGTTTTCTCCTATTTTCCTTGGGATTCTATTAAGCGATCCTTTATTCATTTTTATAGTTCTTTTCACAGCTCCTCAGTCTCCTTTTCTGTAAAGAAGCACAAACTTGATATGATTTACCTGAAAAAAAAAAAAAATATTCGTCGTCTCCCGAATACTCAAATTTTCTGTGCGTAAATTGAAAATTTCGTTATTTTCCGTGCTAAAGGTTTTTATGAATTTTCGTTACACTTCTAAAAGTTTGAAGAAACAAAATTATGTGAAATGGTTAATTTTTTTGCTGAACCTGCCCAGTGTCCGTAACTGTATAAGAAGTGAAGTTTTAGACATACAGGCATACATGACAAGTTTCCTAAATGTGTGGAAGTGGTCTAATGAAAATGCGTACATAAGTACTTGTGTGTGTGTGTATTTTATTCTGTGCGACTTAGTCTTTGCCAGAATTTGCATTTAAAATAGTTTTCTACTATTAAATTTTGTATTAAAATGTGGTGCAGTTCTATCGACTTTCGCATTCTTTTCAACATTTTCGAACAAATATAAACACATACCATCGGTACACCTACACGTTTTTCTATCCTTACATACACACACACACACACATATATGTATGTATGCATGTGTGTACATACTCCTATCTATATTTTCGTTGGTTAAATTTAAGTGGAATTATACTTATTTGTTTGTGGTGCTGTGTGTGCCTCGTCCGTCTCACTTTAACAATTTTATGTCGAAATTCCCTTGTTGTATGACCACAGCTGTGGAGTTCCTTAATTTAGTTAGAAACTATTGTGCAACCCATGTCAGTGTGATTATCGTAGCCACCAGTTGCTTCTGGCTCATGGTAGAGCTGGTAGAGCAGTAATGGACGATGATGGATGCTTTGGTCAGGAGCAGACACTTACGGCGATTTTAATGCTTTCTTTAAGTTTTACATCAACATATTTTAGGTAATGAAAATAATTTGGAGCAAACTGAAAGTACACAAGCAAACTGAAGTAAATACGTAGCTGTAGTAAAGAGTATTTGATGTGTGGCACAATAAATTGAAATATGTGTGGGATAAAATTCAATCAACAAAATCCAACTGGGTTCGTAGCCTTCTCTAGGCTTGCAAAATATTGCTTTATTATTTCTCTCCTTTATGTGCCTCTGTAGCGAGATAAGTAGTTCATACTTCCAGGCCAGTGGGCAACTCTGAAAGTAATTAAAGTTTGGTGTAGTGGGAATAGTCGAACCAACCGAAAGACAATTTTCCTTCAGAGGCCAAACTTTGTATTCTATCATCCTTTGTTGGACACATTCAGTGAGGCCAAGTCCATTTTCAACTGATATTTTCAACGAAATGGAGGTCCGCTCCTTGCTCTTGGGCCACCAACTGGTATCTTCTTCTACTTCTTAATTGGCGCAATTACCACTTACGCGATTTTGGCCGAGTTTAATAAAGCGCGCCAGTCGTTTCTTTCTCGTGCTAACTGGCGCCTATTGGACACACCAAGTGAAGCCAAGTCCTTCTCCACCTGATCTTTCAAACGCAGAGGAGGCCGCCCTCTTCCTCTGCTACCACCAGCTGGCACCGCATCGCATGCTTTCAGAGCCGGAGCGTTTGTATCCATTCGGACGAGATGACTCAGTCGACGTCGCCGCTAGATCTTTATTCGCTGAGCTATGTCTATGCCGTCGTAAAGCTCATTCAGCACATTGTTGTATCGTCTACGATACTCGCCGTCACCAACGTGGAATCGTCTAAAAATCTTACGCAGAATTTTAGTTTTACTAATAGATAATCTTGTGCCTGATTGAAGCTGTTTTTGATTCCAAAATTAATGATAGCCTCAGGAAATATTTTTCAGATTTTCGAGAAAAAACCGACAATCAATTGTTTAAAAAAAATCGAAACTTTAAAGAAAAATCCGTCAATCAGGAACGAGTTTTTCAAAAGCAGTATAAATTTCATTGGAATCTGCCAAGCGGTTTTTAAGTTACAGTGATCACCAGTTCAAAAAATATAGTTTTGAGAAAAATGCTTTTATAGTTTTTCTATCGATTTATGAGAGTTATACGAATTATTTAATTACTTACACTGTGCCATCTACTCCTGCGCCATATAATAGTTCTTCAGCCGTCAAAGCAGCTTCGAGTGTTATCGTTAGCGCGCTTATCTGCCACTTTTATACGTGCTGCATCCATTTTTCAGCATACGAACGCTTCGGAGCGCCCGGATTTACTTAAAATTTTCACACAATATTTTTCAGATATTATACTTTAAGAAAATGCAAAAAAAAAAATCCTATTTTCGTTTTTTTAATTCCGACTACCCCTTTAAGAAAATCCTTTTTTTTGAAAATTCTGACTACCCCTAACTCCTTAAATAAATTTCTCACAAACATATCAGTGCTTCTACTAAAACGCAAAAAATCCATGCGAAGCCTTCAAGACAAATAAATAAATGAACGTATTTCAATAAAAGTGAACACAACAAATATATTCAAGCGTCAAAAGTACCATTACGGCTCCGTACTCGATAAAACCTATGCGTATGGTTGCCAACGCTTCGTTTCGTAAGTATTTTTCAACGGCTGTATTATATGAGGCTGCAAAAGAGATCGATGATTTATCTTCTATGTAAATAAAAAATGGAAACGTGTCCGGTGTATTCCACAATTAGAAAAAAACTTAATTTCTTAAACCCTTCTCCTATGTTAGGAAAAAATTACACATATAGTGTTTTGGGTCAATTTGACCCACTTATAAAAACTCCACTAATAACACTATTTTATTGAAAGAATTCATTTTTTTTTTATTTGAATCAAGTTAAGTGCATGTCAATTGTAGAAAATAGTTGAGATATGTATGTTTTAACGGCAATTTTATAAACTAAGCTGCTATGTTCCTTGCAAACAAATTTTTGGCACGTACTGCAAACAGCTGAATATTTGTTCGAATTTTTTGTATGATGACAGAAGAAACATCGCTGTCGTTTTTTGGTGGATTCATTTCAGGCAGAAATATTAGAAGTAGACGCTTCTTCGGCAGATTTGGAGTTTTCTTGAATATTTTTTACTATATTCTTAGCAGCGATTCCTTGCGGCAGTCTCTCTCTGCAGACAATATTTGGTTCGATCATTTGCTTTCCCAGCTCTTCAAGAAAAAGTCTTCGCTTATAAAGCTTGTTGGAGTTGCATGAGTGAGTTATCTCTGTCCATATTACGTATGCGTTATATGCCGAAATATCTAACATATTCGAAAAGAGGGCCAATTGGCCAACGTTTGGTCTGACGTGGCAAAGCTTATTTTTCCTCACTGTACCGACTAAAGTAATGTTCCTGCGAAGTAGCTGAACGGCGAGATTGTACGTCGTAAAAAAGTTATCGCAAGTAATAGTGTGACCTCTGATAGGGATAGAACAACACGTTCACCTAAAAATATTTGTATAGAGACGGTTTATTTATACTGTACATAGGTTTGAGACATACAAAAAGCCAATTTATAAATGCATTACCTTGGTTCCTTTCCGGTTGCGTATTTCTTGCCCGTCCTAAATAAACTCCATGTTCCAGGCATACTTGCTTTTTGCATCACATAGAGCCCATATTTTTAAGCCGTATTTTGCGGGCTTCGATGGAATGTATTGCCTGAAGATGCAACGACCACGAAAAGGTACTAACTGCTCATCTATTGTTACATTTTCATGTAAGTGATAATATGACCTGAGCTGCCGATTCCATTGATCCCAAATGTTTCTTATTGGTGCTAATTTATCACGCTGTCTTCTCTCATCTCTGTCTGCAGCGGAGTCAAAACGAAGGCATCGTGATATGTTCATAAATCTTTCCAAGCTTATTGTGGCCCGAAAAATTGGTCTGCCATTATTTTCATCCCACAAATGAATTAGACTTTCATTGTGCGATTTGTATACTCTTAAGATTTGCAATCCTATGTATGCTTCCAATTCTATAAGGTCTATAATTTTCCAATTGTCTCCAAAAAACTGGTCATTTCTACCACTATGTTTTTTATACTTGAGGGTATGAAAATATCAAAAGAGGATTTTATATCTGTGACCATAAAAAGAGCACGCTTTGATGGGCCAGGACTTTGACATAATATTTGATTTCGAGGAATTTTGCCTCTTGAAATTAGAAGTGGCTGATCATGCCATATTATGCTCTTATCTTTCGATAAAATATTTGGCAAATTGACTTCTTCTGTCGCATTGCTACCTTCAAAAACGACATCTACTTCACTTTCACTGGATGAAGTATTTGAATCGTCCGTTTCATTTTCTGCGATAGGTACAAAGTCCTCATCGCTATCACTTTCGTCGAAAATATCCTCAGCATCAGAATTAATAATTTGGTGTATTTCTTCAATACTTAGTTTCTTTTCAAAAATAAAATTATAAAAATGTGTAACAGCAACATAAATATAGTAAATTAAATAACTTGACTTACTCTCTTCCTTTGGGACATTGTAGAAATTTATATTTAGCAATCACTTTCACTGCGCGATAATAAATTACTAACTAAGCAAACAATACATATAAACATAGAGCTGTGCAAAATATACTCGATCTCCGATAACTAGCGTTTTTGATCGAGTGATGTAATAATAAACGGCAAAATGTTTCCAAATACTAGGTGGGTCAAATTGACCCAACAACGTAATAAGTGTAATGAAATTACATTTGGCATCCTCCAGCAACATAAAAAACAGATGTTATATTAATTTTCATATTTATCTATTCCTTTACTGCAGTTACTAACAGGTGAATTTTGATGAGTTTTACTGAAAATTCGGTCAAATTGACCCAAACATAGCAGAAGGGTTAATAAACATAAAAAGTATTGCTTGAACGCCAGATTCACTAAAATAAATCATTGAAGCTCAATTAAAATTTATTATGAAATGAAAAGGCTTTAATTTGGTTTTTGTTATAGTTATCACCTTATTTGAAAAAAACGAAAAACAAAAAAAAAATACATATGGAAATTTTTGTCGTTTCGAAATGCCGAACGTGACCATCGCACATATTCAAACAGAAAAAACCTGACTAGATGGACGACTTTTTATTTTGACAATAGGCTTAATTTATGGCTCTTAATTACTCCCATGAATGGTGCTAATTTAATTTTTGGGCCTTGTAAATATAATTACAAAAAACTAGGGCATTCGCACGGGACAAAAACAAAAGTGCTTTTCGCGGCAAACAATTCCATATAGTCGATATCAGCGAATCTGAGGCAATATTTCCATGTGACTAATTTTAGAATGTTGTGCATTGAGGACTCTTAAAAATTGTTTCGATTTTATCTAAAAAAATATTTCTACTTTTTTTAACTTCATTTTGCGATTTTCTATTTTTCGCGCGGGACATGGCGCACGTGACAGTTTTTTCATCCTAATATTTGTGTTGCTGCTGTTGCACTTCTAACGAAATTGTATATGTGTAAACAAGCTTAGTAAAAATGGCTTTGAATCAGCAGAACTATTCAGCGCATTAATTTTCACATAACAACAACAAGCTTAAAAAAGATATCTAGTAAATGTAATGAACAAAAATAAATTTAAATCAAAATGTTATCGGGAATAGTAAAAACAGGTTTTTCTCAGAGTAGGCAGTCCTAGCTGCTTTTACCACTTCACCATCGCAACAAAAGAAGCGGATGTGGGATATGCGTGGTATGCTTTTTATTCCTTTTTACTGCTTTCCATTTTTCATCTAAATTACATAAAAGGGAATGTTTTTCAATCCGATGGCATAAAGTACAATTTTTTTACAGCAAGGGTGAATGTGAATTTTAAAAAGTTTTTAATTCTACCGAGGAAAATATTCTAATAGCTTTCAAATACGCTGGATAATAGGCTTAGTTTTTTTTCTATAATTGTTACAAAAATACTGATACAAAATATGTATATTTGTAAAAATAGTTCTTATTAATATAATAATTCTTGGCAGAGCTTGATGCCCAGCACTCGTGCTATCGCTTTGCCGTCAGTGGTTTTTCCATTGTCACGGATTTGTCTAGTCGATGCTCAGGCATGCGGTGTACATGATTTTTCTACTGTCCTGACAACGGCTTGTATATGGAATAGTTTTCTGACTTCTTCTTTGCCGGTGTCACCTAGGATTGATCCCAGTTTCGACATTTCTACCTTATTCCCAACATGTCTTGCAGGGTTTGTATTGGCTTTTGTCTCACTTGTCTTTCCGCGGCGTACGAGGTGAGTTCATCAAGTGTCGCGAATTTTGTGTTTTTTCAACAATTATTTATTTCTTCATTAATATCTAGTTTGTCCCCTTCAAAGCAATCCCCATGAGATATTAGCACTTGTTACAACGTTTTTGCCAATCTATAGGGTGTTTTTTTTAGAGGTTAGGTTTTCAAGATGAAATAAAACGTATATAATTTAATGTTATGGCCAAGAATTTAGCTTTATTATAAAGATAAGGGGTTGCCATTATGTTTTAAAAATGATACCCATTCAACCAAAAGTGAGCTTCATCGCTGAACAAAATTTTCTTCGATGCTTCGCGCGAACCGAACCATTATTTTCGTAATGAATTTGCACGATTTGCAAACGTTGTTCAGGTGTAAGTCTATTCATTATGAAATGGCAAACCAAACTGAGCATAAATCAAGTGACAGCTGTCAAGAAGACCATCTACGAAAACAGTAGTGCCAACTTGAAAACCTAACCTCTAAAAAAACACCCTATGCAAAGCACTTCAAAAAATCATTTTTTTTTTATCTTGTTCAGTTCTTCCTTCGATGCGATCTTTATCTCATCAATCGTAGCGTCGTCCTTCCATGGCCTCTTCAGTTTCGGGAACAAGAAAAAGTCACAGGGGCCAGATCTAGGGAATACGGTGGCTGTGGCATCATTAGTGTGTTGTTTTAGGCCAAAAAGTCGCGCAAAAGCAACGATGTGTGAGCAGGGGCGTTATCGTGAGGCAAGAGCCAATTTCTGTTCTTCCACAAATCCGGGCGTTTCTGGCGGATTGCTTAGCGCAAATTGCGCATAACTTGCAGGTAATATTCCTTGATGACCGTTTTACCCTGTGGCAAGAATTCATGACGCACAACGCCCTTGCAATCGAAGAAAACGGTAAGCAAAACTTTTATATTCGATCGAACTTCGCGCGCTTGGTTCATGCGGCGGTTTCCATTGAGTTGGTTGAGCTTTAGTTTCCACGTCATAACCATATATCCACGATTCGTCACCAGTTATGACCGTCTGGAGCAAATTAGGGTCGTTGCAGACAGAGTCCAACATCTCATTAGCAATGTTCATGCGATGCTGCTTTTGGTCGAAATTGAGCAGTTTTGGTATGAATTTTGCGGCGACCCGTCTCATGCCCAAATCATTGAAAAAAATCGAATGGCACGAGCCCATCGATATGTCTAGGTCCTCAGCAACTTCTCTAACGGTGATTCGACAATTGGCCAATACCATTTTCTTCACTTCATCAATATTTTCATCTCTTGTTGAAGTGCTCAGGCGTCCGGCACGCTTTCTCGGCTTTCTAAGAACATTTCGACAAACGTTGCTTTGGTCCAAAGTACTTTCTCCGTATGACACAGTCATTCGGAAAGCATCCGCGCACTTTATTTCGTTTTTCGCACAAAATTTGATACAGGTTCTTTGATCCACCTTTTTGAATAGGTAAAAATCGGCGACGAGCCGAAACACCTGCAATCAAAGCAGCTGTCAATAATTAACTGAACATTCAAAATGGCCGAACTCGTCGGCATGAGTGAGAGGCATGAGTACCAATATATCGCCACAAAAAGTCGAAATCCGAATATACGTAACCTGGGAAAATTCTAAGTTCACGATACTTTTTGAACACACCTCGTACATACCTCGTTATTATCGGACGAATGCACCTTTCCCTTTAATGCTTAGGTGTTTATTACGCCATATGATATGTCATGAAATGTCATCTTGACAACGAGCATAAACTTTGCTCGATACTTTACGAGATATCGATCACTACAGCCATCCACCGAGAAAGTAATTGATTTATTTTTATTTCACAATTTATTTTAATTCAAAATAAAATTCACAAATATTTTCTGATTAAATATGATTTTATATAATGGCTTTTAATTTGACTTGATCCAAAAATGCTTAAGAAAGGAAAACCACACAAGATTCGCAGAGTTTTGCGTATTTTTACTTGCATTTGCAACCACTTCTGTGTTTTATCACGTCCATAACACTTTCTTTTCCAGCGCTCCTTCTTTCTAAGATATCACCTTCACGGCGATTTCAAGCGTCCGTAAATTTTTTTTTACCCAAAGTACTCTAGAAATGCTACGCAAAGGTTCGGTCTCTCTTGAGCTGTTGCTTCGTAGTTACGTATACCCAACGTTTTAAGGTCGTGTTCTTCTGCGTCTATCCAATGGTTCCTCGGTCTGCCCTTAGCCTTCACGCCCATTAGCTTTCCTGTCAAGGCTTTCTTCACGGTACAGTCAGCACGCATATGGATCACATGACGCAGCCATCTTATGCGTTGCGCTTTAATAAAACGTACAGCTGTCTCGTTCTGAGTTAGATCGTTCAGTTCCGAGTTTAATCGAATTCTGTAGGTACCATCATCCATTCTCATTGGGCCAAAGATGTTTCTTAAAATTTTTGTTTCAATCTGCTCGCAATCATCAACCTTAAGAGTTCATACCTCATAACCATACCTTAGGATTGGCCGAATAAGGGTCTACTTAACTTTGTAGCTTTAGACAAAAGTGGGGACTTGAGTAAGTTAAGGTGGGCGTAATGCGCCTTGTTGGCGGCGTTGATGCGATCCCTGACTACGGAAGTTCAATAACCGCTACATGCGAACATAACTCCTAGGTACTTAAAATGCTGCACTGTTTCAAAAGTATAGGCTCCCACATGGAAATTTTGCATCTGTGCAGGCTGCCTCGATTTCAACAGATATTTGGTTTTGCCCTCGTTTAAAAAAAGGCCAATACCGTTCGCAATTTTGTAAATTTTTAAGAAAATTTCTTTAAAATCATTCCTATTTCTGGAGAGAATAGCGATGTCATCTGCGTAAGCACATATTTGGGTTGTTTAAGTTATCAAGGTACCACCTTTGTTAACTTCCCTTACGACAAAGTGCAGCATCAAATTGAATATGACTGTTGATAAGGCATCACCTTGTTTTAAACTTGATTCAATAGAGAATAACTCTGTCAGATTCCCTTGAATGATCACTTTTGCTTGTGTATTTGTGAGCGTTGCGCTAAGGAGCCTTACGACGTATTTAACTCTAAAGTCGTCGGAATGACGCGTACGATATCGTGGAAATACCTGTAAGTAGGGGCACATACAACTGCACGCATTTAGCAAATTCAGGCGAAATTCATATTTCATTGTCTTTACTTACAAACACACACACACGATACTTAGACACATATATTTAGGCGAAAGTAATAATAATAACATTCAGTAAATTTATAATTACAGATTGGGTTACATTTATCATAAGCACCTTTATGTATGTGAAAATGTGAATGTAGTTATGTATTTACACACTTAAGTATATACTTCGAACGAGGTTTTCTACGTAAACAAATTATGCAGCTTTGCAGAAAAGAGCCTGATTTAACCCTTCTGTTACATTCAAAAAAACTTACACATGTGATATTCGGGTCACGAAATGACCTTACCTGTGTTTTGCTTAGATATCAGTATAAAAGTTTATAATTTTAATAGAAGTTTTTAAAATTCATTAGTTGTATTGATTAAAAATAAATAAATAAATAAAAGCTGTAATATATACATATTTAAATACATTAGATACATTTTTTTTAATTTGAAACGGTTGAACGATGTTGGGGACGCACAGGTTTTTTGCAAACCGTGCAGCTTTCGTACGTTTTGCGACGAATTGAGCTAGGGCAAACTGCACAGGTGGCTCGCTGACTAGGTTTTCTTTTTTTCGGAACAGTTTCTGCCGAAGTGCTTGGTTGCTCTGCGTCCGCTCTCATATTGCGTACAGTATCTGCTGACGGTTGAGTTCTTGGCAGCGTTTTTCTGTGATCAATTTCCTCATGAACAAGGACTAAGCCAAGATTTTCGAGGAAAAGTCTACGTTTATATGTTTTTGCAGCATTCCACGAAAGATTAATTTCTGTCCATAATACAAAGGCGTTCAACGCTGAGATATCTACGATGTTTGCAAAAATTGCTACAGGCCAACGATTAGTTTGCCTCTTGCATGTATATGTTTCTACAAGTTGATCAATAGTATCCACTCCAGATTTTGTAGAGTTGTAGAAGTTGATGATATCTGGCAACTTTTTTGGATGGTTTTCCATAACGCTTTTATCATGGTGCAGGGTACTTAAAACAGTCACCATCTTATATTTTTTGGGTATTTGCACAAGGGTAACTGATCCATTAAAGAAATGTCGACTGCTTAGCACTGGTAGACTCCTTAACTCCACTTTAGTACCACAAATCGGTAAAAATCGTTTATTACTCCTTACGGTGCCTACCAAAGTAATTCTTTTCTTCAATAACTCCAGTGCCAAATCCCGAGTAGTAAAAAAGTTGTCGGTTGTAATATTCCGCCAATCATACCCACTAACGAGATCTAACACAACGCACTGGCCTTGGTTCCGTTCCGGTGGAGCGGAAGCTGACTCCTTCCCTAAATACATTTGGAAATTAAGGCTTTCATTCCATATTTGCTTGGTTTACTTAACATGTAAACTAAAAAGGGGCATATGCCCCTAAAAGGAATTAAACGCTCGTCTACTGTAATATTTTCGTATGGAACAAAAAGTAGCGGTAAATTAGCCACCCACTTCTCATACAAATCGCGAATCGGAGCAAGTTTGTCGTTCATTCCTTGAGCCCTTCGATTGTCTCTGTTATCGAACCTCAAAACACGATTAATTTCAAGAAACCTGCCAAGTGACATTGTTGCACGGAATAATGGTCAGCCGTGCACTTCATCCCAGAGGCTTCGAATACTTTCTCCGTGTGAACGATATACTCCTGTAAAAAAATACATTTATCTGCTAAAATTAAAATACCCAAATATGCATTGAGTTCTATCTCATCTATTTTTTTATATCCAGCTCCAATTTTTTTTCGCCCTCTATATTGCTGAATTGTATTATAATTTGCTTTAGCATTGATCGAATGATTCCTTGATAGTAGAAATACGATGTACTGCATATGCAGTAACTCCCTGTTTTCCGTGGATTATATTTTCTATTCTGGCCCTGCCACTATTGTGCCCAACTGGTTCCATTGACCACTCAATTGCCCTATCATTGCAATAATACATACGAACACTGCTTTCATTTTCCAATGCAGGTACTATATCTTCATCGTTATCAGAATCTAAATATTCGTCAGAAGATCCTTCTGATTCAAATTGTTCCACTTTATAATCTTCATCCCCATCTTCACTACACTCATCAAAATCCTCATCATTTTCATAAATAAACACACCAATAATAATTAAATATTATAATAAAAATACTTACAGAAGCTTGGAATCTTTCCATTTTTATAAGAATTTAACAAATACAAGCTTTTGCAGCAAAAACCTAACCACAAGAGAGGCGCGAAATATACACTTTATATGTAAAACAGCTGAGGGTCACCGAATGACCCGAAGGTGCGCGCACGTAAGTTTTGATGTTACCACCTGTTTATTAAATCAAAATCATTTTTTTTATGCTTTTTCTATTGGTTTTATGTCAATACACAAAGTCATGAAAGGAAATTGTGAAATGTTGTTAATATTAGCAGATATGATGAAATTCAACAAAAAAAGGTCATGAAATGACCGGAATGTAACAGAAGGGTTAAATCCTTTTTTTTTTAATTTTGTAATTTAATGTAATTTAAGTAAGAGTAAGTAATGTAAGAGTCTCCGCATTTATCAAAATTAATTAAAATAAAATAAATAATAGATTTGAAATCACTTCACGGTTGCGAGATATTATTTCATACCAAACAGGCGGCCGCCGTAGCCAAATGGGTTGGTACGTGATTATTATTCGGTTGTGCCCAGGTTCGAAACCCCGGGTATGAAGCACCAAAGGACAGAAAAAGCTGTTTTCTAATAACGGTCCCCCTCGGCAGGCAATAGCAAACCTCCGAGGGTACGAGTATTTCTGCCATGAAAAATCTCCTCATAAAAAGCCATCTGCCGTTCGGAGGCGATATAAAACATCAGAACGCACACCACAAACAGAAAGAGCAGCTCGGGTAAACACCCAATAAAGGGCGTAAGTGCCAATTATATTAAAAACGGTGTTTTTTAACAGCTTTAAATAATAATACAAAACAGAAATATTGTTGGAAAAATTATGTTATTTATTGTATAATATGGTAGATAATCTCATGGCATGTAATTTTTGGTTATGACATCCGGCATATGACAGTCGCACCTACGAGTTAAGTGATCGATTCGATCAGTCCAATTTTTGACTGCTTTTTCCAATAAATCGGAATAATAAATCTAAATGAGCCCAATCAGCAAAAATGCGGCGCAAACGATGGTAATTTGACTTCAATTCGTGCATGAGCTGTATTTTAGATGCACTTAAGCTAAGATCCTGCAAAAACGAAAACAACGATCTGGTGACGGATGACTAAGGCGCTTTTAGGTTATGGAGGAATCACTTCTCTCAGTTGCTTGATAGTGGATGTAGCAGTATAGATATGGAAGTAGATACCGATACCCCAGTCGCTGACGATGGAACCGTCGTGCCCCCACCCGACCTAGATGAAGTGCGAACATCCATTAAGCGACTCAGAAACAACAAAGCCGCTGGAGAAGACGTACTTCCCGCTGAGCTATACTAGACTGGATGTGTAGAGCTGACAAATCGCATGCATGGAGCTGTCCTTTGCAGGATATGGTCGGATGAGAGCATGCCAGGCCAATGGAGCCTGAGTGTGCTGTGCCTAATACATAAGACGGGTGAACCTGAAATCTGCGCAAATTACCGCGGGATAAATCTGCTTAACATCGCATAAAAGTTCCTGACGAGCCTCTTGTGTGGAAGAATGAAGTCCATTGACAACAAACAGATTGGACCTTATCAG
Organism: Anastrepha fraterculus; assembly: GCA_037575425.1. NCBI lineage: Eukaryota > Metazoa > Arthropoda > Insecta > Diptera > Tephritidae > Anastrepha > Anastrepha fraterculus. Next base: position 395,326 of record JAYXIM010040147.1, read on the forward strand.
TGCGTCTTCAGAACTGGTAAGTTCACAATGGACCAGATCTTCACAATACGCCAAATCCTGGAGAAAAGCCTCGAATAACAACTCGATATACACCACCTCTTCGTCGATTTCAAAGCCGCGTTTGACAGCACGGATATAAATAACCTCTCTTACGCTATGTCTGAGTTTAATATTCCCGCAGAACTAATACGGCTGTCTAAGATAGTGTTGCGCACTACCACAATCACCGTCAGAATTGAAAGTAACCTCTTCGAGCCTTTCGATACTCGTACTAAGCGAGGTTTCAGACAAGACGATTCTTTAACTTGTGACTTTTTCAACCTCTAGCAGGAAAAAGTGTTTCGCGCTGCCGAGCTGAATCGCATTGGTACTATCTTTCAAAAGAGTACCATGCTACTAACATATGCCGGTGACATCACATTATCGGCGAAACAAACCACGCTGCATGCTCGGCATACTCTAGTTTAAGGAGAGAGGCGAGCAACTTGGGCCTTGCGATGAATGAGGGTAAAACAAAGTACCTGCTGCCAACACACACGGGGTGTTCGCGTCTTGGACAATATGTCAGTGCTGACAACCAACAATTCGAAGTTGTGAAGGACTTTGTCTACCTTGGTAACAACAGAAATGACGTCAGCCTGGATATCAAACGGAGAATAACCCTTGCCAACAGATACTGCTTTGAACTCAGTGGGCAAATGAGAAGTAGAGCTCTCTCTCTCGAAGGCTCATCATTCTCATCTTAATAACGGGTGATTTTTAGCTATTATCTTTTTAAACACTTGGCTTAAACAGCTGACGCACGTTTCGTGTTTTGTTTCACTGTCAAACATCTTTAGTTTGGTCTATAATTTAACCATGAATCGTCTTACAAACGAACAACGCTTGCAAATCATTGAATTTTCTTATAAAAAAGCGTGTTTTGTTAAGAAAGTTTAAAGTTGAAAAATTGTGTTCAGCGACGAAGCTCATTTTTGGATCAATGGGTACGTAAATAAGCAGAATTGTCGATTTTGGAGTGAAGATCAGCCAGAAGATTAGCAAGAGCTATCAATGTATTCAGAAAAGGTCACAGTTTGGTGCGGTTTATGGGCTGGAGGTATCATTGGACTGTACTTCTTCAAAGGTGCTGCGAATCGTAACGTAACTGTGAATGGTGAGCGCTACCGTGAAATGATATCCAACTTTTTTTGCTCAAAATGCAAGAGCTCTACTTGCACGACATGTGGTTTCAGCAAGACGGCGCCACATGCCACACAGCACGCGTAACAATGGACTTGTTGAGAGGCGAGTTCGGTGAACATTTTATTTCACGTTCGGGACCTGTCAATTGGTCACCCAGATCGTGCGATATAACGCCTTTAAATTATTTTTCGTGGGGCTATGTTAAAGCTCATGTTTACTCAGACAAGCCCGCTTCAATTAACGCATTGGAAGATAACATTAAAGCATTTATATGTGAGATACCGGCCGAAACATTGGAAAGAGTATGTCAAAATTGGACAAAGCGGATGGACCATTTGAAGCGCAGTCGCGGTCAACATTTGCATGAAATAATCTTCAAACATTAAATTATATGGAGTCTACTATCGATTTAAATACAAATTTCATGCATTTTTCGGAATTTTACGTGTGTTTTTGAAGTGAAAACTTCTTTAGAATCGTTGGAAGTGATTTGAGACTCGATGAAACGAAAAAGCGACACTAAAAAGAGACATACATATAGATCTTATAGTATATATCCTGCGAGAGAGTGAGATAGAACACAGTTATACACTCTTGGCTACGAAGCGTTATATGGTGATATATGTACGTATATGTGTGTGGCTGCGTACTGCTGAGCCACGCTAGTATAGTGAGTATTGTAGTATGTATACTACACTGCCTATTACTTGCTTTGGTGTTTAGTTCAAGCGTCATACGTATGTATGTTTGTATGTATGCTAGTGCGTATGTGTGCGCGCCTGTTTGTTTTACGGAAGGTTTCACTTCTATTGCGTCTAACCGTTAGACTGGTATTTATTTTTTTTTTGAAAAAATTTCCTCTAGCTCTTAAAATATCACCCTCTACTTTGTGATGGAAGAAAGTCTAATGCATGCGCAAGTATGTATGTATTTATGTTCATCAGCAGAGAGAGATTGTCAGCAATTGTTTGCCATGAGAACCAAATAATCCTTTTTTTTATTCCCGTGCTCTACGTGCAAAATTCTCTAAAACATTTACCAACAGAGAATAATAAAAAAGGAAAATATTAATCATTCTCACTTACGAGTAAACTTAAAATATGCACTGCCTTGTATTTATGTTTGTATGTACTTACTTACAACATTCGTAGCAGCTAATACCAGAAGTGTACAGCTACATTGTGGTCTGCTGGGGACAAATGTCCTAGATAGAAATCAAAGTCTTTACATACCTACACATGCGAGTATAATAATAGATGTGATAACATGCACACATATCTTGATGTGGCCTATATATTACGCTTATACGACATACGGACATGAAATTGAGTAATACCGGATATTACATTTGCGTACACACAAACAAATGCATACATATTCACTGCTAGAGCGCTGCATTTTGCATATATTCAGTTAATATATATACATATTTATGTGCATATGTGTGTGCTTGTGTGATTAGTAATCACTTAATACCAGCACATACATCCACACACATAAATTATGCATTATTTACGAAAATGCTATACCACCTTTTATCATACTTGAATACTCGTAATACTTCAACAAATAAAAATGATTCAACGATACACCTACCCTACACTCATACACACATATTGCAGTTTATGCCATATTATAATTATGATAATTATTGTTTTGAAATTTTGCACAAAGGACTTAAATCAGGGCATTTCAACACATTAATGTGAGCTCATATGTATGCATGTATGTATATATGTATGAGTGTAGAAATTGTCCCATAGTGACTTGGGCGATGACTCAGTGAGTCAGTCAATATCATTTTCCGTGTAATGAGCATATACATTAATGTGCATTCAAATTTAAAGGGCCTTTTAAAAGACGCGCCTAGATATTGGTTTAAAATAAAACATGCTACAAGCTCCGTTGCGTGACGCTATACTCCGCAAGACCATTGTTCTAAACCCCGAAAGATTACTGTGGAAAAAATAGAGAGACAGGATAGTAGATGCAATATGGATGGAATAATTGGCTTGAGGTCACTATACCACACATCTTTTGGATTCATTAAAGAATCTTAAGAGATCTCACAGAGGAAGAGTATGAATTGCATCCATACTAAGAACGTCGCTCCTCAACAGTCTCGGATTCTCGAAAACGTCGGACAGCTACAGAGAAAATGCTCTGCAGTGCTTTCATTCTCACGACACGGGTAGGCATGTTGGGTCGTCAATGATTCCCATGATAGTCATATGCTGACCACAGGAGTTGTTTCCTAAGATTACACCTAGCAGTACTCTCAGGGTCTTCCTACTAAGTTTTAGGAGAAAGGTCGCTGATTTTCTGTTTGGTTGATTCAGACTTGGCACTTGGCTACTCTGAACTGGCCCAACTCAGACCAACGTCTTCTATGGATTAACACCTAGAAAGTGCCTAGCGGTATGCTTGCAGAACCTTCATTAGCTCGTTTATTAGCCAACTGTAAAGTCAACCAAATAAGGCTAACTTTGTTGTGTTATGCAATACTGTTCAGATTTGTTCGGGCCATCAAAGTATCATACTTGATTACGGCAGTCACATTCTTGTCGTTACATAGCGTTCTATGGTGTTTTGGTATTATGTGTTCTGTGGACTCTTGGAATCATCGGCTCATATATCTTCAAAGGCATGTTTGGTGCCAATGTAACACTGAATGATAAACGACTTTTTAATACCGGAAATTGAAGCCTGTATCTCCAAAATATTTGATTCCAACAAGACGGCGGCGCTAGTTGCAGTACAGCTCGTGAAACAATAGATTTACTTCGTCGTCGTTTTGGTGAGCAAGCGATTAATCTCGTCTCGGACCAGTGGATTGGCCACCAAGATCATGTGATATCACACCTTTGGACTTTTATTTGTGGTGGTATGCAAAATCTAAATGCTTTGTGGGCAAACCAGCTTCAATTGAGGCATTGGAAGCGAACATTCTTAAAGCTATTCGCTAGATACCGAGTCATTCAAAATTGGTGTTTACAGAGGGCCGAATTACGGCGCAGTGGCGGCCAAAATTTGAAATGGATTCTCTAAAAAAAAAATATATGACATGAATGGTTCTAAACAAAAATAACAAAGATTGCCCAATCAATTTGAAATCAATTTAAAATCCGATACCTCTAAATCGATCACCCTTTGTAAGTAAAAGCTTATACGCGATCAGAAAACCTATGCACATATACGCGTGTGTTCGTGTGTGTACGCATTTGCTTCGCGTATTCAATGCTTCGCAGTACCTGGGCCCAACCATAAATGTCAATAGTTATTTTAAATTTCTTTCGGGTCGATGCTAAATTATCATACAATCACGCGAAATTACTGCTATTTATGTACATATTTACGCCCATGTATGTATGCACGTAGAAACTTTAATTTTGAGAATAGCTAATTTAATGGATAGCAATAAATATTAAGTGGTTGAGCTACGTTGTAAGGACAGAATAGCCATCATTCAACCGGTGTGAGTGCAATCAATTAATCTGGTGGAAGGAGATAAGAAAGCTGGTCGCGCCATCGAATCCCCATTGTCTTACCCTTATCACTTTTCCCCTTTAACTAATATCAAAAGACACTGCAAATCCATTTCTTCACTCCACACTTCTTATTCACTCACTGGCGGCGTATTCAAATGGAAATGTTTGCCTCTACACTCGAACCGTCTCGGCCACACTTAATTGGCCCTCAACAACGTCACTTAGATACTTGAAGTGAGCGAACTGCAATCGCCATAACACCATCTCATGAAGCATCTTTCACCTCACTTACCCATCTGCCGTGGATACTGTGGTGTACGTGGTAGTCATCTCTTTGGCAATGGCAATCGCAATCGCAACCGAAGTGTATGATGGCACTTGAAACGAATCAACGCGCTGCGCTGAGAGCTTTATGGCATGGCGGAAACGAGTTACGTACTTAAAGTTTCACGAAATCACTTTGAAGTGACCCTGAGTTTGCGGTTTGTGTGAGAATATCGTTAGTGTAATTGGGCATATTACAATGTTGCCCTTCGATTTATCTCATTAGTTAATAGAAAATCGCAATTATTGTATTTACAAAGGAATGTGAAGATGAACTACAATCGTTGTTGTTGGACGAGTTAAAAACGAAAATTTTGATTGTTCGTCCGAAATTTAGTATTACAATTAGTTTTTATTTATAAATTCTTGAAATTTAAATATAAGGATACGGCGTTTGTTGGTTTCTTTTTAAATCACGTGTTATTTTTACACTGAAAGCTATTTCGCTCTGAAAACAGATTATCACATTCCGGGGGAACGAAACGGACCGCATTTCGCTTGAACAAACTACCGGCCTGCTCTCCCAGAGGTTGTGGGTTCGAGTCCCACGTGAGGCACGGTCCTCGCTATTTTGCAAATTTACATAGTTTCCCTGTTTCTAAAAAAAAGATAACAAATTCATGCCTCAAGTCCAAAAACGTATCCTTTCCATCCTTATTTCCGTACAGTAGTCTGTGCATTATTTGCATAGGGGCTGGTAAAACAACAAGCAAAAAGCAAAGGAAACACAGTTACCCATTGCATCAATGGCGCCAGCAAGAGAAAGCGGGCGATCGCTGTAATATAGCGCAGACATACGAAATTTAGCGAAGTCGTCAACTATCTGTGCGATCCTTCTGCCAGAAAAATGTGAAACACAGATGGCGCTCCAAGCAGTAAGAAGGCGTTGTTCCTAAACAACGACAGGTGGGCATGCGTAATCTAATCACCTATACTGTCAGAAATCAAAATAGATTAACGAAACTAACGCAAGACGGAGTCTTGTCTAGACCCTATGCTCCCTACAGGTGTGAACAAGGAAAAATAAAAATTATGTTCCTGAAGATACCCAAAGATAATTGACAACGCAAGCTATTTTCTCGTTGGCCCAGTTTGCTTAACCAAAAATATTGCTGATGGTGTCGAAAGTATGCACTTCAGTCCGAGAACATCAATTCGTCGCAGGTATCAGGCACTCAACATTAGCCGCGGTAGATCAAAAATGATTCTGTAAAAAGATTATAACTTATTTACTCATTCAATTCAATAACCAAAGGCTCACGACCATCCGCTTCGGTAGATGGTAGCGCTCTGTGCAGATATTGGCGATTTGATCCAAGAATAAAAAAACTTACTTTTCAACTCAGCGGTCACGTTAAAAATCAAAATCCAAATTGCTCAATAAGTAATAAAAAATATGTAATAATAAAATGATATCTTGAACGCCCCAAATTTGGGTAACTGACACAACTATGTGAAAATGACTTCTGAGCTCAAAAGGATATAAGGCTAGAATAATGACATATTGTTTTTGAAAATCGGCTAACTATGTTAAATAATCAAGTTACAATAAAATAATCATTTCCACAGAATACAAAAAGCCATTTTTTATGAGAAATCTTCTCAATATAAGCTTTGAATCCAAGAGAGGACTTTCCAACATTTTTTTGCATGCCGGCCGACCCCGTCTAACTAACTAACATTCACTAACATAAACATACGCCTGTATCAGCTGACACGATGAAACAACCATCTACGATACTACGGAACGGAACGGTGGTGAGAAATCATTTACATGGGGCTCTCATTAGTTTCGTCGTATTAGCTGATACGGGCATACGTCAATGGAGGTGAGTGTGAGCACCATACGACGCATTTTTCATCTCGGTAGCCAACGATTGCGATTATTGCTGATGTCGGCGATTATTCGTGTGTTATTTGTGTGCGAAATTTCCTCGCTTTTTTTAAATTTTTTTCAGGTTTGTTCTTTTTATTCTCCTTCGAAGTATTATCTGGTATTTTTTCGTTGGGTTTTACTATAATTACACCTCTATGGCTTTAATTCGTATTCAGGCAATTTAAAGGCATTTAAAAATTTATAAAAAAGTTTTAAGTGTTAAGAAGAGCTGAGACAAATATATTCAATATTTTCCATAACAACAAAAGGGGCAAAAAAAGAGATTTGCACTTTCAAAACATAAAATTTTAGAAGAATCAGCAAATTTCCATTAGCACTAAAATCTTCACAGTATAAGCTTGCAAGAGTGGCATATTTTAGCTTTTTTTTTAATTATAAACAATTTTTTTACTTACAATTTTGGCAGCTTTGAATTAGAAAGAAACAATCAACCAACTTAAAATTTTCGAATTCTATGTATTAAAAAGCGCTCAATATATTGCGAACAACAAAGTGTTGGCAACACTACATAACTACACTAATGTGACGTCTTGCCGATGGGCGGAATCTTGTTTCTATCACTCTTGACTCATATGTACTCATATACAGGATTGCCCATTTTCGACGGACGCATCTGGCAACCCTGTATCTTTTGACAGAGACGTCAGATCGTTTAATGACATACCGCGCTGGAAGCGTCAGTCCAAGCAGATTTTTACCATGGAACAGTACATGCCACGCGAGCGCTCCCAAATTGTTAAAATTTACATTCAACAAAAGAAGTCAAAAGAAGAAGAAGAAGAACAAAAACATCATGTCCGATGAGGCTCATTTTTTATTGAATGGGACGGTAAACAAGCAAAATTGCCGTATTTACGCCACTGAAAATCCTCATGAAAGTCACTGTTGGTGCGGCGTTAGAGCGAAAACGATTATTGGGCCGTTTTTCTTCGAAAATGAAGATGGTCAAGCTGTTACCGTCAATCAGGAGCATTATCGCGATATCATAACCACTTTTGTGATGCCAATTATTCGTCGAAAGCGTATTAGGCAGTTCTGCTTTCAAGAAGGCGGCCTCCACCACACACAGCTCGCACCACAATGGATTTTTTTAAGAAATTGTTTCCTCGTCGTTTGATGTCGAAAAATGGCGATCTTGACTGGCCACGGCGTTCGCCCGATTTAACGCCACCTGACTTCTTCTTGTGGGGATATTTAAAATCAAAGGTTTATATTAATAAGCCAAAGACCATAGAAGAGCTCAAGAGCGCATCCGTGAGGAAATAGTCGCTATTCCAGACGAAATGTGAGCTAAAACTATGGAAAATGCTGCAAAACGGGTACAATACGCCGTACAGGCTCAAGGTAGCCATTTGACACATTGTCGTCAACATCAAAAAAATTGTGTTTTTCTTTATTTCAGTATTTCATTTCTTCGTAATTTTGATTTGACTATTCTGCCAGTTCAAAATTAATTCAAGTAAATTTGAGACAGCCAAATATTTTCAAAAGCTTTATTTCGGGTTGTCAATGACTTCTACGATACATAAAGTACTTATACACTCAAAACAAGTTATAGAAAACACTAAACTTTCAATTGGTTCTTTTTGTGAAGATGCTGCTGAATCATAAAACCATAAAATATAAAAAGCTGACAGATTGCATTACGCGCGCAGAAACAACCGGACCAATAATCTGTTAGACGTATTTAATAGGACTGTCGATAGTTCAGATCCATTACTTTATATATAAAAACTATTCTTAAATAGAGGCTTACAAAAGCGCAAATGTTCCAAACTTCCTTCAGAAGTACTCGTAATTGAATTATTATGTTCCGACGAGTTTTCACAACCTTTTATTACTGAATCACGTTGCTACTTGAGCAATTTCCGAAAATTATAAACGTCAAATTTCCAAATGAAACTGCCTCCTGCTTTTGTGAAGTGTGCATTAAAGTGTAAATTTATGTTATTACTTGATTGCTGCATTTACCACAAATCATGTGTGGAATCTCAGACAATTCATTGATGCGAAATAAGTGGGATTATGTACGCAAACTTACTATCACATACGCGCGCACTTACAACTGTGTAGTTGCACTTTTTTTGCACTTAATTTAATTTGAACAATCAATCGAAGTATACTTAAGCAACTCTAATTACTGCCGTCATATACTTTCTCATATGAAATGAGTTTGTCTGCATTAAGATTTTTTTCAGCACACAAAATCTTTAGAAAAGATGCTATGTATCTTTTGTATCCATATGCATTTACATTTTAAAATAAATAAGTATAACAAACATGAAATCTTAAGTGATTTTCATTTGCAAAGCAATTAGTTAAACCTATGCAGACAATTCTCAAGACATGTGGCAAGCACTAAGTACTTTGTTAGTGTTCGTGCGCAAGTTTTAATACCCAACAAAGCCTTTTGCTTGATAGCAACTTGAGATGCATTTGATGGGAAATGGCTTTCTCAAGTCTTTAACGGGTATTTTTAATAGCATTTTCAAATTTACATGTACATTTTCTTAGATATGATTTTCAGAAATGAGTCATTCTTCACTTGACCTGGCAACAGGCTATGCTCTCAGTCCCTGCTGTGCAACTAGTAGAATGACGTGGCCGGAATGGAACATGGGCCGCACAAACCGATTATTGAAACTAAACAGGAAAAGCATGAGAAATCTTCTCGCGGCCCTGACAGGACATTGTCTGATTGGCAGGCATGGCAGTAGACTGGGAGTACCCTATAACGACTCTTTCAGGAGCGGTAACGACATTGAAGAAGAAGATACTATAGAACACTTTCTATGCGGGTGCATGGCTCTGAAATGAAGAAGGTTCAATATTTTAGCGAAAAGTTCCCCGAATAACCTGGCAGAAGTAGCCAATATAAAAATAACAAGTCTTGTTAGATTTATCATATTAAAGCCACAGGTTGGTTCAATGAGATCAATGTAGAGTGAGCAGAGGGGAGAGCCCTGGTGGTATCACAATAAGTCTGCATCAGGCCTAGGTGGGTCAACCGACAACCGCTATACGGTACTTACCTTCACTTGACCTCAAAGGAACTTCTGTAATTGGTATCGAATGAAACAATTTAACGCAAAATGTTTGCTCCATGAAGATGGCTTTGGAAATTTTGAGCAGAGTTACCTGCATCTCGGATGTTTCATTACTACAAAGTCATTTAAATAATTTACTCGAATGGAGTAACACAAGAAATTTACCGCTTAATATCAGTAAATGTTTCCACATGAACTCTACTAAAGTTCTAAATTCGATGGCCTCTTTTTACATAATTTTTAATGCTCCCTCTTTCGCATGCTTTAATGCTTAGTTCGCATGTTGCGAGGTTTGGCAACTTGTATTTAGCTTGTTGATGATTTCCCTATCTATAAGTAGTTTACAAGTGGCTATAGGCATAGGTATCAGCATCTTATCCACTTGGTGGCCGAGCGTTGTACCGATTCGAGCAAGTTCATCTGCCTTGCAGTTCCCCGCTATATTCCTGTGGTCTGGCACACAAATAAGGTATACTTTGTAGTATTTGGAAACGTCATTTATAAGCTTAAAACATTCGATGACTGTTTTTGCCGATTGTGTTTTGGATTCTAGCGCTTGACTGTCTGAGTATATGAAGACTTTATTTGTGCATAATACTCTCGTTTTTATTACCGTAAGCCCATCTTTTATGGCAGTGACTTCCACCTGAAATTCACTGCAATGATCAGGTAGGCGAAATGATTGGCTAACTCTGAGTTTATCGGAGAAAACCCCTTCACCTACTCCGTTGTTTAGTTTTGAGCCATCTGTATAGATTTATATCATTTTCTCTAACAATAAGCCTGGGATAACGGATTCTATTTGGAAGGGAACACTGTGACGAAGCATTTATTTAAGTTGGTATCCTTGGTCTTTCAGAAATTCGTTGTAACAGGAATGCAGGGCCATAAAGTAAGATGCTAGTACAATACATTTTTTATTAGTCAAGTATGGTTATGATTATTATTATTATTATTATTAAATTTGTATAATAACAAGTTATACAAATATAAGAAGGCAGCAGCACTAGCAGCATGGGCCATCGGCTGTCAGATAACAAAAAATGTATGTAAATGTATTTTAAATAAGGTCTAACGTTAAGTAATTATCATATTTAAATGCTTATAACTTAATAAAATAAACAAAGCTACATGTTAGATCCGTCTTAACAAGTCGTTGGCTTTTAGAAATTTGTAGACAGTCAGTATATTACTTGCAGATGGCTCTTTAAGAAAATCCAGTGCAGGAGAGGATCCAAAGAATTGTTGTCTGGAGGTGTATAGATTTCGACATGATTGTAGAATGTGATCTAAGGTTGCGGTTTCGTCACAAAAGGGGCAATCGGCTGGCAGCGTACGTTGGAGGAGGTGTGCATGTGTGAGAATAGTGTGGCCCAGGCGTAGGCGCGAGTACGGTTTGAGAACTTTTAATGGCAGATCGGAAGGAAGTGATATCTTTGATCTGGATGGATTTAAGAAAGCGTAGTGGTGTTGGTAGTTTTTCCAGTTATCTAACAGATAAATGCGCCGTTGTTTTGTAATCTCTAGGAGGATGTCATTTTTAGAGTAGTATTTATGAAGCATTGACGGTAGATTAGAAACGCTTCTAGCTGCGGCATCAGCGTTTTCATTGCCGGTAATCCCCGAATGTCCTGGAACCCACATTAGCTTAATTTTGTTTGGATAGCTTATGAGAATATTTCTAATTGTATTTATATGAGTTTGATCGTGTGTTGGACAACCGATGGCATTGATGCATGATTGGCTGTCTGTGCATATAATTATTTTGCCTTTAATCTGTTTGGCATAAATGGAGGCTTCTAACAATGCCGCTGTTTCTGCTGTAAAAGCAGAGCATATTGGGTGCAAAAAACCATGTTTGATCGGTCCCCGTTTTCCTTTGTGACGGCAAAAGATGTTAAGGTTTGAGTTTTTGATCCATCTGTAAATATAAAATTCCATCCCTGTTTGGAGTACTTTTCTTTTTCGGATGTAAACAGTGCTTTGTAAATTTCCTTCGCTGTATGTTCTTTTGGTCGCTGCAGTTATGATGAATTCACTTCGTCCATAAAATAATGAATTTTTTTGATAAGATAACAAATTAACTTCATATTGACGAAACTTCGCAACTTCTTCGCGATCGGTTTTAAATTTAGAAATTAATTAAAAAATAGAGTCTATACTATAAAAGTGAATGTCTGTACGTTGTCCGCGCATCACTACGAAACGACAACACCAAATGACGTACAAATTTTTATACATTCATATTTTCACCTAATGAACGTGACGTTTTTATGATGGAACTCCCTTCCCACAGCCCCCAGGCCGCGCCACCACTCTCATTCGTCACTAATAATCGAATATTTGCTAAAATTTAATCTAAAAAATCTTAGTTTTTCCTATTTCCCACTATTTATAGCACACTCTAGACTACATAATCCGCATAAGCTGTTCAACTATGATCCAAATGCAAAGTTCAAAAACGGTTTGAGATAGAAAATTAATAAAAACAATTTTGCTTGATATTTTTCTGATTGGTTGTTTTGATTTTATTCCACGAGGCATAGCAACGGATGCGGGTATTGTAATATTATGGTTATTATTAAAAAAATATTTTCTATGAATTATTGTTTTTAATTCTTTTATATACATATCCTAAATCCCTCAAAACTACTCCTACGCGAGCGGGGCCGCGGGCTAAAGCTAGTTCCTTATAAAATATTAATATACATTTATTTTTAAAGCCGTTGGCAGTTTGTTTCAGTGAAAGTAAAAAAAAAGTTTCTCGTTGCCATTTTTACCAAAAAGAATTTAATTTTTTTCCACTTTCTTTACACTTCTTAGAAGCAACCTTTTGTACTGGAGTCTCAAAACTCTAATGTCGCAACTTAGCAAATTTTTAATAATTGTATCATGGTTTTTATTTTAATACATATAAACAAATTTCTTCTTAAGCCTAGTAAATGTGCAGGGTGGCGCAAAATAAGTCATCCATTTTTTTTTTTTTTGAGTAAATTTTTTACTAAATAAAAAAAGTTGTTTTGAATAATGAAAATCTTTATTTTATCTTAACGCGCTCCGTTGCTCATATAGTTGTTAACTGCAGCTGTCTAATCCGCATACGTCAAATGTGAAAGACATACGACGCCGTTTGCAAAAATTACAAATCTTCCCGCAGGTGATTTATATTGCGCCACCTTGTATTGAACACAAACATGAGAAAACACACATATTACGAAAATATATATATTAGTATATATTAAAGTGCAGTCAGAAAGTCGTTAATGTCACAAGTTAATCACAAGAAATTCAGTTGTAAAGGGTAATCAATTTAGAGGTATCGGATTTTAAATTGAAATAAAACAACGAAAATTCAAATTGATTGGGCAATTTTTATTAATTTTGTTTAGAGTTATTCATGACATTTATTTTTTAAAAATAATCCCTTTCAAATTCTTAACACAACAGTCCGTCAACACCAATTTTCAATGACTAGCTGGAGAACTGCGGTCGGTATCTCGTGAATAACTTTAGTGATGCTGCCTTGCAATGCCTCAATCGAAGCTGGTTTATATACAAAACATTTAAACTTTACAAACCTCCACAAATAAAAGTTCAAAGGTGTGATTTCACACGATCTTGGTGGCCAATCCACTAATCCGATACGAGAGATAAATTGCTCACTGAAACGACAGCGCAGCAAATCTTTTGCTTTCACTGAATGTAATGGATGTTCTTGAGAGGGCTACGGTTTTGGTCTTCAGTCTAAATACGGTAATTTTTGATTATTGACATAGCCCGTAAGCCAAAAGTAGGCCTCGTCGCTGAACAAAATTCGGGTTTCAAAATGCGGATCTTCGGCGAATTTTTGGAGAGCTCAACGCTTGATATGATGGTGATTTGGAAGATCGGCCGGACTAGCTGTATTTTATATGTTTTCAAACCAAGATCTTGGCGTGAAATAGCTCAAGTAGTGCCATAAGATAGGCGAAGTTGTTAAGATCGGCGCCGAATCGATTCTTCCGGGTTTTCGGCAATACTCGCATTTACAGTTGGAATATTCTCTTCACCTCGGGCTCCACGTGAGCTAATCGGTCGAGTATCTTCCAATAATGAATTATTGTTCTCAATTTTGCTGATGGTTTGCTGAATAGTGCGTTCGGTAGGACGGTTATGTACATCATAAGTTGGCCTGAGCGTGCGATGAATACTTTTTAACGAGCGTCGATTTTCGTAATGCAACTGTGCGATTTCTAAACGTTGTTGAGGGGTAAGTCTTTCCAGGATGGGATGTCAATGAATACTAAAAAAAAATGTAATTAGTTTAACAGTAGTCGCGCGTGATCTGTGAAAAAAGCCCTAGTGGAACAAGTACCTCAAATCTGAACACTTTTTATACATATTTTTTTAATACGTTAAACATGAATTAATATTATTTTATTTTAAGTTTTCAATTACTTTAAAGATTAATTAACGGAAGCAAATAATAGTGGAGCAAAAGAAAAGAATTAAAAAAAAAGCCTCAACTTGAGCACAAGCTGAGAAACAACGTTTGAGAAATAGAGTAGAATGGGGTAAGATAGGTATGGGGGCACAATGGGTAGGTGGGGTTTTCGTCGCACTGTTTTTGTAGAGGTCACTCGTCTTATGTGAATTGAATACGTGGTGGGGAACAACGTTCGCGACTGTCATTTCGGCCGTCACCATTGATTAGTTATCCTAGTTCTGGCGTCGTTTAGTTTTTTGTGAGCTTTTCTCCGACATAGCATTTTTTTTATTCTACGGTGCAGTGCATTTAATGTATGTAAATATTTGTCAGGTGAGTTTTATTTTACGTAGAAAATAATGCTGAACACGAATAATGTGTTAGTTTTTTGATATTTTTGTTTTTAAAAAAAATATCTACACTAACATAAAACATATGCTTGGGGGCACTATAGGTCAGCCGTCAGGGGGCATTATAGGTCACTACTTTTAATGGAATAAAATAAATTTTAATTGTTTTTGCAGCAAAATGGTGCATAATTATGTGCGAAAAACGCCGAAACGAAGTGAAGAGGACGTAAAAAACGCAATCGCGGCAGGCCGAGATGGCGCTAGTGTTCGATCAGCCTCTAAACAATTTAAAATTCCGTTCGAAACATTACGTGTTAAGTTAAAACGTTAATTTCCAAGCCATGTACATTGTTCTTTTCCCCTCACATATAGTGCCCCCCGATTTTGAAAATATGGAAAAAAAGTACTTTTGTCTTATTGAATGCAGCTTCCAAAATATTTAGCCAAACATAAGTCAGTATAACCAAAATGTTAGCAGATAAATAACCTTTCAAAATCTTGCTTATTTTTCAAAATCAATGCAAAAACACCGTAGCAAGAGCTCTCCAAAAAAAAAAAGACCTATCTTACGCCATTCTACTCTACATAGTTAATATCAAATGCTAAGATGTACTGAACCTCAACTTGAGACCTAAGGGCTTAACAAACGTTAGAGAGTATTTTCCTTCTTATGCTTGCTGGGTATGAATTTATACATTACTCACACATACTACAATACAGATGAGATTTTTCCAACAGCAATTAAACTCTATTTGCATATGTTTCACTACACTGGCGTCGAATGGCGTCACGTTCACTTTTCATACTCCCTTCGGCCATTCATTGAGGCGCTCACTGATTGGTTTGTATGCACGCACATATCTATGTGTGAGTATGTTTTGTTTGCTATTCAGCTGCAATGTCTTTACTTGCGTCTGGTGAGTATCGTACACCGAAATTGTTTGAGTTCATCATATCACTTTATTGATGCTAATCCTCATCGCTTTGCACGATGCGTTTGGCTATGAAAATATGAAAATAGCAAACTTTTCCAATTTTGTGCAAATGGAAGTAGTTCATCCTTCATTGATTTCTTGCTACTTACTTTTGATCATCGTACGAGTTTGTATATTTGAGTGCCCTTATGTATGTATGAATGTTTATAATCGCCAATTCGACAGGCGTCCATTGCCTTCGTTTCTGTTTGTCCAAGTAAATTAGTTTTCCACAACGAGTTTCTTTTTTTTTGCTTTTTATTTTCTGGATTAGGCAAACAGTTTTAAGTGTTCATGGTTACTTTGCCGCAAAGCTTTTAGTTTTCCAGTTTTATAAAATTTGGAATAAATTTTCGATTTATCGGTAATGGTGTGCAGTTGTTTGTGTGTGAGTTTTATTAATTGAAGCATTGGAAAAGTTTGTGTATGAGATAAAAAGAGTTGATGTAAAACTTAAACTCACAAAAAAACAAAAAACCGAAAAAAGAAAAGAAAAAAATTTTAATATTTCTCACAACTCAAAATGCAGCAGATATGTTTCGATGTAGTATAAACAATGTTACAGTAGGTTTTTGCTTTTGAATTTATTACATAAAATCGACTGGTTCAAAGAAAACCTTAAGTTAACAAGTAAAGTAATTTAAACTCGATTGAAACAGAACTTTTATACTCTGTGTACATGCTCGTGGGTATGTATGTATGTATGTATGTGTATACACAATCGCATATTGGTTTACGTTTACTAAATGAAAAAATATGATTGAAGAAGCTGTTATTGAGGCCCTGCATTGATGTTCATACCACCCATGACGAGTTTGGTTGAATTTAAATAAATTACTCACCGTTCCAGCGGCGATTTAGAAAAATATTTATACTTGAAACAAATTTCATTCTGAATACAAAATTTTGTATAAAAGTGGAAGCAAAAATTTTGATTGAAACTGGTTACAATGCATGTGTGAATAGTGTAAATTCTTCATCTTTTTGATTAGCGCGATAACCGCTTATGCGATTTTGGCAGTGTATAAAAAAGGGCACTAGTTTGTTTCTCATGCTAACCGGCACCCATTGGACGCACCAAGTGAAGCCAAGCTCTTTTTCACAAGGTCTTTCCCACGCAATGATGGCTTTCCTCTTCCTCTGCTACCACCAACTGATACCGCATCGAATGCTCTCAGAGCCGGAGCATTCGAGCGATATGTCCTAGCCGAAAAAGCCGCTGGAACTTTATTTGTTGTGCTATATCTGTGACATCGTAAAGCTCATACAGCTCATTGTTCCTTCAACTACGCTACTCCCCGTCGTCAACGTGCAAAGATTCAAAAATCTTCCGCAGAATCTTTCTCTCAAACCCTCCATGGGACGCCTCGTCGCACATTGCCATCATTCAAGCTTCTGCGCCATACGCTAAGACGGGCATGCGGAGAGCCTTATAAAGTGTTGATTTTGTTCGTCAAGAGAGGACTTTACTCGTACTACTCAATTGCATACTTACCTTAGTCTGCATACTTAGTCCGAAGTAGCATTTGTGGGTGACATTGTTATCGGTGTTAATGCTGCTTACTAGATAAGCGAAATTTCTTACAACCTCGAATGTCAAAAGCGTACAACGTAATTGTCAACAGCGACCTGGGTGCTGATACGTGAATGCGCCAATTGTTTTTTTGATGACAGGAAATACTTCGTTTTGTTCTCTTATCAAAAATTGTGCCTGAGCGATTAAGTTCTACGGTTCGCACGAGTTTTTCCAGCATCAGGTCAAAGAAGCCAGACGACAGCAACTCACCCTGTCTAAAACCACGTTTGTTATCAGACGGTTTGGAGAGGTCCTTCTCAATTCTGTCGGCGCTATTGTTATTGATAGTCGAACTAGTATTGGGGGGATACCAAATTCAGACATCGTGGCATACAGGCAACTCCTTTTTGTACTGTCGAATGCAGTTTTGAAGTCGACGAAAAGATGGTGTGTGTCGATTCTCCTTTCATGGGTCTTTTCCAAGATTTGGCGTATTGTAAACATTTGGTCGATGGTGAAATTTCTAGGTCCATAATCACACTGATAAGGTCCAATCAGTTGGTTCGTGGTGGGCTTCAGCCTATCACACGAAACGCTTGCTGGAATCATCTACGGGGTATTTAGAATACTAATCCCGCGGTAATTGGCACACATTGCAGAATCACCCTTCTTAGTGATTTGGCAGGGCACACTCCAATTCCAATCGGCAGGCATGCCTTCATTCGACCATATTTTGCATAGGCGCTGGACTTGGCTTCACCTTACCAGCTCCTTACTGCCAGTTTGAATTGCTCAGCCGCTATTTGATGGCCACTGTTGATGCAAATGCTCAGAAATACTTAGAAAAAATGTACAGAAGTTTGTACTTGTGGATGTCGCATCTTTTTCTAAGTCATGGGCTTTATAGCTAAATCAAACATACATATACATATGTGACTGGCTAGTTTGCTCACTGTAATGCTTTTTATAGTCAACGACGCAGTAAAGATTTATCAGTTGTGATAAATCAAAATTGATGTAATTCTTAGGTCATAGTGCAAGTCGAAAATTGTTTCGATTTATTTGGTTAAAATGGCATAAAAAAATATTTACTATTATTCGAACTATTGTAGGACTATTGGTGATTTCATGTGTGATGCCATCACGAATTTCACTTGTCATATGACAAACTGAGTTATTTCTCCGTTATTTCCGGCTTCTCAGCGAACTGAAAGTTTTAGTTTTGAAATTTTTTTATCGGAAATACGCAATCCTAAGAGTGCCAAATACGAGGGGTGCCTTTTATATTTCGGGATTTGGCAACCCTGGTGTTGCAATCTGGCAACTGACAGCTGTTCGCGTTGGATCCCACACAATTTGTCAATCGCTCAAAAAAAGGCTCGTGTCGATTGGTCGAAGGAAATGCTCAAAAAATACGATGGGGGGGCTTCGAAACACGTCTGTGACATCGTGACAGGTGATGAATCATGGATTTACGCGTATGAGCCCGAAAGTAAACAGCAGTCGACTGTATGGGTGTTTCAAGATGATCCAAATACAAGAAAAGTGGTTCGCGCACGAAGTACTTCCAAGCAAATGGTCTACTGTTTTTTCGGAAAAACTGGACATGTCGCAACCGTACCACTAGAACAACGGAGAACAGTAAATTCTGAGTAGTACACAACCATTTGCTTGCCAGTTGCCTTATTGAAATTAGGAAAACCAATCGCCAAAGACGGATCACTCTTCACCAGAACAATGCGCGCTCTCACACATCGGCTCAAACAACTGAATTTTTGAGCACCCAAAACATCGAATTAATGGGTCATCCGCCGTATAGTCCTGACTTGGCACCGAATGACTTTTTTTTATTCCCGTACGTAAAAAACAAACTGTGAGGTCAACGTTTTTCGACACCTGAAGAAGCGGTTGCGGCATTCAGAATGCATGTTTTGGAGGTACCTCATTCAGAGTGGCAAAAGTGCTTTGTCAATTGGTTCAAACGCATGCAAAAGTGTATAGATCTTCATGGAGAATATTTTGAAAAACAATAAAGTGATTTTCGATGATTAAAATTTGTTTTTGTTCTCTAATCCCGACATATAAAAGGCACCTCTCGTACTAACAACAATTTCTAATACTGAGGGCAGGTGTGCGTTTTTTCCAATTTGTTTCACTCTTTCATATTACTTTTTTTTGGTATTAAAAAAAGTTAATTTTCTACTGACTTAGGTATATCTACATACAATTTTTTTTTATTTTCTGTGTGGGTCAGGTAGCTTCAAAATGCTTTAGCGCTGACCGTCGTCCACTGCGTTGAGTCGTGATGCCTCTAAAATAATTCTTCCTCCTCTTCTGGAGAGACTTCTTTCCCGGAACTACTTTCTACATTAACTCTGGAGGGCATCAAATGGCGTGCATGAAATGGATCAATTTTAATTGTTCATGCATTCCATATTAGTGGGCAGCTTTGTTCTCTGTCTGTGAAGCTTCGCTTTGTTGTACTGCCCCGAGGTCTATCTGTTTTCCGTAATACGTCTGCAATGCATCTTTTAACCGCATTCCAACTGTTCTCGCGTTCAAGATTTTTCCTGATTATATTGAGCAGTGCGATGTCGCCAATCTGCTCCCTGAGAGCATCTCTTTTCACGAGCCATCTGTCGTAATTAAAAAACATGTGTGCGGCGTCATCGCTCGGTGCTTCGCAATATGCTTGCCTTACCCATGCGGAAAAGGTATTTCCGGAAGTATCCGTGGCCGGAGAGGAACTGAGTCATGAATTAGGCCACTTCTCTAAAGTTCCTTTCAGCCCACTTGTCTAGTGCTGGAATAAGTTTCGCCGTCCGTCTGCTACTCAATTCAGAATCCCATAGGCTTTGAGTCCCCTCGCTTCAGAGTCCTACCGCTGCATGGTTTGACATCTTTATTCCGCTGTTGTATGTTTAAGTTTCCATCATCCAATTCTTGTAGGGCTATTGCAAAAGTGTTTATAATGAATTATTGACTTTTTAAGAATATCACCAATCATTTTGGTTTTTAATATTTGAATCTTTACTACACGGTGTGACAAAAAAAAAAATTAAATATACTTTTATGGAGACCTAGCATAACTTGTAGGTATAGTAAAACTAAGAAACATGGTATAGGAGAAATTTCCAATACACCCCCAAAATCTCATTTTATGGCCATAAAACCGTTTTTCAGTAGGTTGATGTGAACAATCACACCTAACTTCGCCAATTTCCATCCGATTTCGAATTTGTTTTTTTAGTTCGAAAGAACAAAAACAAGCCTTTTTGACAGTGTGTTGATAATTTTTCTGAAATGACAACTGACGAGACTGTAGACGGAAGTATTCGGAATTTTTTTATTTTTTCTCTATTTTTTCAACTTTGACATCATTTTTGCGATATTATCCGATATTGAGGATGTTTTTTAGTACACTACTGTTATAGTAAATTTAATTCTGCGTCTAATGAGCTATATTTGACTGTAATTGAATTAAAATTCATAGAGTTGTGTGAGTTTTAAGATTTTATTTTTTTTTTTACTAATTTGGAATGTTGGTATAGCTTACGCTAAATGGGAATAAGGACGTGTTTTTATGCGTTATTATAGACACGTAATATTTATTGGAGTATATATGTATACATAAGAGTACACTGTACTGCATACAACAGAACTGGTTAGAGCTTACGAAAATATCTGACATATTATAGCACATTTTTTTTCAATAGAAATATGGAAAAGCTCCCAAGTGTACCTAAGTTCACACTGTACATTGATTAACAAGAGAAGTTTATTAGTATAATTTAACCTTATTAAAAAGTTAAAGTTTTATTGTTTGTTTCATTGATATTCAAGAGATATAAATCAAAACGTTGCCAGAAAAGTCGAATTTCTCAATATTCTCCGATGATGTGGCATCATCAGCCTTATCATAAACCAGATAATTGTTATTTTTGTAAAACGGACGTAAACGGTCATCATTATAAAACTCGAAAGCACATAAAGTATGCTGATGTTGCAACTGTTAAGAACCCCGTAGTCTTGGACGATATGATTGACTCAACTGCAGGAACTGAAGGAAGTTGAACTCATTGCTGATGATGATCAAACTGATAACAATAAACCTGATGATGAAGAGTACTTTCCATCTGGTTCTAAGTCCTCAGAACGACACATTGTATCAAATTCAGATTTTCAGGATCTTTCTCGTGATTTACTTCTATCGGGAAGACGATCTGAAATGCTCGCTTCTCGATTTAAACAATGGAATTTAGTTGATGACGACTTAAGATGAGTGATGATGATCGAATTTCTTACAGAGAAGTATTCAAAACTGATGAAGAGAATGACAAATGTACCGTACCATACTAAACTCCAAAGGGCCGTTTCCAATGCATTTTTAAGTTTGGAACCAGTGTATTGCACCGTACCGCACCGTACAGTGCTGCACTGCACAATACTCCAATAAATATTATGTGTTTATAATGACACTTGTTATCATTTTCATGCTTCGAAACGCATACCAAATCTCGTAGTAAAAAAAAAAATAAAATCTTAAAACTCTCACAACTCGCACAACTCTATGAATTTTAATTCAATTACAGTCAAATATAGCTCATTAGACGCAGAATTAAATTTACTATAACAGAAGTGTACTAAAAAACATCCTCAATATCGGATAATATCGCAAAAATGATGTCAAAGTTGAAAAAATAGAGAAAAAATAAAAAAATTCCGAATACTTCCGTCTACAGTCTCATCAGTTGTCATTTCAGAAAAATTGTCAGCACACTGTCAAAAAGGCTTGTTTTTGTTCTTTCGAACTAAAAACACAAATTCGAAATCGGATGGAAATTGGCGAAGTTAGGAGTGATTGTTCACATCAACCTACTGAAAAACGGTTTTATGGCCATAAAATGAGATTTTGGGGGTGCATTGGAAATTTCTCCTATACCATGTTTCTTAGTTTTACTATACCTACAAGTTGTGCTAGGTCTCCATAAAAGTATATTTTCACTGTCGCACAGTGCTATTACATCATTCTTGATCATCTATTCCGATGATTGAGCACCGAACCTTTTCTATTAAAACCAAATAAATAATTCTTTCCATAGCTTCGCTGTCTCAGTTAGATACGAATTATGTTTTATTGTTCTACTGACAAATTATTGTATATTCTAAACTTTGCATTTGTGCTAATATCCTCAGTGCATTAGCCAGATCAGCTATCTTGGCCTACACCTTCACGGGCAACAAACGGGCAAACGAAAAGAAAAAGCACAGCATTGAATGAGAGGAAGTATTTATCGTAGCTACTTAAACATTATCCCGTACTTATATCCGTAGTTGTTTTCAATTCGTTTACCTCACTTTCCTTACATCTTAATTTAGCGTCCCCACATTGAGTTTTGTTGGTTAAATGCCCTTGTTGCATGTTATTGTTTCAGCTATAGCTTTGCCCATTGTCCCAACTAATTAACCGCAGCATTTTTCCATTAATCAAATAATTTGCTCTTTCCCCACATTTGCTCGCCGCTCGTTGACCTTTTATGCGCTTACATATTTTTTCAGGAGCTTTGTTTTCTCCATTTTTCATCGAGCTGCCCAACTTGTTACTACATACTGTGGCAATGCTTTTAAGTGGCGTATAACAGCAATGATCCATTTTCATTTTTCGCTATTTCATTGTTTTTAGAATTTGTTGTTATTGGCGTTGTCGATTGTTTTTGCTTGTTCGCATTTTCGTTTCCTGTTGCGCCACTATGCCACACACAAGCACACACGCAATATGTATCCCAAGGGATAATCACTGGTTTCAAACAGTTGCCCGTTTTGGGGACTCGAAATCATGACTGGTTTTCCTCTGTTCAACTTTTGGGTTAATTTTCATGTTCACTGATTTTTTTGAAGCGATCGTTGTTGTAATATCGTTTAACGCACCTGACGTCATACTGATTTAGTGCAGTCTAAATACCTCAATAGGTACTTCAGGGCCTTCAAACTCGCTTATAATGTTGAATGACCTTAAGACCCTCGTACCCTTAACTCATCAAAGTACCTCATTCCAACCTTGCTCCATTAATAAGCCTAGGACGAAGCTGTGTTAGCTGAGCTTATGTGTCTTTTTTCTGGCTATACCAGGCCGAGATGTGTACTCTTCTGCTCGCTGTGGCAGCGCATTTGAGATCCAGGTGTGTTGAAGTTTCTGGAGACTAGTCGCACAAGTGATAAGAGTGACACCATAAAAACATTAACATAGCTGCCCAATCTGTAGTGGTCTACGAAAATGCCAGTGAGCATTCAGAATTAGTTCTTTTTGAGACTTATGCGATCCTTAAATTTCTTTTGTTTATACCCTCCCAATAAAGACTTATTCGGATACAGTTTCATACTAGATTAAGTCTCGTCGCTTTAGCTCTTTGCTTTTACGCTCCTTCTTAATGGCTTTGATGGCGTAGGTCCTATTAGTAACAAGACCATGACCTCTTAATGTTTCTTCGATCTTTACAGCGTGTTGATTTCACCTTTTGGGTGGGGCTCATGACAACTGAAGTTAAAGACTACTTTAATAAAGCCGTTGAGTTTGTTAACGCTTTCTTCTTACTCCGACTACGTAGTAAATCTGGAAAGGATACCTGTGCTAGGTAAATTCATACTTGACAGACTCCTAAATTTATCCCAGTCAGTGTATATGCGACTTCTTCTAAGATTTTATTGAGCAGCCTCTGTTCTTTGTTCAAACTGGATGATCTTGTTGTCCGATAGGGAGAGCTCGATGGAAACCTATTAAGATTTTCAGCCAGTTTGTTACCGAGTTTCACATCAAGTACCTCCTACCTGTTTCTGGGGACAAATGTCGGTATGAGTCCGATATTTAGTATATATAGATCAGTACTTATAATAAATTCCAATAGGGACTCACTTCCTTGGTTGGATTTGGGTCTTCCTCATTCTTTGCTCTATGCATTGGCATTGCACTATACATATAATACCTGTCGTATGACAACCTTTTCTTTGTACAGGCATCTGGTCAGTCTGAGTCTCCTCTGGCGTGACCGTATTATGGTCTTCCACAAAGTTTGCTAGCTCCAAGACAACATCTTTGAGGGTTCAGTCTACGTTCAACTTGGTTTGGACCGCTACGAAATATCGGCGCAGATCTGTAATGCTACGTTTTTTAATATCGCTATTAAACACGATGCATCTCCTGGGTATCCACTGCGAGAGGTCCTATATTACCCTATTATTATGCTGAGCTGGTACTTCAACCGGAAGATTATTCCTTAAATACGAGGAGTCTTCTTCGGTGCCCGGGCTGAGCCTGAGCCTAGTATTTTTCGTGCCACCCAGGACGCTCACTTACTTTAATAAGTCCAATTGTCCGCCGGCCTCTCCGTACTTCTTCGGAAGCATACCGTAACATTGGGTCAAGGCGGAAAACTATATCCTCCCTAAGTGTCCAGCTACGGCCTTCTTATCCGCAAAGTTAATAACCAGAAGACCTAGCCTGAAGTAGGTACAGCAAAAATAAAGAGATTGCGTCCATCCTTTAAAGACATCGTCTATAATGACCTCCTGAAGTAGAGTGATGTCTTTGGGTTCTAGAGCCTCTGCGGCATAGTTTTTGGCTGGTACGGCCAAACGTAGCCTAATTCCGGCGGATTAGATCTGCGCATTGCCATGTGAGCAAGTCAAGAAGCGTGGCGAAGAGCTCGAAAGAGAATGGCCAGGCGTGTCTATCGCTCTGATCCGGATTTTAAGTTTGCTGTAACCAACACCCAATAAGGGTGATTGTTTATCGATCCTGAATAAGGGTCATCATTATCTAACTGGATTGAATTTACCAACGCCTAATTATTCGCGAGATACTAGATTTTGGAAATAAGCGAGCGAAAGTAATTGGGACACACTACCTCTCGTATCATTTGATATATTCGCAAATTCACCAGCTCCTTCAAATTTTTATTGTATGTGACCTATTTTCATAGTTACCTTTTTTCTGTTTCTTTGTAACTTCGTTTTGGAAAGTTGTAACAGAGAACTGGCTTCACTAATCACACAACTGTCAAAGGACTTTTTTGAAGCACAATATTTTTCTTACATTACCTTACATTGTGACTCAGTGCAATGTGCTCATGATGAGATATGTCCTTCTAAATACATCTGCGAACTTTTTATACAAATACTATATAATTGGCGATTACACCCTTTTTGGGTGTTTGGCGGAGCTCCTCCTCCTGTTTGTGGTGTGCGTCTTGATGTTGTTCCACAAATGGAGTGACCTACAGTTTCAAGCCGACTCCGAACGGCAGATGAGGAGCTTTTTCATGGCAGAAATACATTCGGATGTTTGCCATTGCCTGCCGAGGTGCGACCGCTATTAGAAAAAAACTGTTTGTTCATTTTGGTGATTCATGCACGGAAATCGTAACCTACGTACTGGGAATGACAGTAACGCACCAACCCATTCGTTTACGGCTAAAGTGAGCATACCATTCACCTATTTCTGTGGAATCCAATGGAAAATGGAAGCTCGATTTCTAGTATTATAGTTAGTGGTGGACCATTGGCGCAACTACTAGGAATTTCCTAGAGATTTTTCTATTTATATCACCATTCGCAATATATGAATATCGTAAAGTCACAAGGCGTCTCCTCGCAACTAGCAGGCAACTTATTGGCTTAACAAAAAACTAGTTACTACAGTCAGACTGACCCTCTTTCGCACCAGTAATACCAGTAAAGTACCAGATATTTCTTTTTTTCCGATTTCGACTTGCTCAGCAGGATATGCACATAAACACATAGTTTTTGACCAACCAAATAAATTGAGTCGAAACCAAAACAATGACAGCTGCCCCGGCAAAAACTAACAGACCAGAAAGATTAACAATAGCAACAGCATACAAAAGGCTGGCGACTCGAACTGCTTCTATACAGCATTCTATCGATTTTCCGCAATTCTTTTATATACTTGCTTACACTTTTTTCGCCTGCTAATGCTGGATTTTTTTTTGTTTTGTTTTGTGCGTCCATTATTGGGTACTCAGTTCTAATTTAGCGGGCACTTATTTCGGGCTCATTGCCGGTCATTAACATTAAACGTCGGTTGGAGAGCTAAGTACGTGTGTGTGTGTAAGCATACATATGCACATATGCACAAGAATGTGTGTGTGTGTGTGTGGGTTACTGTTGGTAAGGGAGAGTAAAGAAGCTAAGTGTTCCGAGTAGAGTGCGTGGCTTATGGTACTTGGTTAGCAGTGACTTGTGGCGCCTGGAAAAATTGTATTTATTTTGTTGGTCAACGAAAATTGGTCAAGTTAGTGAGGTGGAGGTGTCAATTGATTGTGTGGTGTGCGTGTGTGCGTATATGTAGATGTGATTGCGAATATTTAATGGAATTCAGGTTACATAAAACTAATATTAATAATTTTGGTATCATAAAAATATTTTGTAATAAATATACGTACGTATGCATGTGTGGGTAAAAATAATAGAATTTGTGGCTAGGTAGCAAAAGCTGGTTGAGTAGCAGATGTAGGTAGTTGGTTGTGGTATATGACATTTAGTGAGAAGTGAGAATGAGTGACGGAGTGGCAGGGATTGTACCTCTAAGTTCTTATATTTTCGTAATAGTTCATTTAAGTGTATCTAAAGAGGTTGGGTGTGGAGAAAATGTGTGTTTAAGAAACAAAAATCTCAGGCCAAACGTAGCTACAAAGTTACTTTGCAGTGCTGGTTAGTGATTTCGAATGCATGAACTTTTATGCCTTTGAGGCTAATTTGGTAATATGCGGTTAGTCTGTTAAGTGGTAAAATGAGATGAACTTAAACTGTCATTTGGTACCCCAAAAAGTTCGAAATATTTATAAACAGAGTCTGCTTCTTTGACATTTCTCAACTTGTTTGTGATTAGAGTACAAAAAAAAAATACGAGATAAGTAAATAACGTGATTCTATTGAAGAATTGCTTTAACAAATGCCAGGTTCTCGTCGCTACGCATCTGCTGGCTCCACTGTCAGAGCGGCCAACTCAAAATTGTCTTCACTACACTTCACTGGATTCATGTGGAATATCTGATCGATTGCATGGCAAGTGATTCAGGTATTTTGCGCATTGTTGTCAAATCGTTTTGAAATTGCTGTTATATAGGAGTACAAGAAGAAGTAAAATGAAGAAGTGTTAGAAAAAATTTAATATTATACCAGGTGAAGTCCAAAATAAGCAAGCCGGATCTAAAATAGAAAGGACAGGAGTTTTGTTCTGAGAACTTTTTTTCCGACAAAAGTTTTTCGAAAGAGTGTTTCAAGTCATTGACCGGAAAGCCCTTTAGGATGTCGGTACAAGTCTTTTGGATGGGCTCTACGGACACTTTTCATTGCCAAATGCAATTTTCCTAAAAGGTAGAAGTTACAGAAAGCCATATCAGGCATATACGGTGAGTGACTGATGGTTAAAATGCGTTTTCTAGTCTAGTCTAGTCACAAGAGTAGATCGATGAGCATGAGAGTGGATTATCATGCAATAAGCGCCAGCTTCCTCCTTCATGGTATTCAGTGCGAATTCGTCGAATGCGCTGAAGCAAACGCTTCAAAACGCCAAGATAGAAAATTGCATTGATGGTTTGGCCCATTGGCATGAGCTCCTTGTGCATAATTCTCTTGGATTCGTAAAAACAAATGAGCATCGACTTGATTTTTGACTTCTCCAAATTTTTTGTGTGGTGACTTGTCTGGGGCCTTCGATTCGGCACTCAGACGCTTAGTTTCAGGTTCATGTTGGAAGCACCACGTTTTATCGCCCATCGCCCATCTGTGAAAATCATATTCTAGGGATCAAAATAAGAAACTTTGCCCAATTTGGGTCGAACTTTTTAGTTTCTTTTCTATAACTCACTTAAATTAATTTTTTCCTTTACATATGTTCTGACTAATTTCTTAAGAGAGAAACATTTTTTAAGAGAAAAAATAGATATTATTATAAATAAATAAAACTAAAGAAAAAACATAGCCATTTAGCTGATTTTTTCATGTAAAGGCTAAAAATGGTGATATTTTTAAATTGGGGGACATCAGAATTCGTTTTAGAGGGATGGTTCCTTCGGCAAAGTTTCTTATTTTGATCCTAGCAATGAGCGATTTTTAAATCGACCCGCCCTAGTACTCAGTTAACTTGTGCGAAATGAAACGTGCACGGACCTTTCGTAAGCCCAAATGATTAGTTAAAATGCGATAAATCGAGGTTTTGGAGATATTAAACTCCGATTCCATGAATTTCAAAGATGATTTCGATTCATTTTTGATTAATTTACAAACAAGTTTGATGGAGTTTTCGGTGATTACCTGATTTTGGGCGGCCGGTATGTTCATTGTCACTTATGTCCTTACAACCAACTCTGAAACGTGTTAACCATTCATGAGCTCTGGCACGAGACAGACAATCATCACCATAAACCTGTTTCGTAAATTCAAATATTTCGGTAAACGTTTTATCGATTTTAAAACAAAATTTGATATTAACTCTTTGTTTGGAACTCATTTTTGTACCGATAACACAAGCATGCTGACACTTTAGACGCAATAACTTCGCTTTCACTGAACCGAATGTCACCAAGCTTTCATTGGAAGTCAGCTAGGGATGTAACTTCCAACGCACTAACTCATTAAAAAGATGGCGCCATCAAAAACATTTTTGTGACACCAGTCTTGATTATTATGGACTTCACCTTGTATATATTAAGATGTATTCAATGTTAAATATTTTAGAAATTTTGTGGGTAGCTGGGCAGGTGAAAAGGTTGAAGTATCAGCCTAGCACAAACACGCCGTTTTCATACCATTTTGAGACCTCCGATGGGTAAATGGGTTGATATCTTCAACCAACCTGAGCTGTTGGTGTAATGGAGATGGATGATGAGATTTTCGTTGGAGTCCTGTGTGCACTTAGTGACCTTTGGAAGTTGAATGGCGTGGACACACTTTCTGCGACCTGCGTCTATTGCACTGGGGCCAAATGCTTTTCGAAATAGTTAACAAAAAATTACGCTGTATCTGTCCTGCGCTTTTC
Source organism: Anastrepha fraterculus (assembly GCA_037575425.1). Classification (NCBI taxonomy): domain Eukaryota; kingdom Metazoa; phylum Arthropoda; class Insecta; order Diptera; family Tephritidae; genus Anastrepha; species Anastrepha fraterculus. The sequence goes on from JAYXIM010040147.1 coordinate 424,627, forward strand.
TGATATATAAGTTGTGCAATTACCCTTTAACAACAGTTAGGAGGATGCCGTTGAGTGGGTGGGAGATCTCTGAAACCAATTCAGTCGACCCCTTCCTGGCGAGCTTATCAGCATTCATTTCCTCCTATATTTCTATGCCCTGGCACCCAGATCAGAGAGATGTTACCTGTTAAATATGAGTTCAATGGTTTGATTTATCTTCTGGTTTTAGTAAAAGAGTACGTCGATAATGAAAATCTATTATAAAATTTGAAAATAGTTAAAAACAGCTGTTTGATAAAGTTTTGAGTTCGTGATTTTTCAATAAATACTTCCTACTTTCCATTAGTAAGAAAAAAAGGTTTGGATGACAGCAATTTGGCCATTGTTATTTTAATAACAAGTGCGCCTGTTTTTTTTTTTTTTTTTGTTTTATTAATGATTCTTATTAATTTTTTTAAGAAGCATCTTACAATATAATCGGTACTCGCTCTCCAGAAGATCTGCTACCGTTGTGCGTTTTTAATGCCTCCGAGAAGAGTTCAGCCGAGGAAAGTTGGATGCTGCATCCGTGACACGATTTTTTATTTGCTGTGTGTGAGCTACGGCAAATTGCTTTGGTACTTCAGTCACAGTCGTAAGGATTATGTTTTGCAGACGTTGGATATAGGTGATGTTTTTTTGGCTAACGCATCCCAAAAATTGTATACTGTAAGTCCAAGACGGTCCAGTGTTTGTTTGTAAAGAAGTAATTTGTTGGGATTGATAAGCCTGAGCGCCTACTAATGAGAGTAATATGGCTTAGCTAATTTCAAGTCAAGCTCTTTTCGTTTTTTCTTAACCCTTTCGCGATATTGTTGCCATATGGCAACAGTAAACTTTAAAAGGCCGTCAACACTCTCTTGTAAAAAATATCAACTTTTTTGTTACATATTTTCAAAAATTGAGGTTTAATGGTTAAACAGAAATAAAATAAATAATAACCGCCCATTATATATCGGTAATACAACATTTTTAAAGAAAGCCTTCTGGCATATAGCACTTCACTCAGAAATTTGTATTTTGCATTTTTAGATTTTTGAGGCATTTTGGGCAAATGTTTTCAACAATTTTTGAATAAAGTATATAGAAAAATGTTCAATCTGTCATTTGGCATATAAAAATTTTTTTTCTAGCAGCTTTAAAAGCTGTGCTAATTTTTAAAACTAAGCTTGTTGCCATATGGCAACAAATTTCTCGTAAGGTGTTAACTTTCATTAGATTGCAGAAGAAGTTTATTTGCGATTGAAACGAATACACAACATTTGTTGCCATATGGCAACATTAAAAAAAAATCACTTAACAAAAAAAAAAAAAAAAAATTATTTGTATTGTTATTGGTCCTAAAATAAATACTCAGACAAAAATTTGGATTTTTTGGATGGCGCAATAAAAAGATGTACCGAAAGGGTTAACATTACCTCTCCAGCTCAGTTTGGCATCAAGTCTATGCGCAAATATTGGGCCTTGTCGTCATCGTTGAGCGAGTAGTTACTTACCGATTTGCCAATGATAAGCCGCGGGTATGCAAGAGAAATAGCAGAGGACCCTCGCAGTATTGTGTTCGCAGCATGAACTTGAGGTTTTGGAAGAGCTCCTCGTGCCATACTTTGTCGAAACCTGGCGATACTTCAACAAAAACGGCTGATCACACTTTTTTCTTTGCCATAGCGCGCTCTTTGGTGCTTACGACTCTGGGTATTTGACCAGGTGTTGAATGATGCTTTCTGATCGAAAATTAGGGAGTGATAGTCAGATGTTTATTTTCAATGAGTGACTTTCACTGTAGAAGTTTTAAAGTATTTTTTCGGCAATACTGGTAACAAAGATGTAAGAGTACACTTTGTTGGCTATACTTGAATGGAAACATTTATACTTTTGACGTGATAACGTCTTATAATTCGATTTAACAGGCTGCACGCACGAAAAAATGTGTCGTTACCTTGCTCATTACTGTTCATATGTAGTTACCTTGCTCATTGCCGTTACCTTGCTCATATTAGTGTTACCTTGCTCATTAGTGTTACCTTGCTCATATTAGTGTTACCTTGCTCATTGCATTGAATGAACTGCAAGCGAAAGGGCGGAACGAACGACAAAGCAAACAAAGCAAACGAACGGCAACGTTCGATATCTTGCTCTCTCCTACTTAAGTGAGCGTATATATGTATGTATGTATATGCGCAAATGTACATACACCTAATTCTCTTTTTACACGATAGATACGTTCCCAAAGAATTCGTGTAAAAAAAAATTCGTGTAAAAAGAGAATTAGGTGAAAACCATACTAAAAAATTCTTTTTAGAGTTCTCTAAAGAATTTATTTCGTGTTTACACATTTTAATTCTTTAAATATATTATAAGAAATAAATTATACTTTGAAAAAAAAGAAAATAATATCTGAAATTCATTAATATAAAACAAGTAAAAATAATATAAACATAAAAAACTTTTATGCATTGTCACTTTCTGACAATAAACGCATACGTTTGCGTAAGACTAGTATATCACTGCCATCACTAGAATTATTTTGTTCATCATCTTGTGAAATTGTTTCTGAATTATCATCTCTAGGCTCCTGTGTTGATAATTCAGTAGTTTTTAGAAGGAAATCAGTCATTAAAGATTGTGTTTGATTTCGTGATAAACCTTTATAAAGTTCCCTGTAAGATGCCATTAATGATTTCAGTTCACGTTGAAATTTTGCAGCTCGTTCCTCATCAGTTTCATGTTGTTGAAAATGATTACCTAATTTTCTGGCAAGATCAAGACCTTCTTTAATTAGAGTTGCATTTAAAATGGGAGGATCTTCTTCGTCATTATCGCTATGTTCTCTGTCTTGATGAGTCTCAAGGGTGAGGTCTATAATTTCATTTTCGCTCAAGCTTTTATCAGCTAATAATTCCTCTATATCGGCAAATGATAGATCATCGAATCCATCTCCACCAATTGTATGTGCCAGCCTTGTGATGTCAGTAAAAACAGCGTTATTATGGATGACAGGATCAGGATCTTTGATTTTGACACATTCTGGCCAAATATTTTTCCAACATGAGTTCAAGGTTGATGGCTTTAAGTCAGCTAACGCTAACCCAACTTGATTAATGCAGTCCATAATAGAAATTTTTTTCCACATATCAATGACTGTTAAATCCTCATTATGGTCTAGTTTGTCTACCACGTATTGGAATGAACGTTTTATGTAGTACTTTTTAAAAGTAGCAATGATCCCTTGGTCTAGCGGCTGTATTAAGGATGTAGTGTTAGGCGGAAGATAGCAAAATTGCACATTTGGGTGCTCCAAGAGCGGATGGCAAGGTGCATTGTCTAGAATTAAAAGAATTTTAAATTCTAGACATTTTGCATTCATGTAGCGTCTAACTTCTGAAATGAAGTATTTCTGGAACCATTCTGTAAAGATTGCACTGGTCATCCATGCCTTTTTGTTTGCTGTCCAGTAAATTGGCAGTTTATTGAAATCTACACTTTTCATCGAGCGTGGTCTTAAAGCACGATTTACTAGCAGTGGTTTTAACATACGTTCTCCTGAAGCATTGGACCAAAACAACAATGTTACACGGTCCTTTGCTACTTTTAAACCACCGGCAGTTTTCTGCGATTTTGCAACATAAGTTCTGCTCGGCATTTATTTCCAAAAGAGGCCACTTTCATCTACATTCCAAACTTGATCTGGGGTGTATCCTCCATCTTCAATAATTTTTGTAAGTTTTTCAGGAAATTTTTTGGCAGCCAATTCATCTGCAGACGCAGTTTCTCCCTTAATTTTTACATTATGGAGAGCATGTCGTTTAAGAAAACCTGTCATCCAACCTGTACTTGCAGAAAATTCGGGTTGTTTTGACTGAGATGAAGTGCCTGGCTCAACTTCTTTAATACGTTTATAAATTCTTAATGCAGTTTGCTTGATAGCAATTCCATCTACTGGTATTCTTTTTTGTGATTTATCTTCAATCCACATTACCAAAGCTTTTTCCATCTTCTCTTTGACAACATCTCTTATGTATGACGATGATTTAGCACTTATTTTCGTTCCAGAACATACCGATTTTCTAATCGCAGTTTCATTTTTCTTGATCGTTCTTATGGTAGCTTCATGAATACCAAAATGCTTTCCTACAGCCGTAGCTCCTTGTCCTGTTGTAAGTTGATCTAAAATTTTAATTTTAGTATCTAAACTGATCGCCTTCTTCTTGGCTTTTATTACAGGTGAATTATGTGACATTGTGTTAAAGCTACCAAAATATTTTTCATATTAATAATGCAAAGATTTGAAAATTATTTAAAGCTTACCTGTTATTGAGTTAATAAATCTATACGAGCACTAACTTTATTTTACTTATAATGTTTTAAATACTCACAACAACTAAGCGTCTTTTCTTTTCAACTCTCAAAACCAAACTAAATTGCGTAAAAAGTACATTACGTCTTTACTCTATGCATAATTCGGGAATCCCACTCATATACACATATTTTTATAGCAACAGCTGTACACGATAACAGCCCAAAGCCGCTCATCCTGTATAGATACAATTACATGCTGATATTCTAAGATCCTAAACAAATAACCTAAACCGATATGCTAAAACAAAAATCCCAAACAATGAATCCGATTTGCTCTATGAGATTCAAGAAAAATTCATAAAATATTGAAAATCGTGTTAAAACAAAACAATTCGTGTAAAAAAAATTTTTTTTTCTCTTTTTAACTCGTGTTAAATCAAATTCGTGTAAAAAAAATTCGTGTAAAAAGAGAATTAGGTGTATATAAATTCACGTATTTGTATTTGCATATGCCTTCTTATTGATTATTATTAATTTGATTCACTTGAAGAATTTAAAATAAAACCAAGTTTGTTAATAATACCTGTTGTTTTAATGTTATAATTATTAATTTTTTTATTATATATGAAGAAAAAAATGTATGGTAATATTTACCATATACCTTATAAGATATGTTGTCTATACTAATATTATAAAGAGGAAAACTTTGTTTGTTTGTAATGAATAGGCTCAAAACTACTGGACCGATTTTAAAAATTCGTTCACCATTCGAAAGCTACACCATCCACGAGTAACATGGATTATATTTTATTTTGGAAATAGGGCTCGAGATATAGGTCAAAACGTGGACCCGGGTAACCTTCGGATGTGTATGTACAATATGGGTATCAAATGGAAGCTGTTGGTGAATGCTTTAGTCCAGAGTATTTTTCATGCTGCTCCGTGACTAGGGTCTCGAGATAGAGACCAAAACGTGGACCCTAGAATGTGTTTGTACAACATGGATATCAAATTGAAGCTGTTGGTGAATGCTTTAGTACAGAGTATTTTTCATGCCGCTCCGTGACTGGGGTCTCGAGATATAGGTCAAAACGTGGACCCGGGTAACCTTTGGTTGTGTATGTACAATATGGGTATCAAATGAAAGCTGTTGATAAGTGCTTTAATACGGGGTAATTTGTTATGTTATGTTATGTAATGTAATGTAATGTAATGTAATGTAATGTAATGTTATGTTATGTTATGTTATGTTATGTTATGTTATGTTATGTTATGTTATGTTATGTTATGTTATGTTATGTTATGTTATGTTATGTTATGTTATGTTATGTTATGTTATGTTATGTTATGTTATGTTATGTTATGTTATGTTATGTTATGTTATGTTATGTTATGTTATGTTATGTTATGTTATGTTATGTTATGTTATGTTATGTTATGTTATGTTATGTTATGTTATGTTATGTTATGTTATGTTATGTTATGTTATGTTATGTTATGTTATGTTATGTTATGTTATGTTATGTTATGTTATGTTATGTTATGTTATGTTATGTTATGTTATGTTATGTTATGTTATGTTATGTTATGTTATGTTATGTTATGTTATGTTATGTTATGTTATGTTATGTTATGTTATGTTATGATGTTATGTTAAGTTATGTTATGTTATGTTATGTTATGTTATGTTATGTTATGTTATGTTATGTTATGTTATGTTATGTTATGTTATGTTATGTTGTGTTGTGTTATGTTATGTTATGTTATGTTATGTTATGTTATGTTAAAGTATATTATGTTATGTTAATGTTAACTCATTCTCTATATCCATACAAAATATCTATCAAACAAATAAAATTAAAATTTTCTTTTGAAAATGCAACCATTCAATCAGTATTTTCTTATGACGTTATCACGTTAAGCTATCGTGAGTAAACCGACTTTACAGACAACCTCTTTTTTTTAGAATAATAAATTACTACTCAGTAACTCCTCAATCTACTAAACCTGATTCAATTAAAAAATCTTCTAGTCAATCTCTCAATTGAAAATGATAACAAATTTATTCACAGTTTTTGACCCTACCTGAAGTATTTTTAATTTACCGCTTAATTGAATATGAACTGTTTTAGGATTAATAGTAATCCTTTGAACAAATTGATTTATACCTTTACGATACCATGTTTTTTGAAATAGAATTTTATTAACTTTACACAAAGAATTGAAAAATTTGTCAGAAGTACTTCAGTCGGGATTAAGCTAATTCAGGAGGACTTTTTAAGCTTTATTTGGTTTGCTTCCTTACCAACTTATTCTGGTCCAAATCGAATAATACCCAGGGTAGTTACCATTAGGCTCTACTCCACCAATGCCTTCATTAGGGCGAAAGGTTTTTCCTAATGCTCAGCAAATACATTCGGCCTAGCCTATATTAGATCAGTTTCCTTCGTCAATTAGAACAAGAGCTTTGTGTTAGCTATCTAAAAAGTATAATAATCTTAAATGAAAAAAGTTATTCGTCGGTGAATTTCGAGTTCAAATAGTGGAGGGTAAAATTTCATAAGGAAAATATTAAAAAAACAAAAAAAAAAAAAACAAAAAAACGTGAGAAAAAACAAAAAATAAAAGAAAAAAATTAACAACGTGAACCATTCCAAAAGAAGATATTTTTTTTTTTTTAATTTTTAAAACTGAATATCTCGAAAATAGTTAATTTTTGAACATCATGCCATGTAAGCAAACTAATCAAAAATTACCTAAAATTAATATTCTTAAGTAAAGGGTGATTTTTTAAGAGCTATAAGAAAGTTTTTCAAAAAAACACACGTAAAATTCAGAAAAATTCATGAAATTTTTATTTGAATCGATAGTACCATCCATATAATTGAGTAACAGAGGCCCAATTGCTGCGAACGGCGATGAATCGATAATTGATGGTCATCATTAACACTGGCCGATACAGCAGCGATATTTTCTTCAGTTCGCACTCTACGTCAGCGTGTTGGAGGTTTGATGTCCAATAATGCAATGTACATAAAATGGAAGAAGCGCGCGATAAATTTTCTTAACAGAATACGCATTTTTATAATAAAATTCAATGAGTTGCAACCGTTGTTCGTTTGTAAGACGATTCACGGTTAAATTAGAGACCAAACTGAAGATGTTTGACAGTGAAACAAAACACGAAACGTGTGTCAGCTGTTTAACCCAACTGTTTCAAAAGATATTAGCTAAAAAATCACCCGTTATTTAGAACAACTTTTCCGATAACCCTGTATACATATAATTCGCACCTCTTTAAATTTGTGGTGTGCGTCTTGATGCTTTCCCACAAATACAAAGGGATCCACAGTTTTGCCACTACTCCGAACGGCAGATTGGTTTTTTATGAGGAGCTTTTTCGTGGTAGAAATCCACTCGGAGGTTCGACATTGTCCGCACAGGGGCGATCGTTCTTAGAAATATTTTGTTTTAATCATTTCGTTTTTTGTGCCCACAGTGGGATTCGGACCCATGCCCTATCGAACTCATTCGATTACAGCGATTACCCTTTGTATAGTTTATATGTATTGTCTTTTCTTTTTGTTTGGTTTTAATAAAGTTGTGCCTAGGTACATTTTAAATTTATCCAGTTTTGTCACATCAATTCTGTTTGTTACAGCAATTCCGTGTGAGCAGCTGATTCACAAGCTACAAAGCGTTTGAACTTTTGCTTTGAGTTGAGAATCCATTAAATTTTTACGCTTCAACTTTTTTATCCATTCAACCTCACTTTGCCAACGTTGCCGCAGTCATTTCACTTTGAGCAGAAATAATTGAAGTCTAAAGTGGCAAAGAGTTGGTTCCATCAAAAAAAAAAAAAAAAAAAAATCAAAGCTGACACTTGTAATTACTTACAAACATACATCCATATGCATGTATAGGAACATGCACTCCCATAATCAGATGTGCCTATGTATGTGTGCATTAACATAGTAACAAGTAACATCCACCAACATGAGCATGCATGTGTTAAATAAATGCCTTGGCTAATTGTGTGTAATCAGCTTGGCATAAAACGTCAACTTTTTCGAAAAGTTTTATTTTTGAAAAAAAGGGAAAAATTAAAAAAAAATTAAATCTGAAAGTTACTTTCCATTGCTGGTGGCTTCAAAGCGAAAAGTTCTTCCATGTGCATATATCGCGCATAAACTCAATGGAAAATTGTGTAAAAAGCATGGAAAGTTCCTGTGAATGCATGGCTAATGCATTAGATAGGAGGAGTCTGGCAAATTTTGTGAAAGAGATGGGAAAAGCCAAGATTGTGTTTGTGGCAGCTAAGTGGTTTTGTTGGTAATCGTTTGCACTTACTTTGCAGCTGAGAATTAGTGATTGAACGCCAAGTCCAACTAGAAGCCAAGGAGCATGAACTTACGAGTACATACAGTGGCTCACAGCTTTTTTCAAGCAGTTTCAATTTAAGTATATACTTATAGATTGTTATTACGTGAAAAACTGTTGCAATTTAAACAAAAAATTAATTTAAAAAGTTAATTTTTAGTCATTGCTTCACTAACATAGGGAGCGGATCAGATTTTGTAGAAATACAGTCCCACTCACAATAGGGTTTGAAACGCAGACACAAAGCAAAATATTTGGTCACAGCTTATTGCATGCAGGTAATGGGAGAAAAAATGCAGGTCGTCGCATTAGATTAAAATTACAAAATTAGCTTGAAACTAAATTACAGCTAATTGTGCTATGTCATAGCAAAATGCGTGTTCCACTGATAGTTGCTCATACGACGCGTAGGGTGGAACATAAAGTAACGTTTCCATATAGGCTTGGGCCATAAGTAGTATATGTGCTGCGATTTTATCAATTTCTGCTACTTTCACTTGGAAGGAAGTATAGTAAAGAGTTGCACACTGCCACTCCCATCACCAATGTATTTGTGGGCGGAAATATTAGATGTGGCGCGAATTGAATGAAATTCGTTTTACACATTTGGTTTACTTAGAAAAGTGTAAATGTAAAAGAGTTTAGTATAGTGCAATTCTAGCCTGTCGTATAACGAAAATTTTGAAAGTAAGGTATTTGTATTTGCATAAAGAATATAGCTGTTACGATTAACTTTGCTATATGGCTATATAAGTGCAAGGGTACATCAAGCAAAGACGCAGGTGCTTTATAATACCGAACTTAAAAATCTCGACAACACATATAATCTAGACAATTTTTAAAAATCCAGGCAATTACAAAAATTGGACACAACTTAAAACAGACATAACAAAATCTCAACCTGGCAAAATACAGATAAGACAAATGTAGAGAAAACTCCAAATTACGACCAAACTCAATGCACAGAAAAAATCGTACTGGAAAATGCGGTTCAGGATTGAAATAGTTAACACAGAATATGAAAATATAAGATACTGAAATATTATTACTATTTATTGCTTTTACACAGGGCACATAGTGCCACAATAAAAGAAATCCATTGTTGCGGATCTCGCGCTATCAACTGCTTGGAATTCAGATAGAATATATTTGCGTCAAGAACTTTTAGATCTTCCTCGCGCGCGTTAGCCTTGAGTATTCTACCCTGGTGGCATTCTACTAAGAGAATATTCGGGTTTCCGGAGGGCGTGTGCGGGCCATCTCTACTTTCCTTCTCTAATTTCCACACGAGTGTAGCTCTGCCATGAAAAAGTTTCTCATGCTGCTAGAAGGCAGGTAGGTCTTTCTATTGTGTGGGAAAACAGTAAGACGCCCACCACAAATACGAGGAAGAGCTCATTTAAATACATAAAAATGATGTAAGCGCCTAGTATATGTACATACATATGTACATACATATATACATACTTATATGAAATAACCAAAAAATATCTGCATCTTACGGATTTAAAGTAATTTTTTGGAAGCAAAAATTACTTGCCTATTTCGTTGGTTGCTCCAGATAATCCACTCTGTGGATGACCAAAAGTCTATAACAAGTGATACTGAAACCTAATCTAGTAGAAGCGGAGTAGCGAATCCATTTGGGTTAATTCTATTATTTGTTCCTTAATAAAGTTATGTACTATACATAAATATGCAATATTTTTGAGTGGAAATATAAAAGTATTCACAAGAAAGTACTGGGTTGCCCATATTCGACGGACCCATGTATTTTTTTTAAATCAAAGAAAAAGTTAATTTTTTTGGTGTTGACGATGATAATCATTTTATTCAGTTGAAGTAGATTTGTTGACATCACTTTTGGAATATGATATCTCTCAAATGGCCGCCTCGAGCCTGTACGGCGTATTGTGACCGTTTTGCAGCATTTTCCATAGTTTTAGCTAACATTTCGGCTGGAATAGCGGCTATTTCCTCACGGATGTTGTTCTTGAGCTCTTCTATGGTCTTTGGCTTATTAATATAAACCTTTGATTTTAAATATCCGCACAAGAAGAAGTCAGGTGGCGTTAAGTCGGGCGAACGCGGCGGCCAGTCAAGATCGCCATTTTTCGCCATCAAACGACGAGGAAATAATTTTTTCAAAAAATCGATTGTGGAGCGAGCTGTGTATGGTGGAGCGCCATCTTGTTGAAACCAGAACTGCCTCATACGCTTTCGACGAATAATTGGCATCACAAAAGTGGTTATCATATCGCGATAACGTTTCTGATTGACGGTAACAGCTTGACCATCTTCATTTTCGCAGAAAAACGGCCCATTAAACGTTTTCGCTCTAACCCCGCACCAAATAGTGACTTTCGTGAGGATTTTCAATGGCGTAAATACGGCAATTTTGCTTGTTTACCGTCCCATTCAATTAGAAATGAGCCTCATCGGACATGATGATTTTGTTCTTCTTCTTCTTTTGACTTCTTTTGTTGAATGTAAATTTCAACAATTTGGGAGCGCTCGCGTGGCGTGTACTGTTCCATGGTAAAAATCTGCTTGGACTGACGCTTCCAACACGGTATGTCATTAAGCGATCTGACGTCTCTGTCAAAAGATACAAGGTTGCCAGATAGGTCCGTCGAATATGGGCAACCCTGTATTTAACTTGATTTCGAACGTTACACTTTGGTAGTGGGAGTTCAAGGTTTTGACTATAGAGAGCTGGGGAGTGTATTGATTTTATGTAGGGTAATTTTTTGCTGAAAAGTGTTTTACTCGTGGTCATTCTAAAAATACTAACGCAATCTGCTCGGCAATGAAGGGCAAGCAAAATTGCCAGAAATAGCACAGACAATAAAAGGATTATAAAGGGTGGTTAAATTTCCAGAGCCGATTTTGAATGGAAACCACACCAAAACCTCAAGACTAACTCAATTCGAATCATGGAAAGATACACAATCGAGCAACGTGTTAAAGTTATTCAGGCTTATTATGAGAACGGGCAAAAGTGAATGACCAATTTTCGAAGAAAATCATCTTCAGTGATGGGGCACATTTTCACCTCAATGGATTCGTCAATAAGCAGAATTGTCGCATTTGGGCGAATGATAATCCAAGAGTGATTGCCGAAAAACCAATGCACCCACAAAGAGTGACTGTTTGGTGCGGTTTATGAGGCGGCGGCATCATTGGGCCGTATTTTTTCCAAAATGAGGCCGGTCAGGCAGTTACTGTGAATAGTGTTCGCTATCGTGAGATGATAACGAACTTTTTATGGCCCGAATTGGAAGATATGGATGTGGACGATATGTGGTTTCAACAAGACGGTGCCACTTGTCACACAGCTAACGAAACAATGGCTCTTTTGCGCGAAAAATTTGATGGCCGAATAATCTCACGTCACGGCTATGTGAATTGGCCGCCAATATCATGTGATTTGACGCCGTTGGACTTCTTTCTTTGGAGTTATTTGAAAGAAAAGGTGTACGTCGATAAGCCAACAACAATTCAAGAGCTAAAGGATGAGATAATTCGGCACATTAACGACATAGAACCTCAATTATGCCTCAGCGTCAACGAAAATTTGGACCATTTGATGGAGGTGTGCCGCCTAGGCCATTTGACCACTATTTTGCTTCGTACGTAATTGAGCCGTACGAATATTATCATAATAAAGAGAAATGACAATAATTTCCTAAAAAATTATATTTTATTCAATCAAATCAATACTGTCCTTTGAAAACTTAACCACCCTTTATAAAATAACTTATGATATGCAACACCATTAAATTGATTAATATAGGGCTTTTTAATTGGTGCGCTTCAACTTTTTTCCGATAGGGAGGGCGAACGACGCAATATTTTTTATTTTTCGCTTGTTATTTGTAAACTTCATTAGTATACATTTCATCATGGAACGCTACACACTTGAGCAACGGTTGCAAATTGTGCAAATTTTTTATGAAAATAATCGTTCTGTTGCTGCTACTTTAAGAGCATTACGGCCATTTTACGGTCCATTTAACAAGCCGACCGTCTAGTGAAAAAATTTGTATCTACGTTTTCGCTACATAATGTTCCGGTGCCAGTGAGAGCAAGAAGTGCACGAAGTGTTGAAAATATTGCTGCCGCCAGGGCTTCAGTTCAAGAAGACGCAAATGTGTCGCTCACACGACGTTCTCAACAATTGGGCCTTTCTGTGTCGTCATTGTGGCGAATTTTGCGAAAAGATCTTGGCCTACATCCGTACACGATCAAGCTGACACAAGAACTGAAGCCGTTTGACCATTTGAAGCGCCGTCGATTCGTAAATTGGGCTGAAGATCAACTCGAAAACTATCCAGTTTTTTTGTCAACAAGCAAAATATGCGTTACTGGGCAGAAAGCAATCCACACGTCATTCATGAGGCACCGTTGCATCCTGAAAAAATCACTGTTTGGTGCGGTTTACATGCCGGCGGCGTAATTGGCCCAAATTTTTTCGTTGACGGGAACGATCGCCACGTTACTCTGAATGGAAATCGATACCGCGACATGATAAACGATTATTTTTGGCCGCAATTGAATGGTATGGACTTAGACGACATGTGGTTTCAACAGGACGGGGCCACAAGCCACACAGCACACGCTACAATTGATTTGTTGAAGAGTAAGTTCGATGAGCGCATTATTTCCAGAAATGGACCGGTCGAATGGCCGCCGCGCTCGTGTGATTTGACGCCTCTAGACTATTTTTTTTGGGGTTATGTGAAGTCATTGGTCTACAGTAACAAGCCGCCGACGATTTGTGAGCTCAGAGCCAATATTGAACGCGAAATTGCTGGAATTTCGGCCGATTTATGCAAAAGAGTGGTCGAAAATTGGGTTCAACGATTGGACTTCGTAAAACGTGCACGCGGTGGTCATGCAAAAGAAATCGAATCTCATACTTAAATGTATATGTTCAAACTCGATAATAAAAAAAAATTAGTTAAAAAAGTCAAACCGTTTGTGTTTTATTCTAAAAAGTTCAAAAGTTGAAGCGCTCTTACTGAAAACCCCTATACAAACAAATAGGCTTTAAGAAGTTTAGTGAACTCCTTTTCCACTTAAAACTCATTTGCCTCTGATTGCTCATAAGTAGCCGAAATTCATAGTACTCAAAAAAAAAAAAAAAATTAGCTACCTACTTAAAAGAATTTAACGTTTGAAAGCTTCCGGGAAGCCTTGCAGACTCCACGCCACTACTGGCGCACTAAAGAAGTGAACAACAGTAAACAAAATTCAAGATATCAAAATATTCCTTGGCACTTCGAAAAAGTTATTATTTTTCTTTCACGCGCGATACACAACTTAATTTCTGTGTTTTTGTTTAACAAGAAAACCAACAACATTATAAAGGCGGGAAAATTTGTATTACGAAAATTTGCCTTCCCAGCAAAGCTTATTACAACATAAACTGCCTGCCACTTAAATTGTTGCAATAACTAAAATAAAGTAATATTTATTTAGTTTGTGTGTGCACGCGGATACATGTAAGTGCATATGTACTCGTATGTTGACATATTCATAAGCGCAAGAACACAAACAGAAACTTTCAATGAAAACTTTTGTTATAAACAAAAAAGGAAAAATACTTTCACAATCACACAAACAAAAGTCTTGCGAGCAAAGGCAAGTAACAGGCAACGTCAAGCATAAAAGCTACTAGCAACAGGGGCGTACTCAGGCGGTGGAGGCAGCGGATTACAAACATGTAGTTTACACCCACTCGACGAGTGTCAAAAGTGTGTGCAATTCCCTATTGTGCCGCTGCTGCAGCTACATACCCACCTCGGATCCTGCTCCGATACGACGACGCTGTTCCTCGCAAACATTTTTCAAGTATAATTCATCCTTGTGCACATAATTAAATGCCATCAAAAACTTATGCGAGTACTTTTGTTTGTGCCACTATATGTGAATTTGTATATGCACGTGTGTGTGTGTGTGTGTGTGGATGTGCATACTAGTCATACTTGTTGTTGTTGTTGGTGTTGTTCTTGTTTGCTTTCTCTATGGGCAGAATGAAGTTAGTGGTGGTTGACTGTTGATGTTGGTCTTATTTGTTGTTGTTGATGCTGGTGTTATTTTGATTTTCTGCTTAATTTGAATTGTTTGGAGTTTCACTTAAAAAAATAATAAAGGCAAAAAAAAAAAAATATAAAAACAAAATCAGCCATACAAATTTGTAGAGGAAAAAGGCACTAGGCAAATGCTTTCGAAGATGAAGTGCAACTGCAGTGGGCTGGTGCGGCAAACTTTTGCTGTCAACACATGTGCAGTGAGCTCACAGAACTGACACAATGCAAAGCATGAATATGCAAAAATGTGTGTGTCCATAGAAATGTATGTTTGTATGGTGTGTGACATACCCATTTATACATATTATGATTTCGGGAGCGCACGCTTTTTTCTACAGCAGCAGTCAGAGGTGTTTCTCAGGGCGACAGGAATGGCTTTGCTTGTCGTAGTCTACGTTGTTGTTTAAATGCAACGCTTCTGACCCAACTACTAAGCCCCACAGTGAAAAACTGTATCCCAAATAAACTCAATTTCTGTTTCATTGGACTTGATGTGGGTGAAGTCAACTACTTGAGTTTAAAAGTGTATGTTGAATATGATTTAAATTAATTTAAAAATTGAGAAATTTCGAAATTTTATTTTTAATGCCCTCTTTTTGATCGAGATTATCAGGAGTTTAGGTCACCTTTTCTACTAAATGTAATCTTATGTCTAAGTTTTGCGGAATTAACACCTTTCAGATTAAGTTGGTATATTTTCTACATACCGACGAAGTTTTGAATTTCTTTTCGTTGAATCAATTCCCGACACTTTTGTCGAAAATGAAAAAAATTGTTTGTCAATGCTATACCATTTAATTTTATCGAGCTCATTTTGCTTGTTGAATATGAATTAGGGTTCAAAAGCATTCAATAATTCCACACTTTTGATATAAAAGCAGTTGAAACCCTTAAAACAGGAGATGTGGGACGTTTTTCGAAAATATTTAAGCTGAATCCTGGCCTTTGTTATTATCTGAAATTGCAAGGCGATCTTTGTCCTTAAAAACAAAAGACAAATGCTTTACTTGATAGGGTATCGCAGTATGCCTTCACATGTCTAGGGCCTACACTGCGTATACGTAATCAGACGCTTGCTGCAGCTCCACCCTGGAAAGCAAAATCCTACGATTTTATTACCGTCATGCTGATGACTTACGCTACGGACACTCTAGCATTCTTAAAAAGTTTGAGTTCATCCCCATGGTGCTGGATCATTGTACACCCACGCTAGGTCCGAGCGGACCTTTTTCTACTCTCACTCCCTCAAGGGATGAGTGGGCGGGGTGTAATATTTGGCGGCAAGGCATGGCAAACATGTTCACGGATGGCTCGAAGTTGGACGGCAGGGTTGGTGGGAGAGTGTTCTGTAAGATGCTCTCCATCAAGCTAATATTCAGGCTTCCGAGCGGGGGTAGCCGCAATTTAGGAAGCAGTGGATTCGTTGCTTACTTTGGTAACTACCGTTAAGGAAGTAAATATCTACTCCGATAGCCAAGCGGCAATTAGAGCCTTAGGCTCGTTGTTTGTGCGTTCGAGATTGGTTGGGGAATGTCTGGCTTCTCTCTCGATTGCATCCGAATACGAAGTATTCGTTAACAGGCTCACTTGGATTCCCGCACACAGCGGCATAGAGGGAAACAGCTACGCTGATGAACGGGCTAGACAGGGAACTTTGGAGACGGTTTCATCGTGAAATGTGAGGATTTGGTGTTTCCTTAAGAACCTGCGGTCTACTCCTGGAAATATGGGTCTCCAGTCTACTCAGCGAGCGCTGGGCTAGTGCGCAAACGTGCAAGGTCGCGAGATCCTTCTGACCAGGTATAGATTGGGGACGCTCGAGGGAATTCCTAATGCTAAAAAAGCCGCAGCTCTCGAGTTTGGTGAGTATTCTTACCAGACATTGTTCGTTAGGTGTCCATGCGGTGAGGCTTGGGATTACCTCAAGCCCGTTCTGCAGACGCTATCTTGAGGATGAGGTGGAGTCATCTCAAAACCTTTTTCTTAGCTGCCCTGCTTTCGTCTGGCAAAGATTTCGACATCTGGGCGTCGTTGTAAATGCATGGTCATCTTCCTCTATTCCCAATGCTTCTTCTTTCTTCCTTTCTCCTTTCTCCTTCCTCCTGTATGGCATCACAACGGACGAATTTTGAATACTTGTCCAAGTGGGACCCAAGCTAGGCAACCTTTTAACATAAGCTAACCTATTACTGCCATGAAAAAGCTCTGATAAAAAACCATCTGCTATTGGGAGGCAGGGAAGTCCTTCCATTTTATGGGAAAACAGCAAGAGGCGCACCACAAACAGGAGGAAGACCTCAGTCAAACACCCCAAACGGTTGTAAGCGCCAAGTATAGAAATGGGGGTGGCCCGAAAAGTAAAGTAATTTCTGCTCATGTCAATGCTTCTGTATCGTTTATGAGTTCTTTGCATAGTTGAAAATCATGCCAGAGATATTTCATATTTAAAGTGACTTGCCACTTGAAATGGTGCTAAAGTCTTAGTAGACATCAGGTAACTTGAGGAAATTTGGAATGTACTCGTATTTAGTAAATGGCGCAATCAAGCTATAGATGAGACAAAAAGTTTTACAACTATTGTATATTTAATTATATTTATTACAATAATTTAAAAAAAATTCATTCCCAATTTGTGCAAAAGCTGTTTGAAAGGTTGCTTTTGTTCGCTTACCTAAATTTTAAATCCATACTGTAGGTATACATTTACTCCTAGACTTATTTAGACTTAATTGTTTTCCTCTGAATTATGACTGCATTTCGGGAGCTATTGGCTACTACTTATGGTTGTACGTGAATTCATCATAAACTCACCAGTTGGTAACCAATCGCATTCCCTGCAAGTATTGCGTTTTAACGAGCAGGCGCTCATATTTACACAAATAAATTTGGGTACGCACTTATGTATGTATGTATGTACATTTCCACTTAGTTGTAGTGCACCCGAAAAACAATGGAAGACCGGAGGTGCCTGCGGAAGAAATTTTACATTTATTTGATTTACTGCGAAAAAGTTGTGAGGTGGATTCTTTCGCCTAAGAAAAAAAAAACTGTTGTTTTGTAATTAGTAGCATATGTGCACATAAATATGAGTAAATTTATGAGTTTTGAGTGTAAAATTTTACAAATTAAATTTTGCCAGCAAAGAACTAAAAATTGGTACTGATTTCAAAGTGGTTGATTCAAGGGCGTATGGTTAGTATATTAATATTTTTCTTTTCAATGTATAAATGCATGATATTGACTAAATTTGAAATCTACATACAGGTATGTTTGTATGTATTGAAACAATGAGCCGTATGAGCCCTCCGACGACATAGACTTAGCGCAGCGAATGAAGATCCAGCGCCTACGTTGGCTGGGTCATGTCGTCCGAATGGATACAAACGCGCCGGCTCTGAAAGTATTTCATGCGGTGCCAGCTAGTGGTAGCAGAGGAAGAGCAAGGCCTCCTTTGCGTTGGGAAGATCAGATGGAGAAGGAATCGGCTTCACTTGGCGCGCCCGATTGGTGCCGGGTAGCACAAGAAAGAAAGAACTGGCGCGTTTTGTTAAACTCGGCGAAAATCGCATACGCGGTTATCCGTCAATAAAGAAGTAGAAGATTTTTTTATGCTGATGATCTAAAACTGTTTATTTAACAACCTTGTCGCTTGGAGTGTCTACAATAATTCATCTTATTCATCTTGCATTACAGTCCGAAATGCTTGACCTCGGTTTCGACTGCGTTCTTTGACATCAGCCTCATCTGGATTCCTGGTCACAGCGACATTGCGGGAAACTGTGAGGCGGATGAGCTGGCCAGACAAGGGACATGTGAGGGATTTCCCTGCGAAGGGAAAGAATTGGGATCCCCCTGATTACCTGCGGTCTGCTCCTGGAAAGATGAGCATCGCGCAAGCTCAGCGAGCGCTGGGCAAGTACAAAAACGTGTAAGGTCGCGCTTGGGCGAGCTTCTGAGGGTGACAAAATATTAGCTCTCTAATCTAGTGGGTTCTCTCACAGGACACAATGCGCGAGGAATGCATGCTGTGAGACTCGAGGGAATCACCTCGAGTCCTTTTTGCGCTGGATGTATGGAGGATGAGGTGGAATCATTTCAGCACCTTCTCCTTAGCTGCCCTGCTCTGGCGGGGCTAAGATTCAGGCATCTTGGCTCTTACTTCTTTGCCACGTCTACTGATATAGCTGGCGCTGACATTAAAAATCTGATGAATTTCATCAGCAGCACAAAGCGGTTGACGCAAACATAGTCCTCGTTCGTAATCCGCACGCTCCTAGCCATCCCAGCACCACCTCTCCCCACCCTCTCCCTGCATCCCATCGGTCTTTCACCTCACCTCCTTCATAATGGTACCACAAAGGACACATCTTTTTTCGTCCAAGTGTGCTCATTTCCTGGGCAACCATACCAACCTAACCTAACCATCCGGGGTGGACCATTTCTTCCTCTACAATATGCCTCCATCTTCTCGACAGTTCGCTTTCGCTCTATGTTGTGAGATTTTCATCTTTCGTATATCCTCTTCTACGTCTTTGAACCATCGCCTCCTTGGCCGGCCTCTCTTTCGAACTCCTTCAGAGGTTGCTTCAAACACTTTTTTGGTCGTTCTGTCGTTGCTCATTCTTAAAACGTTTTCCTATCACCGTAATATTTGCGACTTTATATACCGCGTTACGTTTCCTTTTGCGATTAAAAGATTTGTACCGCCTTCTAATCGTATAAGGTCGAATGTTCTTCTAAGAATTTTTCTTTCAAAACGCATCAGTAAATTCACGTCATTAACTTTAAGCACTCATGTTGCACAGCCGTAGGTGAAAACCGGTCTCATTAAAATTTTGCACATCTGGAATTTTTGTTCCTTTGATATCAATGAAGACTTCATAAGTTTGATATGGCCAAAATATGCTCTGTTGGCTGCCTGAACATGGTCTTGTTTAGATAAGGACATATCCTTATTTATGCTGAGTACTCCGCTTAAGTATTTAAACTCTTGCATGAACTCAAAAACATAACATAACAATAACATAATGATGAAAGGATTGTGTCATGTACTTCGTCTTCTCTTTACTCATATTGATCCCGCTGATCTAGTACCTTGCACCAGACGCATGAAAACATTCTGAAGAACCTCCTTATTTCTCGCAAGAATCACAATCTCAATTTCAAACGTAATGGCATGATTGTATCATATTATAATTTGCTGAAAAAGCAGCGATTGTTCGTGAGCTCGAGCACCTTAAAGTAAATCAAGTTTTTGCAACGTCATAAAGGTGGTCATCAAAAGACTACAACGACCCGAGAAATGGTTCAAAAAGTGAGGAAGCGACTTGAGCGAAATCCCCGGCGAAGTGCCAATCAGATTTCGAAAGAACTGAAAATATCTGACCGTAGCATCCGCCACATAATGAAAAATGATCTGAAAGTTAAGCCTTACAAGATCCAAAAGGTGCATGATCTCACACCAAAGCAGCAACAAGTCAGTTTTGAGAGAGCGAAGGAGTTGCCGTCTGACGTGACAATTTTTCAAATTGAACAATTCGTAAACTCACAAAACAATAGGGTTTGTTTGACCGACCGTTTATACGAGAATTTGAGTCATTGAGCCACACAATGGCTCTCAAATTCACCAGACGTGAATCTAGATTATTCTCTTTGGGCCATTTTGGAGAGCGCTGAAAAACGCCAAAATATTTGCAAGTCACATTCGTTCAGCTTGCGATTCGTTTCTGAACCGTCTCAACGCCATAGTCATAGGCAAAAGGTGGTTATATCGAACAAATGTAAATTTATTCTTATTTCGTATTATATTCACATATTTTTTACTTTGAATTGAATAAAAGTAGTTTTTCAAACTAAATTTATGTCCTTTTTAATTGGTTACACTGTAAAATAACTATTGGTTGTGTTTTTGATAAACAAATAAATAAATAAAATTAATAACCTGAATCATTTTTCTTTCTTGTCTTTTCAGGTATGTTAGCCGATGTTCGATGACTTTGCAATTAATAAAAATAAGTATGAACATATTCAGTTTCCTATTTATGTATGTACGTACATAGTTGATGTGATTGTTATAAATTAAATATTCTAAAAACTGAATTCTTCTCTCTCAGATCCATACACTCTAAGATTATTGAATTCGACCTATGCCCAATCGATTTTGGATATGGCATCTTCATTTATAGTAGTCCTAGCCTAATCACCAAATTTATAAGCATATAAATCGACTGGACTTGGGTTGGCGTTGCGCGCGATACACTTCGCAGAACTTTTGCCTGCCTATGATTGAAAAAACCATTTTAAGTGATGGAAATTTTTATTTTGACCTTTATTTTGACAAATACGATTGACGGGCGAAACCATTTGCAAAAATTATAAATATTTCGAAAGCGTAATTAGTTCTGCGCACACGATTAATTTCCATTTTGTAAGAGCTGAAAATAACATGAACTAATTACGGCGGCCGCCGTAGCCGAGTGGTTGGTGCGTGACTACCAATCGCAATTCACAGAGAGAACGTAGGATCGAATCTCGGTGAAATACCAAAATTAAGAAACACATTTTTCTAATAGCGGTCGCCGCTCGGCAGGCAATGGCAAACCTCCGAGTGTATTTCTGCCACGAAAAAGCTCCTCATAAAAATATCTGCCGTTCGGAGTCGGCTTGAAACTGTTGGTCCCTCCATTTGTGGAACAACATCAACACGCACACCACAAATAGGAGAAAGAGCTCGGCCAAACACCCAAAAAGGGTGTATGCGCCAATTATATATATAAAGGTATATATATATATAGATATATAAAAGATGATTTTTTAAGAGATGTAGGAAAGTTTTTCAAAAAAACACACGTAAAATTCAGAAAAAGTCATGCAATTTTTATTTAAATCGATAGTACAGTCCATATAATTTAATGTTTGAAGTTTATTTCATGCAAATGTTGACCGCGACTGCGCTTCAAATGGTTCATCCGCTTAGTCCAGTTTTGGCATGCTCTTTCCCATGTTTCGGCCGGTATCTCACATATAAATGCTTTAATGTTGCCTTCCAATGCGTCAATTGAAGCAGGCTTGTCTGAATAGACATGAGCTTTAACATAGCCCCACAAAAAATAATCTAAAGGCGTTATATCGCACGATCTGGGTGGCCAATTGACAGGTCCCGAACGTGAAATAAAATGTTATCCGAACTCGCCTCTCAACAAGTTCATTGTTACGCGTGCTTTGTGGCATGTGGCACCGTCTTGCTGAAACCACATGCCATGCAAGTGCATTTTGGGGGAAAAAAAGTTGGATATCATTTCACGGTAGTGCTCACCATTCACAGTTACGTTACGATTCGCAGCATCTTTGAAGAAGTACGGTCCAATGATGCCTCCAGCCCATAAACCGCACCAAACTGTGACCTTTTCTGGAGACATTGTTAGCTCTTGCAATTCTTCTGGCTCATCTTCACTCCAAAATCGACAATTCTGCTTATTTACGTATCCATTGATCCAAAAATGAGCTTCGTCGCTGAGCAAAATTTTTCGATAAAAAAGTAGATTTTAAACTTTCTTAACAGAACACGGATTTTTATAATAAAATTCAATGATTTACAAGCGTTGTTCGTTTGTAAGACGATTCATGGTTAAATTATAGACCGAACTGAAGATGTTTGACAGTGAAACAAAACACGAAACGTGAGTCAGCTGTTTAAACCAACTGCTTAAAAAGATAAAAAATCACCCTTTAGATATATTTTTCAGTTATAAGAAATTGTTATTGGTAAAAGAGAGATAGAATATCAGACCGACAAGGGGAAACTATAAGAGCTTTCCCATGGCTAGAACAAAATGTGTAGTTGGATGAGGATAGTGATGATGATATTATGAGTGCTTATATGATAGTCAGCTGTCTTATAGGGTGTATGTATATGTATGTGTGTGTATTTATATGTATATGAATGTGTGTGTATGTATATGTATATGTAGGTGTATGAGAATATTTAAATGTGTGCATAAGCTTGCGCCGCGCGATAAATATTTACATCCTTTTAATCCACGAAATTTAATGAAAGGGGGTGAAAAATTAATGTGTAAACTTAATACGTCATAAAACATGAAACCTGCAGTGCGCACAGGTGGTTCGCTTGGACACTTGTTTGGCGTCAGAATAAGTCGAAACGCTAAAACCGAGCTGGACTAGAATTTCAATAAGAAAAAAAAACATGATTGCCGCTAAAAGCTATAAAGGTATGAAGGGAGGTGGGCAAAAGTATGTGGAATTCCAGCATTAATCAGTTGCTCTCTAGCCATATCGCTTTTAATTTATATGTGCCAGGCACACAATGTGGCCAACCTACACATACATATGTATCGGGTGTTTTTTTAGCTGTCTCGCAACTATCGATATCAATAAATATGGTTTGATAGTTGAGAGTAGCAAAATGTGTTAAAATTTCTGTTCAGCAAGGATTGGCAAGTCATCATGAAACGTTTAGCGCCAGAACAACGCTTCCCAATGGCACTGTGGGCATCTGTTGCACGAGAGCTTTTCCGACTACTTCAGGCCCGGCACTAGATGCTCTGATTGGTTTACCACCACTTGATGCTTTCATCCAAGGAGAGGCCTTGGGAACTGGTACGGCCCTTGTCCGGCATTGGAACACAGAGAAGGCATGGACATCGATCCAACGATTCTCTCCATGCCCCTTGACTCCATGCCATCAAGAGTTGTACTTGAAAAGAGATACAGTGTAGTGCTACCAGAGGCTCAGTTGTGGAAAGACTCAGAAAATGAGCCCGGTAGACACTGTTTTCGCATTTTTACGGATGGCTCCAGGACCGAGCAAGGCTCCGGCTCTGGGGTCTAAGTAGAATCCAGCGGGACAAAACTGCACTTTGCTCTTGGAATGCATGCATCTGCGTTTCAAGCTGAGGTGTATGCAGTTCAAGAAGCGATGAACTTTGTTGTGCAAAAACGATGGAGAGGCAGATCTATATGTGTCTTCAGCGACAGCCAAGCTGCGCTTATGGCCTTAGACAGCCCTCCAACCACATCAGGGGTAGTCAAGTCCTGTAAATCTAGGCTGAACTATGTCGGTAGATATAATAGCCTGATGCTAACATGGGTCCTGGGACACGTGGGTATCGCGGGTGACGAGACCTCTGACTCCTTAGCTAAGATGGGCTCTGAGGCCAACTTCTTTGGCCCTTTGCCACTTTTGCCACTCCCTTCTGCGGCCATCACAGCCACGGTTAGCAAATGGGTAACTACCACCCACAAGCGAGCTTGGCAGGCTGAGAGAGGCTGCAGATGGACTAAACTGATGTTACCTGTCATGTCCGATCGACTGTCGCAAACCCTTCTGTCATTGAGCAGAGGGGAGGGCAGACGGCTGGTTGGACTGATGACGGGCCACTTTCTGTGGGCAAACCACATCTCAGACAGTGTACTCTGCCCAGCTTGTGAAGAGGAGGATGAGACGGCGGACCACTTCCTGTGTGTCCCGCCTTCGCTCGAATCAGGTTTGAGGTCTTTGGCACTGATGTGTTAAGAAGCGACCATCTTGGCTCCTTGGCACCACAAGATCTACTCAGATTTCTTCGGAGATCGGGTAGATTTAAAAAAAATTAAAAGGGAATCCAAGTGTAGTACAATGGACTCAATTAATGTCGGAGTGCTGTCCCGACAAAAAAAAAAAAGGAAATTAACTTAAAAAAAATTAAAGTGCTCGCGAAGTTCATAGAGCACTGACGGCATCGTCGGTCCCTATTTCATTCAAAATGACGAAGGAGCTGTCGTTACGGTGAATGGCGAGCGCTATAGAGCCATGCTGACTGAATTTATGTTTCTAAAAATGCATCAGCTAAACATTGACGGCATTTGGTTCCACAAGACGGCGCAACTTGCCATACAAAGCGCTTCGATTTATTGCAATGTTCAAGTCACCATTGAATTTCATGAGGTCCACAAGTATTCGTAAAAGTAGTCAAAAATTAGGCTGTTCGAATGAACCATGTAACTCGTAGCCGTGACGGACATGCTCCGATCGGATATCATATTCAAAAAATAAATGGCAGGAAATTGTCTACCAGATTGGAATAACAAAAAAAAAAAAAATCATTTCAACAATATTTCTGTTTTGTATTATTTTTTTAAATTCTTGAGCTCTTATTTTTAAGTTCTCTTAAAAACACCCTAAACATCCATATACACAAGCGCACATTTTGCAGAGGCAAGCAAACTAAATCAGCTACCAGGCAAGGCGTTATAGTCGCAGCAGTGTGGCTTGCGCTTGTTACTGATAGCGAAGGGTGACGTAAATAATTTTAGAAAATTTCATTTATCTGCGCAATAAAACCCATTTCTTATTTCAACCACCGCAGCGGAGGCGCCACACAAATCTTAACTCCCGTGTCAACAGGCAATTATGCTAAAAGCTTCAAGGTGCAGTGCTGCAAAGGCTGATATCGACGCCTCCACCACTTCTACGGCGGTGGCTATTTCGTCGATGCGCTGCGACATTTGCGGTAGCCTCGCGCGGTTGATGTTTGCGGACAATCTATCCGCCAACCGTTTGACTTCCAGGACAAACTCTTGCGTTTGTATGTGTGCTCATATATGCGTATGCCAGTGTATGTATCTGTGGTTAATGTATTCTCAGCGCTTACGACCGCATGAACATATTTCTATATAATAAACCTAAAACAGAATTAATTAAACCAAAAAGCGGCACATGCTTTGTGACATTCTTGAGTGGGTTTGCATAGTAAGTGTGGAGTTGCGGTCTACAGGCCGCTTGCTTTATGGCAGTGGTTTATTTTTATTTATTTATTTATTTATTCATTTAATAATCTAAAAATGCAGCATTTCTTACAGACTATGAAAAAGAGATTAATGCTAAATAATTCAATCAGAAATAAATTAAACTTATAGCGGTAACATATCTTATAATTTACAAGGAAATAATATTAGAATTTAGTTCAGCAACTAATTTAGTAACAAATTCAAGTGGTTTCTTGTTGAGGAAAAATGTAGGCCAATCTGATATGCAAGCCAATTAAATTCTTTAAAAGTTCTAGAAATCGGATCATTGGAAACATTTCTACACTTCAACAAACAGCTCTAACCATCCCTAACCAGAAACTATCATAATTTCGTAAGCTTCGCTGAGGAATATTCAAATTATTTTTCTCGAGTAGCGATGGGCAGTCAATTGCGCCTCTAATCAAATCGAAAACGAAAGTGAGGGAGAGAATAAAAAAAAATAGTAAATAATTGGCGCGTACACTTCTGTTAGGTGTTTGGCTGAGCTCCCCTTCTTCTTTGTGCGTGAGTCTTCCACAAATGGGATCTGCTGTTTTAAGCCGTCTCCGAAAGGTAAGCTGCTTTTTACGCGTAGCTTTTTCATGACAGCTACATACGCTCGGTGGTTTGCCTATGCCTGCCGAGCGGCGACCGCTATTAGAAAAAACCGTTTTCTACTATTTTGCTGTTTCATGCACGGATATTCCTATGTGATCCCGAATCGTAGTCACGGCTGCCGCAGTACAGAATAGTCATTCTAATGTCTAGTGTTTTTAGATTAATGAGCAAGCATCGACTTTATAAGGGGGAATTGGATCACTGATGAAGTAGATCCCAAGTAGTCGAAGCTGGTGTTAGTCCAGTCATTTGGTAAAAAAAAGGGAGTTACCTGGAAAGTTTTCCGGGAGTTTTCAAACTAGGTAATTTTTAAAGATTTTGGGATGCTCTTTTCGAATTTCAACTTTGCCACCTCGTATCTACGCGCTAGCGCCGCCATATTGAAAAACTGGCGCCTAAAAACAGTTTTTCTACAATACCTCCATTCCGACGCATTTTATGAGAAAAACATATGTATACAAAATTAAACTAGAGATAATTTCCTACATTTTATGTTATAACGATTTTTTTGTAAAGTCAATAGTTTTTGGTATATGAGCGCCACAAAGTAATATTCACCTACACCACCACGTTTTTTCGTATATTTCTCTACAATAATCTTCTACTATAGCAGGTTTTTGAAAAGCAGGTATAAGGGTAATGTGTCGCCTTTGTTGAAGGGTCCCTTTCTCTCTCGACCTTCAACGAAACATCTGTCGGTAGAACTGAAGAGAAGTATCTAGTTTAGACTGAGTCATCAGTATACGTTTATGTGTAGTTTGTTTTTTTAGAGTCATGTCTTCTGATGAAAGAAATTGTTTTATTTGCGATAATCCATTATTAGAAAATGAAACAATTGAAGTGAAGGAAAAAGGATTGGAGACTTTTCGTGAATCAAGTGTTAAAAGAAATGACAATAAAGTAAATAGTGGTTCATGATGTATGTCGAACACGATACAACAATGAAAAGTTAATCGCTGCATCATTGCGTAGAGGAAGTGATGTCACGACACCTCAACTGCCACTGCGATCATCGCACCCAACATTTTCTTTCAAAGCCCATTGTTTTTTATGTGCTGATGAAATAACAGCAGAGTTTATAGCAAAACAAAAACAGAAGCGGCTGTGCAAGCGTAGCGTTGTGTACAGTGTGCGAAAATTATCAATGAAAAATAGTATTTCTGAACTTGCTAGAGCTCGTAATGATGATTGGGGTCGAGCAATTGTTGAGCGTCTTCAGCATGTGAATGATTTGGTCGCCGCCGATGCATAGTACCATAATTCCTGCATGAAAAAAATTTATCAAGCATGACCAGTTGAAAATATAAAAAAAAGGTCCGTATGCGAATGAGATAGATACTGCGATGCAGTTCATTTATTCTTATCTTGAGCAGAATTCTCATGAGTGTCAGTTTTCCTTGGACGAATTGGTAGGCAAAATTGAAGGTGATTACCGCCCACACATAAAAACAGTCAAAGCACAACTTCTCAAAAAATACGGTGATGATATTTTAATTGCCATCACTGCCAATAAAGCTGCGGTGGTTTGTTTCCGAAATACAGGACTTAAGCTATTAATGGAAGCCTGGTACAATCAAAAAAGTGATGACAAAGCAGAAGGACGTCAGCGTATTGTAAAGACAGCAGCAGAAATTGTTATAGAAGATATTCACTCTACAATCTATGAGACAAAGCATTATCCTTCATCAGATACATTTTTTCTAGACCTCGGAGTCTAATATACCTGGAACTCTACGCATTTTCTTAGATGGAGTTATTTTAAAAAACAAACGAGGGCTCCTTGAGAAATGTAAGAAAAACAGCATTGCTCTCGCCCATTCTATAATTGCAGCTGCCTTTTTATTTCATAAGTATGGATCTCGACGATTAATAGATGTATTATCATCTCTTGGATTTTGCTCTTATAGTATACACCGAAGCAATGTTGTTTGAAGTTTCAGCTATTATGCGCGCACCGTTAAATATCGATGATAACGCATTTACTCTGCATTTTAATTTTTTTTTGACAACGCTGATTTCAATACGCAGACATTAGATGGTAACAACACTTTCCATGCCATGGGCGGTATCCATTGTGTAACACCTATAACTGCTATCGCTCCAGATCAAATAATTCCACGATTAAAACAAATGCCGTCTACAGCAGTCGTTGGTAGTTTAGGTACCATTACATTAAAAACATTTGTGAAAAAAAAAACGGTACGGGCTTGAAAGCCATTCAGATTTAAGACCTCGGGAGCATTCGTGTGGCTGCGAAGTAGTTATGACATCCGTTTCAGATTTATTGTGGCTATATGGAAAATGGGCCGGCCTGCCTAACGTACCTGGATGGAGTGGATTCATGTAACAAGTGACAGCGCAACTTTCTTTCCAAAAATCATTTGCAGGATGTTTGCCCTTCATTAATGCTCCACCGAGTGATAACGACACAATTTTGACTGCTCTCTTATCTGCCTGTGAAAAATGTGAATCATTACACCAGCATACTTGTTTGTTACATTTCACCAGCTCCTGTATTTCAAAGCGCGAGACATTATTTCCTTGTACGATGTGGACTCCAAATTAAGCGATACTGTCGTAAGACTCGGTGGATTACATTTGTTAATGTCATTCCTGGGATCAATTGGACACATAATGACTGGAAGTGGATTAATAGAGCTGTTTAACACAATTTACACGCTAAGTTCAATTGAAAAAATTATGACAGGAAAAAACGCGCCGCTACTCTACCTCCAGGTGGTGTGGAAATTAGTTTTTTTCGAAAACGCATATTAAAATGTACTTTGTGGCGCTCATACACCAAAAACTATTGATTTTACAAAAAATTCGTCATAACGTAAAATGTAGGAAATTATCTCTAGTTTCATTTTGTATTGATATGTTTTTCTCATAAAATGCGTCGGAATGGAGGTATTGTAGAAAAACTGTTTTTACGCGCAATTTTTTTAATATGGCGGCGCTAGCGTCGCAGATACGAGGTGGCAAAGTTGAAATTCGAATAGAGCAGCCCAAAATCTTTAAAAATTATCCAGTTTCAAAACTCCCGCAAAACTTTTCAGGTCAAACTACCAGATGACTGGACTATATTATGAAGGTACAAATCTTATATACAAAAATCAATTGTACCTACATTTTTTTAGAAAAGTTTCGACTTGGACACTTCCGAATGGTATTGACGCGCCAAACCATTCGGTTGCGGCATTCCACAATACTGCATAATGAGTTTAAATTTAAATGTTTTCTTTTAGCACTTTTTTCACTGTGCCGTTTTACGCGTTGTACCCTGCAGTCTTCCAAGCATTTTTCTAAAGTTCTTCATTTCACGGCTGGATCCAAGCTAGAAAATGAAATAGGCTATGGAGTTTTTTCAGACTTGCGGACTTCTCTAGCGTCTACCAGGCAGAAGTCTTAGGCATAAAGGAGGTAACTATGTACCTTATCATACGCGCCGTAACAAGAACTACGGTGAATATCTTCTCGGACAGCCAAGCGGCCATCGAATCAATGGAGGCAGTGAAACTAAGATCAGAGATTGCTCAGGAATATCCGGCAACTCTAAATGATATTAGCAGCGTCTTCAAGATCAGTCTTACATGGGTTCCGAGACATAGAGCTATTGAAGGAATTTCCTAGGCCGATAAGCTAGACAGCGGGGAACTTATCTTCTACTGCTTGAAAACAGCGGGAATATTAGAATTGGTATGGTAACTTGTAAATTAAGGATATAAAATTATATTCTCCAGGAGGCCAATAGGTCATGACTGCAAATAGATAAGAAAAGGTCTGGAGAATAACTCAACCTCTCTAGAGTGAATATCTCCAAGATCGTGGCTTTTGTCAGCGGTCATTGGCTGTTAGGTACGCACTCTTCTAGGCTAAGGGTATTTTCTCATGAATACTGCAGGAGTTGTAGAAGTGTGGAAGTGGAAGAAACGGTAGAATACTTTTACGTATTCTAAGTGAGTTGGCAATTCTAAACCGACTTTCACAAATACCTAACCTAATCTAAGCATTTTTCTCTAAAGACTAGAGACTATCAGGATTGTGGGTAGCTATTTCTAAAGGGTGTTTTTTTAGAGGTTAGGTTTTCAAGATGAAATAAAACGTATATAATTTAATGTTATGGCCAAGAATTTAGCTCTATTATAAAGATAAGGTTTGCCATTATGTTTTAAAAATGATTTCGGGCAAGTGGCCGCCGCGGCTGGTTCGAATAAATTCCAGCCGAGAGGCCCAATTTTCGACCACTTTTTGCAGCAATTGGGGCCGTATGTCAGCAATAACGCGCCGAATATTATCTTCCAAGACGTCAATCGTCTCGGGCTTATCTGCGTAGACAAGCGACTTCACATAGCCCCACAAGAAATAGTCCAGCGGTGTTATATCGCACGATCTTGGAGGCCACGCCACAGGTCCACGGCGCGAGATAATGCGCTTACCAAAAGTTTCCTTCAATAAATCGATTGTTGCGTTGGCTGTATGGCATGTAGCGCCGTCTTGTTGGAACCAAAGGTCGTCCACATCAACATCGTCCAATTCAGGCACGAAAAAGTCATTAATCATGGCTCTATAGCGCTCTCCATTGACTGTAACATTATGGCCGGCTTCATTTTTAAAGAAATATGGACCAATGATTCCCTCTGCCCATAGAGCACACCAAACAGTGACTTTTTGAGGATGTAACGGCGTCTCAGCAATGGCTTGTGGATTATGTTCACTCCAAATGCGACAATTTTGCTTATTGACATACCCATTCAACCAAAAGTGAGCTTCATCGCTGAACAAAACTTACTTCGATGCGTCGCGCGAACCGAACCATTATTTTCGTAATAAATTTGCACGATTTGCAAACGTTGTTCAGGTGTAAGTCTATTTATTATGAAATGGCAAACCAATCTGAGCATAAATCAAGTGACAGCTGTCAAAAAGACCATCTACGAAAAAAGTAGTGCCAACTTGAAAACCTAACCTCTAAAAAAAACACCCTTTACTACACGAACATACATGTATAATATCTTATTCTGAATCACAACTTTCCGCACTTATGAGGTTCTTTGTCCGTTCATAATGGCTTCAATAACTAGCGCTACGCTCCACTAGATCTCAAACTCCCGTAGGCCCTCCTATACTTTATACAAAGACTTAATAAGCTCGCCTCAGATTGGGCACAAAACCGAATACTTGAATTATCAGTACATGGCTCATGGAGCAAATAAACTATATATCAAGTACTATAACTTCCTTGGTACGTAATATAAACTTTCTTTTAGCTAAGAGCAAATAATTTTGTTTTTTATTCGTAATCGTAACATGTTATGAGCACATTTCCGACTAACTGTACAATAATCTACGAAAAGTACGCTCATTGCTAAAATAATATAGGTACACTCCCCTTACGCCTGTTTTGTTGTTTAGAATCCAAAAATAAAAGCAATTCAGCATTTCTATTGCCATCGCTCCTCTTTTGCACTCCAGTTATGAAACGAAAATGGTAACGTAAAAGTTGTTGAAAGTGGCGTCTGACATGCTCCTTTACTTGTTGACAGCGCGCAAAGCACATTTAGCCAGCGATAACTATCAGCTGCTAAAACTAAAGCGAATTATGGCTGCCACTCATCCAAAATAGAAAAGCGAAAAAAACAAAAAACGATTCGTAAACAGGTGCGCGGCCTAAGTTTCATGGAAGAACGTTGCTTTTCAAAGTGCCACAATTTCAAAGGAAATTCAATTCGCTCAAATAAGTTTGTGACAAATGTGATTGGCCGCCGCCGCCATACAACTGACTTAACAATTTAATTGGGCTGCGTCAAGTAGCAAAATGCGTGGCACACAAAAACACAAAGCTATATACAATAGAGGGTGTGCAATAGGAAGCCACGGTTATTTTCTTCAAAATGCTGTCCTTCGTTAAGCAAAACCTTTTTTTCTATATTTCTGGTGGGCAATTATTGATTATTCGGCTCTTTGTAAGCACCGAATTGTAGTATGGGGGCAAGAGTGTGCATTTATAGTTTGACAGAAATAATATTTTATATTCATACGAACAATCTACTACTGATAATAAACAGTAAAAGATAAGGAGTTATTGATTTAAGATCCATATTTTGTTATTTTGAATGCCAATTGTATTATGGACCTAATGGTTCCTGGTGCCACCTAACCTTAAGCAAATAAGAAGAAAAACCGAAGTGGCAAGCATTGAATTTTAGACTTGGTTTTAAAACATTTACAGAAGGTGGCAATGGAATTGTGGATAGCAGGTAATTTCTATTGGCCTGGGGGATAAGTTCACAGCGTTTTTATATTTTCTTTTATTTTACAACGATTTGCTTGCTGTTTGGCAAAGGGTAAGTATCCATGCGATATACTTATTTTTGCTTTACAAAATAATGTTAATTGATTTTTGAGTTATTTAATTTTTTTTTATTAGTTTTGAGGCTTAGAAATGAAATACCCAGGAGGCAAAAATCAACATTTTCCACACCTGCTCTTCTTTGCTTTTCATCGTGGTCAAAAAACTGCCGAAGCAGCGCGAGATATTTGCGACGTGTATGGGAAGGTGTCATAGGCGAGTCTACAGCACGGAAGTGGTTTGAAAAGTTCAAAAATTACGACTTTGACGTCAAGGAAGGCTTTCGCAATTCGACGAAGAACGTCTCATTTTACTTTTGAAGGAGAACCGTCGCCAAACCAGCTGTGAATCAGCGGGAAAAATGAACTGCGATCATAAAACGATTCTCAATCACCTTCATTCAATCGGACTTACCAAAAAAATGGAAGCCTGGGTACCTCACGAAAAAAAAAAAAAAAAAATCACCTTCAAACTGCTCCTCAGCATCTCGCCCACCAACGAGCAACACGCGGTCATAAACAGCTTTTGTAAGCTGTTTGTACTAAATCGTCACGGGAGATGAAAAATGGTGCCTATGCATCAAAATGAAGCAAAGGAAGAAGTGGATGGCTCCAGGAGATACGCTAAAGCCGAGAGTCAAGTCGGTTCTTCATCCAAAGAAGATCATGATATGTGTTTGGTGGTACTAGGACCCTGACAAAATGCTCGAAAAGAATGCCACGGCCAACGAGAAGCTCTACATTGTCCAGCTACAGCGAGTGAATGAGGCTATTCGACTGAAAAAACCTGATCACCATGGTCGAACCGTACTCCTTCATGACAACGCCAGACCACATGTTGCACAAGTCATCAAAGCCGCATTCCGAGAGCTCGAATGGGAGGTCTTTCAGCCTCTGCCATATTCTCCGGACCTGTAACCAATTGATTACTATCTTTTCCCTTTCCTGTCAAACCATATGAAGGGCGTTAGCTTCGATTACAAAAAACCCCTTAAAAACTGGCTGAACAACTTCTGTGACACTCGACCAGGCATTTTTGGCGCAACGGCATCAACAAATTGTTCAAGAGGTGGGAGGAGGTTGTATACAGCAACGGCGTATATATAATTTAATAATTTAT
The DNA here is from genome assembly GCA_037575425.1 of Anastrepha fraterculus. Taxonomy (NCBI): domain Eukaryota; kingdom Metazoa; phylum Arthropoda; class Insecta; order Diptera; family Tephritidae; genus Anastrepha; species Anastrepha fraterculus. The sequence continues at coordinate 458,299 of JAYXIM010040147.1, forward strand.
TGACATAATTAATGTTAAAAACGCTACGAACTTATTCCACAACCTAATATTTAAGGCCTAGTGGGGCGTAACTCATTTCTCCTCTGTAAACTTTCTACATATGTGATCAATGAATGAACCTCATTTCTTATTACATAAAATCGATGCATTGACATTTTTTTGTTCAGATGCACCACGTACCATCATCGTCATTGTTGGCTGGACAACCCTGGTCCGATCTTCGCCTGCTGTAGCAAATGCCTCCAATTGTCTCGGCTTCTTGCCAGTGTCCTCCAAGCCCGAAATCTCAATAAATGAGCGTCTTCTTCTACACCGTCAATCCATCTAAGCGGTGTGATCTTCTCTGTCTGTGTCATTTACCGAAGAGTATTTGCTGATGGGGGTAATCCGTGTTAGCCCGCAATATGTGACTTGCCCATCTCAATGTGTTGATCGTGATTGCGGTTATCACAGATGGGTGCGCATATAGTTTTTCGAGTTCATGATTGTATGGCTTCCGCCACTCGCATTTATCACATATCGCACCAAAAATTTTTGGCAGAACTTTCCTCTCGAAAATTAGCAGTTTCTGTTTATCCGTATCTCTGAGTGCCCACGTTTCACTACCATATAACTAGTAGTTTTTCTGCCTTTAAGTTCATTTCGTTTAAGCTCTGCTTAGATAACATTCCGCTCAGAAAGAAAAGGCCTTATAAAATACCCTGGTATTCTAAGACTTTGAAAAAGCTTAAAAATCTTAAAAATAATTAATAATAAAATCCCTAATTCTTCTGGAAATCCATAAAATCTAGAAGGAGTAGTGCCAGTGTTCCCACTGGTATGTTTTTCGATAATAGTCAATCACGAACCCCAAGTGAAGCGGCAAACTTATTTGCTGAGTTTTTTAAATCCAATTTTGTTGACGAAGAACTTGATCCTCCGTCCGACTTTTGTTCTGACTTAGTTTATGTCCTGAACTTTGGAGGTCTTTGCCTCTCTCCTGAGGATAAAAGTAACGCTTTAATTAAATTGAAATCATCCTCTCAAACTGATGCTGATGGACTTTCAGCAGTTTTGATAAAAAATTGTCCGGCCTTGGCCTAACCCCTGCAAATTATTTTCAAGAACTCTTTTTCGTCGGGGTGCTTTATTGACGCATGGAAGCTCTCTTTAATTAAGAATGGCAATGAAAATTACGTAAGAAATTATAGGTATATTTCAAAGCTGTCAACTATTTCCAACATTTTTGAGCACGCGGTCTATGCAAAGCTGAGCTTTGCGGTTAGATCTTTAATTTGCCCAACTAAGCCAGGGTTTGTTGCTCACAGATCTACAGTATCTAATCTGGCTGCTTTTATTGCTCCATTTAGATTGCAAAGGATGGTTAAATTTCAAGGGCCGATGTTGAATGTGAACCAAACCTAAACGTCGACGACACCGTTGGACTTTTTTCTTTGGAGTTATTTGAAAGAAAAGGTGTACGTCGAAAAGCCAGCAACAATTCAAGAGCTAAAGGATGAGATAATTCGACCCATTAACGGCATAGAACCTCAATTATGCCTTAGCGTCATCGAAAATTTCGACCATCGCATGGAGGTGTGCCGCCGAAGCCGCGGCGACCATTTGGACAATATTTTGTTCTATACGTAATTGCGCTGATATTATCATAATAAGGAAAAACGACAATAATTTCTTAAGAAAATTGTGTTTTATTCAAAATCAACACCGGCCCTTAAAACTTAACCACCTGTTATTTCCACCGACTTTTCGAAAGCCTTCGACAAAATTTCTCATAGAATCTTAGTTAAAAAATTAGCTTGTTTTGGCTTTCATTCTGCATTTCTGCAATGGATAAACTCTTATTTGAGCTATAGACGTTGTGTTGTAACAATTGATGATATTTCATCTACCCCCTTTGCTGCCACCTTTGGTGTTCCGCAAGGAAGTACCTTGGGACCGCTTTTATTTGTGTTATTTATTAATGACATTAAAAGTTGTTTCTCAGTTGCTAAATTTTTGCTTTATGCTGATGACCTTAAGATCTTCTCAACGATCAAGACTCAAGAGGATGCCATTAAACTTCGAGCCGATATGAATAGGTTTACTTTTGATGCCAGAATTCACGGCTTTCGCTGAACTTATCTTAGTGCTTTCAAATATCTTACTCGACAATATCTAACATTTTGTGCACTGAGTGCAGTATCTCGACATGTTTCCTGCAGTGTGTTAGCGAGTTTAAGGATCTTGGCGTTATCTTTGATAATAAATTCTCTTTTACTTCAAAATCTTTTTCGATGTTGGGCTTCGTCAGACGGAACGGACCCTTTTCTTTGCTGTAATGCTGCTTTATTACATCTTATTTATCTTAAATATTTGAAAAAAAACAAGGCCAGTCCTTTCGTTGACTTTGTGTTTGGCATTTTTCAAGCAACCGTTGATTTCTCTTACGTTTTGGAACGTATTAATTTTAGTATCCCCCAAAGATTACTTTCGTTTTCTCATACATTTTTTAGTGGCATTAATAAAATAAATTACGCTTGGATTGCTTACCTTTCCAGAGCTATCAATGAATTCAACTCGACCTCTAATTCTATCGATCTCGATTTTTCATTTTTATTATTATTACATATTATTATTACATTTTTTAATTTCTCTTAGTCTGCAAGAATATATAATATTATCTATAGAGCAGATAAATAAATATAAAAATAAATTAACAAATAATTAATTAAAAATCTTTGTTCAAATTTCTTTGAGCAGAATGCGGGGAAATGGTTAATGCGTTGCCTGTTTTCGCGTCGGTGCTGGGAAGTCAGCAGTTTGTTCAAAACCATTCAGGCGACTTGAGATCTCGGATTAATCTAATCTATCCGAGTCTCCACAAAACGAATTATTCGGGTAGTAGGCACACCAGTTTCGATTATTTGTTTGGAATTGTTCCACAACAATATTGAAGAAATTTTTTCATGGTCTCCAAAGACAATGAAATTCATAACTATTTTACATATCAAATTAAAAAGGAAGAGGTCAATTATATGAGTCTTCAAGTATAATAGTTTTAGCGTCTTTAAATAGGGTGATACTCTATGCGCCGCCTTGTATGTCACTGTCAATGACTGTACTCAAGTGACTCATACGCCTCGTTGATCGTTTGCCTATGCAGGCCAACCATTTATTTGCTCCACCTATCTGTGACTGAGCTGCCTTCAACCACGGCTGTCAGCGCACTAATAGTAAATATTAATAATAGAACTGCTTGTGAACCACTTCAGACGACGTTGATTATATTGATGGCAAAATCCATAGTGCGCGCCCATTCGACTATAGGAGCACTGGGTTATAAGTGGCAAGACATAAATGACAGCACAACTGAAAGCAGCGAAGCGCTTAAAAGCCGCAAAAAATAATCGCTAGTGTGCCACACCGCACTGCACCGCATAAGAACCTCGTTGGCCAATTTGAGACTAACGAATACAAGAATATTGAGGGCGGACGATGAATTTAAGCCTTTTTTGTCTGGACATAATTGCCATTAGAGACACAAGACGGCCATCAATAATTCCCATCATGTGCGTGTCCCATTTTGGACAGCTCTCGTTGCGAGCAGTCTGGCGCGTCAATTGCTTGCTTAGTTTAGGCTTTCAGTGCAAACTTCGGGTAACTTCTGACGCAGAGGAAAAAGCCAAGTGCCGGCAATCGAATAGGCAAGGGTGCAGATGATGGTGGCTAATCAAGTGCATTGACCAAGCACAGTTGTATGAAGTAAAAAGCTGTATGTTGTTGCTGTAGATGTGGCTGTCGCTGTTAGTTTGATTGTTTGCCTGATAATTGTCCTTTTCACAATTGAGCGAACGCCCTAATAGAAAATTGTTTACTATCCTTTAGCTTTGTAGAGAATTTGTATGAAAATTGATTTTCTTTCCGTCACCCGCACACACACACACACAGACACACACTAGGCTATCAGTTGACATTTATGATTACTTCAATTTATTTCTCTATGTTAAGTACCCCTTTCGTGTGTATTTGCGCTTGTATTTGTATGTGTGTATGCGTTATCGTCTTTGCCTGTCTTTAATACGTATTTTAATACAATGTGGCTTTGGAGCTTTGGCGCCTTCGCCTCCGTGCCAAAGGAAAATAAGAGTGAAATGTTGAAAAATGTACGTTTGCACTCATGAAATTTATTTGCACTTCCGTTGTGAGTAAATCTGCGAAGATCTTTCCAGCTACTTGCAATATGAAGTAGCCACTTACACCGCACACACACACATATGCACACTCATAAACGCGGCATAGTAATGGCTGCTGTGATAGTCTGGCAGTAGCAAATAAATTCTATAGAAACAAGCTCGAGCAGGTTTGTGCGTTGCAGTGGCATAAGGACGCAACTAGACAAGTAGAGAAGAATACACGACCTGAACACTGTAAGAATTTGCAGAAGCCATGTGGAGTGGAACATTGGACAGCGTCAAACAGTGGGACTCAAACATATAAATTGTGGTCGCCCACTATTTGTGCAGTATTACATATTCGGCGGGCAAAAGCTGTAAAAACGTGACATTTTTCAAATTAAACTTTTTTTGTGTAGAGGAAAAGAGAAGAACCTGGACAGATGTGACCGACATTTAAAAATTTGTAAGAGTCAGAAGACGCACATGGAACGAGCATGTGACTTGAGCCCCTAGCAATCGTTTGATAAAACCATGAGCACGTGATGGGATACCAGAAGGAAGGCGAAGTAGAAAGTTGGATATCGTCCACAACAGAAAATCAAACCCAATATTAATCTGAGTTTTTTGCATTTTATATTTAAGGACTTAGAGACTATTCCTTAATCCTGTTTCAGAAAGTAACTCTAGCTTGCAGCCTGAACCGACGGAGCTCATAGTGCGATTTATTACTAAATGCCCACTAAGATGCTTTTGCATTTGTGCATCAGTCCAGGGGTATTTCTCTAGTATGGCCTTGCTGTTTCGTTTTATACTCTACAGAATCGAAAAACTTCAAACAAATATGTTCCCAGTTTAGTTGGTATGCATACTACTTTGGGCAAAAAGTAAGGTGAATTTATTTGTCAAACTTCGCAGGATTAAAATTTCGCTCCAGTTTTTTTTTTCATGAGTTGGCAGCACTGTTAATAACATCTGGGCCATGTGAATGTCATTATCAGTAATATATTTACGCATGTGTTTACCAAACGACCAAGAGCGCATTTTTCGATTTTTACAATGCCTGATTTGATTGAGCAGAGAAGTGCCATCAAATTTTGTTTGCGGAATGAAATTTCGGATGCGGAAACGTTTAGCATGTTGCAGAAGGCATTTGGTGATTCGACCATGTCGCCGAAAAATGTTTATAAGTGGTACCATGACTTCAAACAGGGTCGAGAACGTGTTGATGACTTGGAGCGCTCCGAACGACCATCGACGTCAACAGATGACCAACACGTCAATAAAGTGCAGGAATTAATGCTCACAAATCGTCGGTTGACTGTTAAAGACCTTACTGATATGATCGGAATATCAGAAGGATCTGTGAAAACCATTTTGAAAGATCATTTGGGCCTACGAAAAGTCAAATCTCGTTTGGTACCCAAAACTCTCAATTTCTTGGAAAAAAAGTCGTCGCGTTGATGTGTGTGAAACAATGCTTTCAGACTATCAGGACAAGCTCAAATGCATCATTACGGGAGATGAGACTTGTATTTATGCATACGACCCCGAAACAACCGACCAATCAAGCGAATATCGTCCTAAAGGCGAGGCCAGACCGAAAAGAGCACGTCAAAGTCGTTCAAAAATAAAGGGCATGATGACAGTTTTTTTCGATTTTCGTGGTGTGGTGCACTATGAATTCCTTCCACCTAACCAAACTGTTAATAAGGAATATTATTTGAAGCAATTCGTCTAAAAGAACCAGAATTATGGGCCAACAACTCTTGGTTTTTGCATCACGATAATGCACCGTCTCACACTGCACTCGTTCTTCTTGACCATTTCGCCAAAAATTCCACGCATATCGTTTCGCAACCACCGATTCCCCTGATTTGGCTCCGTGTGACTTCTGGCTATTCCCAAAACTCAAGAGACCACTCCGGGGAACGCGTTTCGAGTCGATTGAGGAGATAAAAGCTGAATCTAAGAAGGTGCTGATGGCTACACCGGAAATGGACTATTTGGCATGTTTCGGGGATTGGAAAAATCGTTGGCATAAGTGTATTTCATCGAGAGGGGATTATTTTGAAGGGGATGAAATTGATTTACAAGAATAAATAAAGATTTTTCATTTTACAACCAAATTCACCTAACTTTTTGCCCACAGAGTAGTTCAGCCTGTAATGTCCGGGCTGCATTCCCAAGAGAGTCCTTAGGTCATTCTTTATCAAGTTTATAAGCGCGCAAGATCCCAAAAGTGCTCTGCAGTTCTTCAAACCCCTAGTTATACATTGAAGCCTGTCCCATTGGACAGCTTGTACCACTGATGGTACATACAGAGTTGTTTCATCAGGTTTTCTGAGATTGCTGGTAACGGTTTTCTGAGCAAAAAGGAGAGCAATAGTTTACATGAAACGCAGGCATAGTCGGCAGCTCTCACTGAGTGATATGCTATTACGGTAACAACAGCGCCGTCCGATGAAACAATATTGGATTATAGAGCCGCAAGATGCCGAGAACAACAAATTCGGACGCCAGCAGGAACGTGTTAAGGCTCTATTAATAGAATCATTTCCAGCATAGAGACTGTTTGAGATACCAACGTAGAAAAACTGCGTACCGCGAAGAACTCTCGCAGGAATATCAAAAAAAAAACAAATCATCTCAAGAAGAACCGGACAGTCAACAGCACCGCGGATTAAATTAAAAATGAAAGACAAAGCCAAGGTTATTCTCCGATTTTGCAATGCATTTATTATTATTATTATTCCATACTCCTTTAGGAGCTTAAGGATTCAACAAAAGTATTCCAAACATTTCTATTTCTAGACATACATCTCAGTTCATTGAACGATTTTCCAGTTTCATTGCGGATAGTCCTTTTCCAAGTCATCACCGGTCTGCCTCTTCTTCTCGTTCTTTGCGGGTTCCAAGTCAAAGCGGCATGCGGTATTTCTTCATAAGCCTTTGGCAGAGTAGTCCCTATCCATCCATATTTACTTTTCTTTATGTCACTGTTGATGCTATTTTGGTGTGTACTTCTTCAGAGCTCCTGGTTTGTTATAACTCTTGGCCACCATATCTTAAGTATATTACGCAGACACCTGTTTATAAATTTTAACCTTTGTGCATGTTTTGATGTTGTTGGAGCGCCATATATTTCGAAGCCTAGCGAATGCGTTACGTGCCTTATTTATTCGGTTGTAAATGTCAGTACTGATCGTACTTCCAAAGTTACAAAAACCGCCAACGTCTGCAATGGTTTCATCACCAATTGTTAACAGCGCAACATTGTTAACTTTGATACGCATAGATTTCGTCTTTTTAATATTAATTTTAAGTCTTGCTTTCGCGTACTCCTGCTGAAGCAAATTTAATTTCATCTGCATGTGGTGGTGCGAATGCGAGAGTAAAACAGCGTCATCTGCATATTCCAGATCTTCGGTTTACAGAGTCAAATATTTGAAAAATCCAGTCCGCTATAACGATAAATAACAGAGGGGACAAGACACACCCTTGCCGCACTCCAGTAGGGACCCTGAAAGCTTCACTGAGCTTTCCATTGTGAAGAACTCTACAATTCGCACCATGGTAGCTATTTCTAATTAAATTTGTGATTTTCCTCGGTATACCTATTTAACCTATTTAAGGCTTCCCATATGTATTTTCTTTTCACAGAGTCAAATGCCTTTTCATAATCCACGAATGCCATATATAGGGTGGTACGAGTATTATACTCAATATACTCAAATTATCGCTCACATAGTGTTGATGTTATGAATGCAGGAACGGTTTTGCCGGAATCCGGCTTGTTGCTTACTATTTATTGGCTCAACAATGCGGTCTAAAATATTTTTATTAAACATTTTGCCAACTGCCGGCAACAGTGCTATACCCCTCCAGTTGTTACAATCCGACAAGTTCTCCTTTTTGGGAAATTTTACCAATATCGCTTCCTTCCAATCAGATGGTATTATCTCCGAGTTACAGATATCTCGAAAGAGGGGGTATACTATTTCAGTTATGACACTCGCGTCAGCTTTTAAGCACTCAGCTGGAATATCGTCAATACCGGCAGATTTTCCATTTTTTTGTAATCGTACAGCTTAAAAAATCTCTTCTTTACTAGGATGTATGTATGCACAGTCATACTACGTAAGGCTCGTCTATGCTGCAACCTGCTCGATGAGATAACGCTAATAATATCCATTTGAGCGTTTACATTGAATGTCCTTTCAAAGTGGTCGCGCCACACTTTCAGTTGTTCTGCTTCCATGGTGATGACTCGACCGTTTGCGGTCTTTTATAGGAACGTTTTGTTGACCGTTGTTGTTTGTCAAGTGCAATGAATTTAAGTTTGAAAATAAGTATCGTGCTTCATATGTAGGAATAGTGTCCGAAAAACGTAAATTACGCCATGCGAAATGTAAGAAAACTTTCTGGATTCGTTCAATTCTGGCAGGCTGGGACGTATAATACGGAAACCAAATGAAGGATGCATACTTGGAACGTATAAACGCCGTATTAAAAGGCTTCAACGTATAAGGGTCGGAGAAAGTGGAGCTATGACGCCTAACAAAAGCAAGCGTGAAAGAGAAGGTATACGCCCACAGTCCATGGTCGGTTCAAGACCTGAAAGAGGGAATTCGTGAAGCTATCGAGGACATAGGGCAGCCACTTTGCAATTTGGTTATGGAAAATTTCATGAAAAGGATGTTGTCCTGTAAGCTCGGTCGTGGTGGTCATTTGCTTGATGTTATTTTCCACTATTAACGGCATACCTGCCTCTTCAAAAGAACACCTCTTATTGGAAAACCTTTCATAAACCATTCGAATCAAATATTACACCCAAGTCTTTAATTGCATTTCCACGTGACAGGTGCGTTCTAGATATGTCATAAGAGGTGTCAGTGACGGATGGACGTTCATGACCCTCCTGCCCTCAAGAAAAGAGTGGGAACGGGACGATGTAAGACAGGGCGAGTAAGACAAAGCTAGAGGTTTGCGTGGTCGGTGGTGTGGGATCCGATCTTCTGGGAAACTCTTTCAGCTTCCCGACTACTGTAGTGCTTTTCAGGCTGAATTCAAGGCAATAATAAAGTTATTGACGCTGGTGCAGTGTTATGCGATACCTAGAGATGATGTCTACAATTTGACTGATAGCCAAGTAGGGATAAGATCCCCCACAAAGTAGTCGATAGCCTCTAAGTTCGGCTAGAAATGCCGCATATCTCTTAACGCGAGTGTGAGACATTTCAGCCAAAGGTAACATAGGTTCATGACCATTGTGACACTGAGGCGAACAGCAGGGCTGTTGAACTAGTAAGACTTGGCACCAAGCTGAGTGATGAGTGCACATACAATGACAAACTCTTACAGACTTATGGGCTACTTATTTTTGGGAAAACTGTAAGGGGGAATAAAAAATTGCGCGAATGAATCCATCGCCAGCCTCACCCGACAATTGTGGCCGGCTCTCAATGCCAAACGCACAGAATATCTGCTAAGCTAAAATAAGGATATACTTAGCAAACTGATTATCGTTATAACGAGGCATTACCTAATAGGCAGACCTGTCCAGGCGATGGACGCGTAGGCACATGACTTCTGCAGAAGCTGCTTAAATGAGGTAGAGACGATCACGTACCTTCTGAGTCATTTCCTTGTTCTATTCAGACGTAGATTCAGGATTTTAGGTGAACAATTTTTTAATGAGTTGGAAGATCTCAGTGCAGTGTAGTTGGTTGGTTGGTTAGAGTGGTGATTCAGCCAGAATCCAACTAGCGCTTCCGCACCATTTTGTTGCCACATCCTCGTTACCAAATTGTTTAACAGTTATTTGCAGCAGGACTAATCCAGTCTGTGCGGTTTAGGAACCTTATTAGGTTGTTGACGTCTAAGCCAGACAGTTGCTCGAGACTCTCGAACAGCGGTTTGCCCAGGGTTAACATTCTGTCCCTCCATAGGGCAGGGCATTCACAGAGGAAATGGAAGATTGTTTCTTTTTTCTCCGGTTGTTTACAACTGTGACAGTATGTGTTGTGAGGGATGCCCATTTTGGCGGCTTGTTCTCCGATAGACCAGAAGCCAGTTATGACTGCCGTAAGTCTACAGGTGTCCCGTCGTTTCATGTTTATTAATGTCGACGATTGCTTGAGGTTGTAGGTTGGCCATAACGTTCTGCTGATTTTGCATTTCGTCTGGTCTCTCCATCTACAATCTGCAATTCGAAGGTATTTTAGGGAAATTGCGTTCTTGACCGCACCTAGTGGAGTGAATACTGGTACTGCAAGAGCGCTATTCATGGCAGATCCCCCTCTTGCCAGTTCATCAGCTTTTTCGTTGCCTTCTATGTTCCGGTGTCCCGGCACCCAAATTAAGGTTACTCTATGGTTTTCACTCAAGTTGGTGAGGCTATTCCTACTTTGCTCCACCACTTTAGAGGTTGTTATAGTCGCGTCCAGCGCCTGGATTGCGGCTTGGCTATCCGAAAGAATAGCGATATTGCCCTTAAAAGAGAAATCTGCGATTAGTAACCTACAGGCTTCCCCAATTGCTAGTACTTCCGCTTGGAAGACGCTGCTGGTATTAGGGAGACGCACAGATTTTTCAATTCCAAGTCTATGAGAATATATACCAGCTCCAACACCACAATCCATTTTACTGCCATCTGTATAGACTGTGGTATCGAAGTTGTTTAGAGAGAATCCCTTATTCCATTCTTTTTTAGTTGGAAAGAGTGTGGCAAAATTCCTATTGAACGTTACCATCGGGACGATGTAGTCAGTCCTCACCGAGGTTAACTGAGTTTGTCGCGATAATAGACTAGCGTGACCATAAGTTTTTCCTTTCCAGCGACCCGCCTCATTTAACCTAAATGCACTCATGGTTGCCGTCTTCTTTATATGTAGGTCTATTGGAATAACGTGTGTCAGTGCATTGAGAGCCTCTCTAGGACATGATCTGATTGCACCGACCGTTATTGCACAGGCTGATCTTTGTATTCTGCCGAGTAGTTTGGTATTGTACTCTCTCCCTAGAGCTTTCCACCAAACTACCGAACCATACGATAAAATGGGTCGTATAACCGCCTTATACAGCCATAATGTATGCTTAGGTTGAAGACCCCATCTTCTTCCAAGCATACGCTTACAGGCATATAAAGCAATTTCTGCTTTCCTTACCCGTTCTTCGACGTTTAACTTCCAGCTAAGTTTGGAGTCCAAAATTACCCCTAAGTACTTTGCGCTGGTTGATAAAGACAGAGTTTGTCCGTTGATATTTGGTAGGGTAAAAGTTGGTACCTTATATCTGGTGGTAAAAAGCATAAGTTCTGTTTTACGCGGGTTTAAACTTAGCCCACATCCTGTGGCCCAAGAGTTAAGCTCGCCTAACGCCCTTTGGATGATCCCACTGATCGTATTTGGACACAGTCCTGACACCATTAACACCACATCATCAGCGTACGCCACCACTTTTACCCCACCTCCGTCAAGTTTTATTAAGATTTTGCTAATCACACATAGCCAAAGAAGTGGAGATAATACTCCCCCTTGTGGAGTGCCTCCGTGGACCTTCTTGGTTATGTTGATATTACCCATATTAGCTTTGATGATCCTGGTTTCTAGCATGGAGATGATCCAGTTACTGATGCAACTGTCCACTTCCAGGTCTATCAACGCCCGTTGGATGGCATCTGTGCTAACATTGTTAAAGGCGCCTTCGATATCCAAGAACGCCGCCATGGTATAATGTTTGCTCTCTAGAGAGCCCTCTATTGTTCCGATTACCTCGTGAAGCGCTGTCTCCGTAGATTTGCCTTTAAGGTATGCGTGTTGTGCAGTTGATAAACCCGAGCTCTCCAAAGAGCTTCTGAGGTACGTATCCAGAAGTCTTTCAAAAGTTTTTAACAGGAAAGACGAAAGACTGATTGGCCTGAAGTCCTTCGCTGATTCATGTCCTCTTCTACCTACTTTTGGTATGAAGACGACCTTGACTAGTTTCCAGCTATCTGGAACATGGCCTAAGTTTAAACACGCTTTAAAAATTTCCTCTAGCCATGGTAGGATACAGTCCAAGGTTTCCTGTAACATCTTTGGAATGATCCCATCTGGCCCCGGAGATTTAAAGGGTGAGAAAGATTTGATTGCCCATGCAACTTTTTCTTTGGTAATAATTTCATTTGCAAGATGCTGTGGATTATATTGGCTCCGCCTAATATTTCCTCTCTCACTTTCGTAAGCGCTGCATCCCGGAAAATGCGTATTTAGCAGAAGCTCTAGCGATTCTTCTGCTGTAGCAGTCCAAGTTCCATCGGGTTTCTTGACCCAAGAAGCCATTGAGTGGTCTTTGGAAAGAACACGGCTGAGTCTAGCAGAATCCCTGGTGGATTCGATTGACGAGCAAAATTCCCTCCAGCTCTCTTTTTTGGCGGCACTGATTGCCTTCTTGTACTGTCTCCGACTTTCTCTGTACAATTCCCAATTTCCCGTCGAGTAGCTGAGGTTAAACGTTGATCTGGATTTTTCCCTTAGTTTTAAGAGCTCACTGCTCCACCAAGGAGGGTGAGTTTTTTTGCTAAATTTTATGGGGCAGGACGTTTTGTAGGCCCTACTAAATGCCTTTTCCAGTGTTATGACCCTGCTCTCAAGGTTTTCCGTGAGAGTGATTTGAGGGATAGGAGTCTCTCCTATCCTCTTGTTTACTATATTTTTGAACCTCTTCCAGTTGGTTCTTAAAGGATTTCGATACGGTAGGGGTGGATCTACCTTAAGATCCAAATCGTATAGAATCCAGCTATGATCAGAAAAGGACCTTTTATTGGATACCCTCCAATTATCTACCCTTACTGAGCTATTTTCAGACAGTAGAGTAACATCAATCACTTCCTCCCATCCTCTGAAGTACTCCGTACTAGGAAAGGTGAAAGTGGGAGTGTTACCCCTGTTACATACCGATAAGTTAGTATTAATAATAAAATTATATAAAGACTCACCTCGGTCGTTTGTCTCGGAGCTTCCCCACAACGCATGCCTTGCGTTGGCATCGCATCCGAGCAGCAAGTTCTTGTCTCTGGCTTCGTGCACAAGCCGACGAGCCTCCTCGGGTGGTGCTGGCCGATCATGTGCCATGTAGATGGAAGCCAATATGATGCCGACACCGTCAGCGGCTTCTACCTCCACAGCCGTCACATCCTGTGAACAATATGATGGGATTAAAAATATATTCAAATGTTTCTTAGCTACAATACAAGATCTGGGGTTACCTTCAGTCCGTTTGTAGAAAAGGTTGTGGTTGTTCCCGGTAAACCCCTTCACCTCGGTGCTCCGCACCCAGGGTTCCTGGATTAAAGCGATGTCGACGTCCTCCTCCGCCAGGAGAACGGTTAGGTTGTCCGTTGCAGTCCGCGAGTGCTGCAAGTTTATTTGGACAACCTTGAGACCCATGCTGCTGGTCGCTTTACAATTTGATGGCGTCGTCAAGCTGCACTTCCGGGTGCTGCTCATTAGCGCCATCGTTTTTGGTGGATGCGGCGTCGTCAAGTTGCATGCATGTGAGCAACTCGTTGGCGCCGTCAACCTCGTCCTGTTCATCCTCCGGATTTGCAGATCGGAATATCTTCAGTTGCGTTTTCCTGACGCCGAACCGAAGTTTATTGTCCACTTTCCCCAGTGGCTCGATGCTCTCCTCCGATATTTGGAGAAGGAAGGACACACTGTTCTTTTGCGGAGCCTCCGCTTTGATGATACTCCAATCATCCATCGGAACAGTGCGGTTGTGTGCCTGCAGGTATGGAATAAGCTGTTTAGCTTCAAATTCCATGTTTGGAATCCAGATGCGGGCCCTCGGCCGTCGAGGGATTTCGCTGGCCGGGATTAGTTTGAGCCTCAAACCTTCCCAGTCGCTCTGGATTTTGCCCACAACTGTTTGCAGGAAGTTAAGGGAGAGTTGATCGTCGCACTTGATCACCCTGTATCCGCGGACCACCTCCATTGAATCAAATCCTGGCACATGACCCTCCGGGTTTGCCATGACGTGATCGACGACAATGCGGGACAGCCGTGCCTCGATTTCGGACCACTTATCCGATGCAGGTTTACCGCGGTTAGTTAATTCGTCAACCAACGCTATTTGCAGGTGATCCCGTGCCACCTCATTAAATGAGCGTTTGATTGGTTTTGGTATTGAAGCTGTGTGAACCGACACTTTTGGCTTCTTCGTTGGTTTGTCGCTTTCGTCCTGCGAACGATTGCGTTTCACGGCTTCTGCCTTCTGGGTGGCCTGGAACGCCAGGTACTCATCGACCACCTTTTGGCACCTTGCCTTATCGACCGCGTCCTTTGGATGAGCTTTCCCTTCAGCCTCATTTTTTCTTATTCTTCCGAGAATAGTCAGAGACCTCTGGTAGAGCTTGTACCTGGACGGGCCTTTTTTAGCGTTTTGGCGCTTTTGCCCCTTGGCATCAGCGGATGTGGATGGTTGATTAGTGGTTGATGGCGTGCTGTGGCCCACAGCTTTGCCATCAACCGTCTCTTGGCTGGAGGCCAAGAGTTCGTCCTCTGAGGAAGTTCCCAACTTCCTCAGTTCGTTGGTGTCGGTCCGAGTTGTCCATTTGTCCAACTGTTGTGTCAATGGGTGCGTCCGTTTAACCGTTCCTTTTGGGTCTGTGTCCGTCCGTTTGTCCGTCTTCTTTGTAATCTTATCCGAATTTTTTGGTTTATTTTGTTTGTTCATTCTGTTTCGTACGGTCACCTGCCCTTCCAGAAGGCTGCACATGTCGCCATGTGCGGTGACCAATGAGGATTTAGGGGAAATAAACAGTCCGCCATGGCAGCGCCCCATACCATGGTAAGGCCACCGTTACAACCTGAGGCGGCCTGGTGTCAGGAGGGCTCCGTTAAAAGACAGCCTAATTTTATCCCCCGGCTGCCAAACCCACCCAATAGGCACGGGTCGCGTTACACCTTGGGTTGAGGGAGTTTTTTTTAACGAAGTTTACGTCTTCGACCTGTGTGGTTCGCGGGAGACCTACTCTCCTACCTTCCATATCTGGGAGGCGTTCCCCTATCTACCACCTGGGGACGCGCCCTATAGGGATAACAGGTTCCCCCAAGGGCAGTGCAGTGTAAATCAGGGATGTTTTAAAAGTTTTGAATACTGGTTTTAGGAGAGATAAGGACAAGTTCCGGAGTGTATTTCTGCCATGAAAAAGCAGCTCTTTATAAAGCTCAAAAAGCTACTCGTTGTCGGCTTAAAACTGTAGGCCCCTCCATTTGTGAAACAACATCAAGACGCACGCCACAAGTACCAGGAAAAGCTCGGCGAAAGACGTAACAGAAGTGTACCCACCAATTATTGTTGTTGTTCTTGTAGCAACATAAACGTTCCCCACGGTGAATGCTGCTGGAGTGACAGTCCTTGGCCGGATATAAATCCGGGTCGTTTCGGTAACGTAGAACCGACTGTCGTGGAATTATTCATTTTTTTGGTTTAAGGGCAAGTTCCCCACGCGCCATCACAATGGATTATGAGCCTGAGCGTGCCATTGCGGACAACGGCTACAACTTAACCTAATCTAACGTAAAACACTTTTTGAAGATATTTTTTTGCCACTTCCATAACTTCCGTGAAAAAAAATCAATTCTTTTTTAATTCCAATTATGTCGGTTTCAGCAGAACTTCAGCGGATTTAGTGGAAATCTTTATTTTGACTTTAACGCAGGCCGCCTCTTTCTGGTTCACAAGCCTCAAATATGCTAGACGTACGACGCCATTTGTAGAAGTATAAATCCTCCGATAGGATGATTAATTTTGCGCCACAAGCGAAACAGAAACTTTGTCACAAAAATATCCAATTTTACCCATAGTGCAATGTGCACTGGCTGGTCATGTGGAGCGACCGTCGCGGCCAGCATGTAACCACATTGTCAATGCACACAAACACCACAGATTCTTCCGAGATGTCGGCACGCAAGCACGCAAACATTCACAGGGTCTTCAATTTGCGGTCGTCGCTGTTGCATTAGCTCCTATTATTAATGTTGCATCGTGTTCGAAGTGACAACATGTAATGTGCAGTTATTTGCTGCTTGCAAGCGCGGCATGGCTTCTATCTGTATACAAACATACGAGGATTTGCGGCCAGCAAGCATAAATAGCAGCGCTGTATGTGTGACTATCATGTCTGTATCTGTATGTGTGTGTGGTGAGAGGGCATTGCTTTATCTCACCGCGTGCTTTTAGCTGTAGCCTGTAAATATTCAGTCTGAAGGAGATATGCATTTAATACTTTTGCATGCCATGAAAAGCTTTTGAGTAGCCGCAGCTTAAGGTGTTCAAATTGGTCGGTTGGTATAGAGGAAGGAACATATTTTAAAAGGGAAATTCAGTAATGGTTATGTAACGGGTGTTCACTTTTAAATGTAAGGAATTTTCGCTAGAAGTGATTCTGCCAGTTCATGAAAGTGCATGCTCTAGACATTTCTTCTGTTTCGAGGGTCCCACTCTTACAGATCACTTCATCCACATGACAGCTTCCAACTTATATGCTACCTAATGGATCCCTAAACGTGTACATTCACTTTTGCGGTTAATAAATTTTCGTTAAATATCTTTGTTTTCTAAGTACGGAGGATAACAGTGGCACTGCAGATGGGATCGAGCATAAAAATTTGCCTCCGATTAGCCTCCGTTCTCAACAATTTCGTCTCTACAGTTGAGCTACATCAAAAGAAAATAGAGGTCATCAATTATTGAATATCAATTACAGCGATTCACTGCGCTATGTCTATGTCGTCGTAAAGCTCATACAGCTCATCGTTCCATCGCCTGCGATATTCGCCGCTGCCAACGTGCAAAGGTCAAAAATCTTGTGCATAATCTTTCTCTCAAACACTCGAAGCGTCGCTTCATCGGATGTTGTCATCGTCCACAAATCTGCACCATAGGTTCGGACGGGAATAATGAGAGTCTTGCAGGGTGTTAGTTTTGTTCGTCGAGAGAGGACTTTACTGCTCAGTTGCCTACTTAGTCCAAAGTAGCACTTGTTGG
The DNA here is from genome assembly GCA_037575425.1 of Anastrepha fraterculus. Classification (NCBI taxonomy): domain Eukaryota; kingdom Metazoa; phylum Arthropoda; class Insecta; order Diptera; family Tephritidae; genus Anastrepha; species Anastrepha fraterculus. Next base: position 475,485 of record JAYXIM010040147.1, read on the forward strand.
CAAGAGAGATTCTACGTTGGATTTCAAGGCTGAGGAGGTACTTCGTTTTTAAGGACAGCGAGTCACCCTGTCTGAAACCTCGTCTGGTATCAAACGGCTCGGAGAGGTGCTTCCCAATTCTGACGGCGCTGCTGGTATTGAGCAACGTCATCCTGCAAAGCTAGTTTTGTGGGGATACGTAATTCAGACATCGCGGCATACAGGTAACTCGTTTTCGTACTGTCGAATGCAGCTTTGTTGTCGTGTGTCGATGGTGATGGTGTGTCGATTCTCCTATCACTGTTCTTTGGCCGCGTTATCGCTATTCTCACCTCATCATGGTCAGCTAGCGGAACGAGAGTTCCGTCGTCAACGATGGGGGTATCAGGACTAGACTAGAACTACCTTTTGTAAATACAACAGTGTTCGGATTTCAGTTTAAATCTAAAAATACGATTTGTGAGATTTAGTGTTTTGACAGTTTTGTTGTATGGAATAGAAACTTGGACGATTCTCATAAGAACCGTGTACAAACATTCGAAATGTGGGTACTAAGATGACTACTACTTAAACGAAAGTAATAAGTATCACTATGCTATGGGGGAAATGGAAATTTTTGCCATCCTGAAAGTAGCCGAATGGATAATCGAGAGGAGATGGAGCTGGAAACAGATTGGGGTTTTCAATGGCAGTCAGGCTGCACTGAAGGCTCTGGAGAACGCGGAGCAAACCTCGAAGATTGTTCAAGAATGTAAGAAGAAGCTTAATTCTGTCGCAATACAGAAGAGGCTTGTACTTATATGGGTTCCAGGACACTCCGGTGTTCAAGGAAACGAAATTTCCGATGAATTAGACAACCATGGATCAGTAATATTCGCTCTCTAAAACTGGATGATATTTACAGATTTGCCAAAAAATCTGGAAAATTCTGATAGGACTAACTAAAGGCTTTTCCAAACAGAAGTGTTATTTGGATATTCAAAGAAAAATGCTTTATTTTAATATAAATGATCGGATGTTTATTTCATTATAAAGAGGAAGGTACGCCGTTAATAGTGGAAAATAAAATCAGGCAAATGACCACCACGACCACGCTTACAGGACAATATCCTTTTCATGAAATTTTCCATAACCGAATTGCAAAGTGGCTGCTCTATGTCCTCGGTAGCCTCTCGCACTCCATCTTTGAAGTCTTGAATCGACCCTGGACTGTTGGCGTATACCTTCTCTTTCACGTGGCCCCAAAGAAAAAAGTCACAAGGAGTTAAGTCACAAGATCTCGGTGGCCAATTGTGATCACCTCTTCGAGAGATAACTCGGTCCGGAAACTTTTCAATGGTTTCGTTGCTGGTGTGGCACGTAGCGCCGCACACTGGGGATTTTGCGGAAAAAAGTCAAATTTGCAACATACCACCTACGCAATGTTTAATGGTATTTCTAAATTCCAGAATAGAACCAACAATAAAATCAAAAAGAATTACTAAACTCCGACTTACAGTTTTTTTTTATAGATATGTCAAAAGTATAATTTTTTTATAGTATTGAACTGACTAAGAAAAAACTTCAAAGCCCAAGGTGGTTTTTTTCCTTTTGCTTGAGCCGACTTCCAATTTTTTATTTTTCATTTAGGGTACGATATTTTTATATATTTTAGTCGGAAGATCAAAGGCTGTGAAGCATTTGATTATTTATTTATAATTAATTTTACGAAAAAAAAAATCATATTCCTTCATATTATTGGATCTGCAAGTTGAGCTACATTTACCTACGGTCAGAAACTAGTATCAACGTGTTGCTTAATAGCTTTTCAGTTTAGCTCTTTCAGTTTTAATCAATTGCAGGTGCCACCAGGTGCCACCAGGCGCCACTGATTATTTTTTGGCAATGATAATAACTAAACGCTTTCTAGTGTGTGCCTAATGATAACGAAACTCTTTTAATTTTGTTTTGACATTTTGAGGGTAATTCAGAATTATGAACTTACATGTATCCTGTGCGTAAATATTTGCTGGATTATATTAATAAAAAAAAAAAATAAAAAAAAATTTATGAAAAAAAAATTTTTTTTTAAAATAATTTTTAAGCATGTTCTTTTCATACACAAATATATACAACTTCGTTAGTAGTAAAAATGTAAATGTATACTTTTTTCTCTCTCTGTACAAAAATCCCCAGTGTGCGCCGTCTTGTTGAAAATTAACGTTGTCCAGATCAATACCAGTCAATTCCGGTTATAAGAAATCGTTAGTCATCTCTCGGTAGCCCTTTATATATTTCAATAACACCAGTTATTGGAAAACCTTTACCTTTGTCAATGTCTCTATACTTCCCTTTCTCTTTTTTTGATACTTTTCTCCTTTTCTCCTTGACTATCTACCCTCTTTTCAGAGCTCTAAATACAATGTGCTTTTTGGGCTGCTTGTTTTAAACCACCAAAGCTCTTGGTGCTCTTGGCTCGCCTATTCATATTTCAAATTTCAAGAAGACTACTTTACATTTCGAAAAAGTAACTATTTATTATGGAGTGATCATCGGCCGAACTGAATATAGAGTCAAGAATAGTGCGCAAATTTAGTGCTGTACGCAAAATACTCGCTGCTTTTCGGTTAACCGAGTTAATACCATTAATCTGAGTGCTGAATGTGCGGAAGAGTTCCAGTGAAACTGGGTATTTAATGGAGTCGCATTTTTGGTGATCAAATCATCCCTTAAATGTTTCTTACAATTCCACGCTTTGTGCTACCTATTGAGTGGCACACGAGACCGGCTTCACCGAAATGTGTTGCGTTGCACAGTGCCATTGAGCGAATGGTTTTGGCAAGATGTAGTCAAGTTGAGCAGATAGCTCAAATTGTTTATAGAGACAAAATGCTATAAAATGCGAAACCTGTGAAAGTTAAACTATTTTCCACATCATTCATAGTTTTGTGTTTTGAATTTGTGAAAAAAAAAACAAAGTTAAACATCTATAAAGGACCCATTACATAATGAAAACAATATATGAAAGAAGTGATGCATTGTTTTTTTTCGAGTGACACTGCACCTGGTTTCAGTGCTTCCTGTTGCCCGAACACACCAAAATATTCGTCAATGCTAGGCATTCTCCTACCTTTACATGCACAAACTATGGCCTGAATTACTCGAAGGCGCGACTATGAACACATCTTTCTTTTTTACAGATTCCCATTTCCATTTGCACTCACTCCAACACACATTTACGTGCATACGTGCCCCTCAAATTGCATTGCAAATAGTTTAATAAATGTTGCCTGCTTTTCACATAGTAAAGCTATCTACTGCAGCCATGAAACCATAACTGATGAATGTGGCCGACCACTTGGCGCTCGGAAATGAGATCCTTTTCCATGTAATTTAAACTTTGATTACATCAGTCAGCTGTGCGGCAACGTGTGGCTGCGTGTTCGTTAGTGTGGCAGTGAGATAACATTTCGTTCTTGCAGTATAACTTTATTTGCACATTTGCATTGATTATCATTGCTGCAACAGTACAAAGCTGGATGGCGCACTCCATTAAGTACCTTCTGGGATAAGAACAGAATGAAATATAGTGAAATATTTAGTTAGTTTTGATCTGCAAGGTGGCGCAACATTAATCAACCAAGCATAACTGTCAAATATTCTCCTTAAGGGCTACGATTGTCTGGGGCCCGCGACTTCAAGTAGCTGCAAAGAGAGAAGTCTGGTAGGGTTAAATCGGACAATCTTGCAGGTCATATCAAATCGCCAAAGCGGGAGGTTATGCCACCGGGAAATACTTCCTTCACACTATTCTCTGTGGCCCGTGCTGTGTGTGTGGTTGCACCGTGTTGTTGAAACCACTTGTTCATTAAGCCCCGCTCGTCCAATTCCGGCAGTAAGAAGTCATTTATCAAAGCCCTGTAACATTTGCCAGTAATAGTGACGCTGCACAAAAAAGGCATCGTATGGAGTTTCACTATACGTTGACTTCGCCGATGACATCTGCCTCCTCTTTTACAAACTCTCTCACATGCTAGCGAAGGCGGGCAAACTAGACGCGTTGGCACGCACTGTCGGACTGGAGGTAAACATCGCCAAGACTACGGCAATGAGAGTTAACCACAATAACGGAAAGCAGATATTGATTGACGGATGCCCGGTGGAATTCGTTGAAAGCTTCTGCTACCTCGGCTGCACGATCACGACAGATGGTGGAGCAGATGAAGATGTCAACTGCAGGCTAAACAAAGCAAGTGCGGCATTCGGGCGGTATGGGGAGCTCGAAAATCTCCAGGCGCACTAAACTACGTATATTTGAAACATGTGCGGAAGCACTGTGGAGATTAACGATCCCGAACCCATTTTTAGGCAAATCAAATGCAGAAAGTGGTGATGGATAGATCACACACTGAGAAAACCACCAGATAGCATCTTGAGGATGGCACTTGACTGGAACTCGCAAGGGAGCAGCAGAGGTCGCGGTCGACCAAGAAATACTTGGAGAAATTCGATGCTGCGCGAACTAGCAGATGCCGACATCTCATGGGACGGTGCGAAAACAACACCACAGAACCGTGTACAATGGAAGAGTCTTGTCGAGGCCTTATGCTCCCGAGAGGAGTGAACAAGGAGAAAACAGTGGCCATATTACCGATAACGTCCTCAAAAAATACAGCCCAATCACTCCTCCCGCGTAAGCGCCGCACTGAACGGTGGTTGTAATGGCTCTTCGTGCATCACACACGCATTTTCAGTGCCCCAAAAAGCAAGATTGTGCTTACTAACATAACCACGTAAGTGGTACGGAACTACTGAAACTCGCTGCAGGGTCCGTCCGGTTATGTAAATTATGTGGAGCCTCATCTGGTTGCCATCGGCAGACACAGTCGCCACATTCTTGGCCGAACCCGCAGTTCGGTGGCAGTTACGACCTGCAATGTCTCGTGTGATTCCAGTCTCTTCAAGTCCAGCAGCTAAGCGTCGTTGCCCAGTTTACGCGACACGATTATTAACTCCTCATCGATATTTGCGCTGGGCCAACCCCACCGATCGATTATGAGTAAAAAAATCAACAGAATTATTCCACGCTCCATTGCTTGCGTGTTTGTATACTACAGCTGTCTAGTTTTCAAGCATAAAATCTTCTGATAGGGTGATTAAACGGTAACATTTATGACGTAAAACGCATACTTTTTCTTAAAATGCCGTTAATTTGAAAATTTTTAGAAATTCGAAAATCCGGCTAGACCGACTATGACAACAACTTATTTTACAAAACACCATTCGGTGTTTACTGGTAGGTTTTAACAAGTTTGGCAACGTGAGGCCGAGCGTTCTCATGCTGTGGAATCACTTTTTCATGCCTCTCCGCGTATTCCGGCCGCTTCTCGCGCAGTGATCGGCTCAATCGCATTAATTGAAGTTGACACCGATCCCCAGTGATGGTTTTGCTTGGTTTTATCAGTTCATAATAAATAACACCAACTTGGTCCCACCAAATACATACCAGAACCTTTGCAGAGTGAATATTCGGCGACGACGTAAAAGCAAGACCGTGCCGTCCCTTGACATCCTTTTCTTTGGATTGCTGTAATGAATCCATTTTCCCCACCCGTCACAATGCGATGACGAAAAATCTTCCTTTTTTGCCGCTGGAGCAGTTGTTCAGAGGCGACGTTCAACAACCGTTGGTTTTAACTCATAAGGAACCCAAGTCCCCTGTTTCTGAATCGTTCCCAAAGCATACAATCGGTTGGAAATGGATTGGCGGATAACTCCTAATACTGAAGCAAGCGTTTGACACGGCTCCTAATTGGGCAATGCCTTCAATTCAGCGTCTCCGAAGATTTTTCGCCTTCCTTCACGCGGACGGTCGTTAACATTAAAATCACCGCATTAGAAGCGACGGAACCAATCTCGGCATGAAGTTCCACTTAAAACAGCATCTCTATAAACTTTTTATAGCTCCCGATGTGCTTCACCGTCGCTTTTTTCGAATGAAAGAGGAAAATCAACACTTTCCGCAAATGACGATTATTCGGCACAAAATCAGACATTTTCACAAAACAAAAGTAAGTTGGTATCATAACCAAAACAAAATCGCCAATGTGTCGAAGCAGTTTGTTTACCATATGTCTAAGCTTGGTTTATGATGTTTAGGTTATGTTAGAATCGACAAGCACACACTGCTGGCGGCATCTATTGACAAACAGCGGGAACTTAGTTGCGCTCCTAATAATTTGTATGGAAATAACCTCAGCACTTGCGACAACCTCGAAACTTGCAATGAGCCCGGTTTTCATTAAGTGCAAGATTCGAGTTCCTACTGTTTATTGTTGGGTGTTTGACCGAGCTCCTACTCCATTGCGTGATGTGCGTTTTGACGTTGTTCCATAAATCGGAGTTGAACGGTTTTTTATGAGAAGATTTTTTCTTTCCAAAAATGCCAATGAAACAGTGCGAGGTTTGGGCTGCCAAGCACTGTAGTTATCATCAGAGATTTTCATATATTTACCACTAACGCAATAGCCCTTGGCCTTTCAAATGAACGTTCCAAGAAGAGCAGAGGGTTTATATTGAAAAGTTGCTCATATCGGTGGCTGCTATTCTAAGAATTTTTTTTGGTATACAATTTTCTGGTTTATTTTCGAGAATTCGCGATCGGATTAGCCAATTTTGAACTAACTACCAATATGCCATGCATAAGTAAAGTCGTTTATTTTGAATTTGAGCGAAGCCTCCCAGATTTTTGCTGGCGGTGCTTTGCGGACTGTAATTTGATTTGTGGTGAATGGCAAATACGGCGAATGAACGGAGGGGCTAATGGGCATTGCACAAATAAAAATCACAACCTCACAACGCGAAATGTTTAAATCATATAGTCACACACTCACACACACACACATACATATATTTCCATTAGTGATGTATGCGATTTTGTTATTGCGGCGAGTGCAAACGGATGTCGGCGTGAAGATAACAACTCAACAAATCCGCAACTCCATTGCAGGTCATCGTGGATACAGTTATATTCACTGACAGCTATGTTGCGTGTGCGCGTGTAGATGTGCAGGTGTGTGGGTGTTTGGGTGTGCAGGTGTGTGGGTGTGTAAAAGCATATTCACTGATTTAACAATGTCCGCTATACTATATGTTAGTGTGTGTTAGCTGATTGCGTTCAGTGTCAAAATGTTGATAAAAAGCCGACGACGCTGCAACAACAACAATTGCGACAACATAACTAAAAACGTATGTGACAATACCCGGAAAAACGTTGTATATATTTTTATATGTACGAGGTGTGTTCAAAAAATAAATACACTTGTCTTATTTATGCCTCTCACAAACAAACTAAACACGGCATATTACTGACACCGTGAACATATCTTCGAGACGAGGGTACCAACAAAAAAAGAAAATAATAATAATAATTGAAAGTGGAATATACGTAGCACGCGAAATTTGAAAATGCGCCTTATTTTTTGAACATACCTCGCAGGTATATTAAATGTAGCATGACCAGCGACAAAAATAGCTACCACCTACAATCAGTGGCTGCGAGTGCAGTATAAGCTTAGCAATGCATGCACATAGGAGGTGTGTACTTGTATATGCATATACAGAGGGGTCCATAAAGGTTTCTTTGTGAAAATTAAAAAAAGTGAACACAAATTTATTTTTTTTTCTATTATTATTGGGAAAGAGCAAACCCTCTCATTAGTTGTAGAGCAATATTTCATTCATTGGGCTGCCTTGACTACCTTTGCAGTAGCGCATGCTGCTACCCAGTTTTCCAAAATCTTGGTGACGGTGTTCGACTCGATCTCACGAATGACTTGCTCGATATTCGCGGTCCAAAGACCTGATTCACAAATGGATTGATTGTTCACATAAAATCGGTCTTTCACGGCACCCTAGAAAAAAGTCGAAAGGTATCAAATCGCAGTTTGGAGTTGGCCTATTGCCTTCACCGAGACGACTGATAAGTCCCGATTTACGCACAGATACATCTGGAAAGGAGCTACTGGAAGGGAGACATTCTCTTTTGATGTTTCATTCACTATCACACAGACAAAATTGTTATCGGTAACATTCGTCGCTTTGACGTTTGCTTCTTTAAGTTTTACAATACGAAAAAGAACCACAAAGCGTGTCACCAGTGTGAGAAACAAAAATCCCTCACTTCACCATTCGTCCTTTTCCCACGAGTAGAATGTTTCCCTTCGAAATGTTTCCCTTCTTAAATCGGAACTGACATGATTATCGCACTTGGCGCGCACAATATTGGTTGTGGAATGGGCTGTGTTGTACGACGCGCCATCGTGCTAAAACCAAAAAGATCGTTCAAGCCACATATGCAATCTACGGTCTCCAAAAATCGTTTATCATGCTTTTATATGCTTTTTCCAATTCCCAGATGCAATAGTTTGACCGGTTAACATGGCCGTCTTCTTTTTGAGTAGCGCGAGTTTAAAAAAGCGCCCCATTTGTTTTTTTTCCTGCTAACTGGCGCCAGTTGGGCACACCAAGAGAAACCAAGGCCTTCTCCACCTGAGTTTTCAAACGCAGAGGAGCCCTTCCCTTTTCTGAATACTTTGAGAGTTGGAATGTTTGTATCCATTCGGATGAGATGACGCAGCCAATGAAGCCGTTGGATCTTTATCTGCTACATTATGTCAACCGTCGTAAAGCTCTAACAGCTAGGACGGGCATGATGGGAGCCTTGCAGAGTGTTAGTTTTATTCGTCTAGAGAGGACTTTACTGCTCAATTGCCCACTTAGTCCAAAGTAGCACTTGTTGGCAATAGAGACTCTCCGTTGGATTTCTAGGCTGACATTATTATCGGTGTTAATGGTGGTTTCTTAACAAGCCTTAACAGTGACGTTGGGGCCGATACGTTTGTTTGATGACAGGAGGAACTTCGTTTTGTCTTCGTTCACCTCATTGACCTCTTGGAGGCGAATTCTGAAAGATCAATTTGCATGGAACTAATGGAAGTTCTTTGGCGGCTGCCGGAGCCGAATGGATTGGTGAGTGTTTACCATTCCGAATTCGGAGAGAACATGGGTTCGAATCTCGGTAAAGATCAAAATGAAGAAAAAAGTTTTTCTATGCTTTCATATTGATCATCATTTCGTTCATTTCTTATTTAGAGCTATTTCAAGTTTCAAACGTTAGATGGCCCACCCTGTATAAGTGCATCCATGTGCTCGTATGCGTTGCGGTGAGCTCACACTTTGCAACCTATTGTCTGTTTGTCGTTGCTGACACTGGTCCGTTGTGAAAATGTCGACAAGCGAAAACTGTTGACACTGATGAGCTGTCGATGATACAACACCCTACCACTAGCATGTATCGTATAAGTATTATTGTTGTTGTTAGCAATAAAATTAGCTGTCCTGAAATTAGCTATATCTGAATTGGTCCAACCAATTCGCGGTGTAGAACTAATACCATTTCGTCTATTTCGAACCACTTTGCTACTCATGCCGCTAGTGATGGGGCCGTATGTTCCACATAGGAACAAAATTACCAAATATATGCAAGTACAGTCGCTACTGGCGACATATTTCTGCAAATTGGGTCAGTTTGAAAGTCGGAAAGCTAACACAATCGACGTTCTCACACTTTAAGTTGGCTGCGGCTTCTGATGTATTTACTAATGTGCCGGAATATTAGCGATGTAGGTAGTTTTTACGTTAATTTTTTGCTCTATGCAGATGATTTAAAATTCACTAAAATGTGCGCGGGTATATGAAGCTCGTACTGTACTGAATTTAACCTCTCTACTCGTTTTTATTTTATTTTATTTCACTTTTGCACGGTGGAGCTTAAATTTCTGACAATAACATCCCCAGTGTTTTTCTATTATTGTTGTTGGTTTAGTTGGTGATGTTTTCTACGTTACTAACACTTCGCTTAAACTTTTCTTGTTCTTGCATTCCTCAACAGCTTTTGTACGCCTGTATGTATGTAGATGGAAGTGACTTGTGGTACCTCAGCATCTAACATCAACAGTAGCCAGTAGTTAGAGGTTTAGGTGGTGACTGACGTTGCAAGTGACGTGCATTGTAACCATAACAACGCACCTCGTATCTGGAAAGTAGCTAGCACTGCTGTTGTTGCTGTTGCGGCTACATAATGCTCCCGAAAAATCTTGAGCTTAATTGGCAGATATTTTATGCATGACTGGCAGTGGATTTTCATTTGAAATACCATGCAATATTCCGCTGCAGGTGTGGGATAAATATTTATAAGCTTCGAAACACTCTTTTCTTGATGATTTACTTAAATGCATAAATAAAAAGGGTGAGCCATCGACAGCTTTCCTTTTACTTGCTATTTTGATGCTGGCAGCTGTTTCGTACTCAAAAACATGGCAATAATTGAGCATCAAATACCTTTGGGGGGAAATGGACTGCTTTACCATTGAAGAACGAGTCAAAGTATTGGCAACTTACTCCTAAAACAGGTGCTGCGTAAAAGAAATTATGCGAATTTCAAAAAAATATTGTGTACCCAGAAACGTTGCGCCTGCAAATGTTGCCAGAGTTCCAGCGGGTCCGCTGACCAGGGCATGTATAACAAATAAAGGGTGATCAGATTGGAGGTACTTTTTGTAATAGATCACGCGTGACTACTGGCAAACGAAATACATAATTTTTTTCAATATTCATTGATATTTCATCATGGAAAGACTTACGCCTCAATAACGTTTACAAATCGCAGAATTGCATTACGAAAATGGACGATCTGTGAAAAGTATTCATCGCGCGCTCAGGCAAACTTATGGTGTTCAGCAAAATTGTCGTATTTGGGCTAAAAGGTAACCCAAATCAATTCAAAAGCAGCCATTAAATCTGTTGAAACCAACCGTTTGGCGCGACCTTTGAGCTGGAGAAATCACCGACCCATACGAGGGGTGCCTTTTATATGTCGGGATTAGAGAACAAAAACAAATTTTAATCATCGAAAATCACTTTATTGTTTTTCAAAATATTCTTCATGAAGATCTATATACTTTTGCATGCGTTTGAACCAATTGTCGAAGCACTTTTGCCAATCTGAATGAGGTACCTAAAAAACATGCATTCTGAATGCCGCAACCGCTTCTTCAGGTGTCGAAAAACGTTGACCTCTCAGTTTGTTTTTTACGTACGGGAATAAAAAGAAGTCATTCGTTGCCAAGTCAGGACTATACGGCGGATGACCCATTAATTCGATGTTTTGGGCGCTCAAAAATGCAGTTGTTTGAGCCGATGTGTGAGAGCTCGCATTGTCCTGGTGAAGAGTGATCCGTCTTTGGCGATTGGTTTTCCTAATTTCTTGGAAGACACTGGCAAACAAATGGTTGTGTATCACTCAAAATTTACTGTTCTGCGTTGTTCTAGTGGTACGGTTGCGACATGTCCAGTTTTTCCGAAAAGACAACTTTTGTTGGATTTGGCTCATCTTGAAACACCCATACAGTCGACTGCTGTTTACTTTCGGGCTCATACGCGTAAATCCATGATTCATCACCTGTCATGATGTCATAGACGTGTTTCGAAGCCCCGCGATCGTATTTTTTGAGCATTTCCTTCGACCAATCGACACGAGCCTTTTTTTGAGCGATTGACAAATTGTGTGGGTTCCAACGCGAACAAATTTTTTTGACAGTCAAATGTTTATGCAATATTCAATGTATGCTGGTCCCACTAATGCCTAAGATTGTCTCAATCTCACGATAGGTCACATGACGATCTTGCAATATCAGTTCGCGCACTGCATCAATGGTTTTCGGAACAACAACTGATTTTGGACGACCTTCACGAAATTCGTCTTGGAGTGAACTACGACCACGATTGAATTCACCATACCATCGATAAACACTGGTCCATGATGGAGCTTCATCGCCAAAAAATGAATTAAGTTCGTCCATGCAATGTTGCTGAGTTAATCCACGTCGAAAGTTGTAAAAAATAATCGCACGAAAATGTTCACGATTTAATTCCATTTTTGGACCGAGATGAAACTTTTAAGTTACTGTAAACAACAGAAATAGCGCTGGTATTTCAAAACGTTCTGAGTACGTAAAAGCCAAAAAATGTCAAACTTTGCGATACAGCTGTCAATTGCCAGATTGCAACACCAGGGTTGCCAAATCTCGAAATATAAAAGGCACCCCTCGTATTTCTTCAAAGACGAGGCTGGCGCCAATATAACAGTGAATTGCGAACGTTAAGGCGCCATGATAAATGACTTTTTGATGCCGGAAATTGAAGCCTGTGATCTTTACAATATTTGGATCAAACAAGATGGCGCTACTTGCCGTACAGTCCGTGAAATAATAGATTTACTCCGTCGTCGTTTGGGTGAGCAATCGAGTAATCTCATCTCGAATCAGTGGATTGCCCACCACGATCGTGTCATATCACACCTTTGGACTTTTATTTGATAGGGTATATAAAGTCTAAATATTTTGTAGATAAATCAGCTTCGATTTAGGCATTGGAAGCCAACATTACTAACATTATTGATGAGAAGCCGACCGTTGTCCTCCAGCGAGTCTTTCAAAATTGATGTTGAGGGACAGTTGTGTCCAAAAGTTGAAATGGACTATCTTTAAAAAATAAATGGCATGAATGATTCTATGCAAAATGAATAAAGATTACCCAATCAATTTGAATTTTCATGAATTCTCGTTGTTTTATTTCAATTGAAAACCCGATACCTCTAAACTGATCACCCTTTAGATACAAATGTTCCAATCATTTGAATATGGGTAAGACTCCGTCAGAAAATATGAGATTTGCAAGTGGTCTTTCGATTTCTTTGAAACTTTGGGAAATATTAGTTCTAGATAAGATACATTCGAGCCTAAAAGGATTTTAAAAAATTTTCAAAATTGAGTCATCTACGCCATGTTGAAAATCGGGACCGTGTTTTTTTCAAAAATCAATATTTCTTGAACCGTTGGATGGATTTCAATGCAATTTACAGACAATATAGAAACAAATAAGTAGTTTAAATTAGTATTATGTTAAAAAAAAATTTCGAAATTTTGACCAAAAAAAAGTCAAAAAAAAATTTTTGAATCAATTTTTAGTTGATTTGGCCAGTTTTTTAGATTTTCTGTTATACACGTAACGATTCCTTATGATTTAACCTTTATTTTGAAAAAAAAAATTTTATGGTGTCTATAATAGTTCTCGAGATATTGCGATTTTAGTGGAAGCGCGCACGCACGGTTCGCGCTGCGTTATGTGTTCCTGTATGAAGTGACTGGAGCAGACTGCTGCAGGTCTGTGCGCGTTTTTCTACTCCCGCGCTGCGTAACAGCGAACTTCACGGTGCGCGCTTCCACTAAAATCGCAATATCTCGAGAACTATTATAGACACCATACAATTTTTTTTTCAAAATAAAGGTTAAATCATAAGGAATCGTTACGTGTATAACAGAAAATCTAAAAAACTGGCCAAATCAACTAAAAATTGATTCAAAATTTTTTTTGACTTTTTTTGGTCAAAATTTCGAAATTTTTTTTTAACATAATACTAATTTAAACTACTTATTTGTTTCTATATTGTCTGTAAATTGCATTGAAATCCATCCAACGGTTCAAGAAATATTGATTTTTGAAAAAAACACGGTCCCGATTTTCAACATGGCGTAGATGACTCAATTTTGAGAATTTTTCAAAATCCTTTTAGGCTCGAATGTATCTTACCTAGAACTAATATTTCCCAAAGTTTCAAAGAAATCGAAAGACCACTTGCAAATCTCATATTTTCTGACGGAGTCTTACCCATATTCGATACAGTACCTGCAGATATAGCGGTTTTCGCGCCTATCAGGAAGAAGAAGTACCTGCGGATAGGAGCGATAGAAAGGAAAAGCCTAGGGGAAAATAATTTTTCTACACTTGCGGTTTCTAACTCGTGATTCCGGTGAAATGCAGGGCGAAAAAGCAGTGCCTGGTACTGCTTTGTTGAGCTCGACTAAAAATTGGAAGGTCCTTTTGTCGTTGGAGTGACTGTGTTTCCTAAACTTGGAGCCACTTAATTAGCGTCTCGTATCATTTTCACAACACAATCTTCTGCCGTTCTGGTGTTGTAATTTTTATGAGTGATATTTCCTGAAGTCACTTTGCTGTGTCTAGAAAGAAGAGACCTAAATTCCAATTCTGAAGATTCTGCAATGTTGTTGGGGAATGGCTGGCCGAAAGCTCTTCTGCTCTTGACAAACGTGGACAATTGCAAGTATAGTAAAAAGGATTTTCCTTCTCCCCATTTCTTCAGGATTACGCCATGTATTGTTGCGTGGTATACTTAACCTCACTGTATACTTTCGCACCTTTGAGCGACCTGTGAGATTAGCGGTTAGTATAGAAATGTCGGGTTGACCAGTTGCTTGACCTTTGCTGCCTTATAGCCTAGTCCTAGTCTTGCTGGGAAATCACACGGGTGGATGGGCACTTCCATTGTTTACTTGCTAATGCGGCAATAATGGGAGTCTAGTTCCGCCTTCATCTATTGGCTCCGCTTCGGTCGAGCTGAAGGAGTGCTCTAGCCTAGCAAGCTCATTCGTCTTCTCGTTACCCCTGATGTTACTGTGACCTGGAACCCATACTGGAGTGACATCGAGCAATGGACTGAGCGAGTTGAGTTCCTCTGTACACTGTATTATAAGTTCGGAAGCTCTGATTATTGAATTTATTGCTTTCATAGCAGCCTGACAATCCATGAGGATGGCTATCTAGGCTGCAGCTTGCATGATGTCGGATATGGTTTTGGTTACTAGCAATTCCGTCTAGAATACGCTCGCTTTGTCTCGAGGGATTCAGTGTAGAATCGGTTGGTGTACTCTTCTTAGTAAAAAAATATTAATTGAAAAATATTGAACGATATTTTCTCAATATTTTCAATAATAAACCAGCCGATGGTTCGCCTTTCCATTCTGTTCCGTCATGCTGGTTATTTATTTTAGTAATTTATTAGAGAATTGTGACTATTACATACTTACAGTTAGCGTCAAAAGAAAGTGTACACCACATATTGACAAGTTTAAATTATTTATTTATTTAATTTTTAATTTTTTTTTTCATATTTTTTTATAAAACTATAATTTATAAATACTACAATAAAAACTATAACACAGAAAGTGTCAAACTTTTTACAAGATTTTCAATCAGAATTTCTGGAAAAATTCAATTCCGCCGTTTTGTTGCCCATTGAACATTGCAAGTTTTAAGTGGCTCAAAAATTAGGTTGATTTCTGACAATTTTTCCTGTGTTAAGTGTTTTCTTCCATATAGGAAAAATTTCGAATCTTCGTTACATCGAAGGGAGTTTCTCCTGGTAGGCCCAATATGGAATCAATAACACTCACATAAATATATTGTACATTTACTTGTATAGCAACAACGTTTAATTACAGTGACTCACAGCTTATTTGATGAAGCCAAAAAAAAAAAATATTAAAATATTAAAAATATTTTATGATATTTCCAATACAGAAAAAGATCTTATATTTTTTATTGTTAAATAACATGTTTTATTTAATAACAAAAAATAACAAAAAATGTTTCTTCATAAGAAAGCTATGACAAATTAAAACAATTCAGTTACAGTTTTGAGGTCACAGCTTAAATGATGCACAAAATTAAAAGTATTCAAAAAACATAAACTCATTAATATTTCGATTTCATGATTACGGCTAATACTTAGTGGGGCCTCCCTTTTGATTCAGAACAACTTTTAACCGGGTATTCATAGATTCTACAAGTTTTACTGTATAATCGGAACTAATTTTATGCCATTCTGCCTGTAGTGGTCGTTCCAGATCAGAAGCATTAGAAATATTGTGGTTTCTTATTTTATTTTCCAGCACTGACCGCAAATTCTCAATAACGTTGAGATCTGGACTCTAGTGCAGGTGTCTGTACTACTTTTGGGCAGTTCCAGATAAGCCACGTTTTTACAATACCGGAAGTATGATTAGGATCGTTGTCTTGGTAGCACCTAAACGAATCCCTAATGCCCATTTTATCCGCACTTTCTACTAAATTATCTTTTAGATCCAAATACATCTCTATGTTCATGTTTCTTTCGATAAATGTTGAATTTCCGACGTCTGAATAGGACATGCAACCCCATACCAACACATTGTCCCCGGCGTGTTTAAATGTAGAGCGCAAATTACATGGTTGAAGTGCGGTGTTTGGTTTTCTCCATGACGCATGATTTCCCATCAGAGCTGAAAAGGTAAAATTTGCTTTCATCCGCAAAAACAATGGACTTACCGAACGAAATATCTTTGTTCAGATGTTGTCTGAAAAATTCTATTCTTTATTTTCTATTACGAGCATTAATCAATGGCTTATTTCGGGCAGTCCTTTGATTAAAATTTTCTTCGCGCAGAACTCTACGAACAGTTTCAGGGTAACAGATCTTGCCTAAGTATTTTTTGACTTCGTTCGTTAATTTTGGGGCGCTTAAATCGTGTTATTCTTCAACTTTGCGAACAATCCACCTCTTAGCTGCACCATTAAATATTTTATTTGCCACAGATCTGCCCTTATCTTCTATCCAGTTTTCGTGGCGAAAACTTTCTATAATGTGCTAGACAGTTGAGGAATTAATTTCAACAATTTTTGCAATTTTTCGTTGGCTTATGCCCTCTTTATAATGCCGAATAACGTCTTCCCTTTTTTTCAACTTTTCTTTATAAAACTTTTTTGAGAATGACTTAAGACGCTAAGATAAACTGAAAATAAAATACATTTCACCGTTATTTCATTCTCAGAGAAAATATAAAATATACAGCATCATTTAATCTGTGAGCATATTTTGATGTGAAAACTATTTGTTTCTATATTTTTCCGCAAGCTTTGTTTTTGTTATTGATCTCTCTGCAGTGGTAAACAGTACATACATATCTCATTACAGGTTGCATACTTTTTTTATTAAATTTAATAAACATCGAGTAATTTTCTTTTTTCTAAAAAAGTATTACCTGCATCAAATAAGCTGTGAGTCACTGTTAATATTTTCTGTACGAATTCTCATTCTAAATTATGCAATTATTTACCTGCATGCATATGCACATATATATAAAAAGACTGAACCGAAATGTAAAATACAATTAATAATGACATTGTTTTCATTTCTTTACTTACAGGTGAGTTTTCCGTTACTTAACAGAGAGAACAGAGAATTATAAAGATATACTTATGTGCATGTACATATGGTGTATATGAGAGAGCATGCCTACACGTCTTTATTACTATGCACTCTCCATTACTATGCGCTGCTGTATCCACTTGAAGGCATCCAATATGTGTATGTATGTACATACGTGCTTGCATAAGCTAGAAAACCTGTAAGTCGTGTGCTGCTTGTCAATTGTAAGCACTAATGCAACAACTAAGGTGAGTAACCCACTCATGAATGAAAAGGAATACGCTGTGCATTGGTACACAATTATACCAATACAATTACACTAGAGCACCTATGAGAGTTGCAAAATTGCATTTTTTGTTATTCCAAAAGCATTTTCTATGGAATTCCTACTGATTATGACGACTAAGGCTTGCAAAAAAAATAAATGTGAAACTGTACATCCCAGGCATTGTGAACTTAATGCCCGAAAATTTGCCAAAGAAATTGTTGCATGACTCGATAGCACAATATCGTAAAATAGTGCTTGAAAAGGAAAAATAAATCAATATTAAAATTTTTATTACCAGATATCGCATCCAGAGTCATGGTTAATGCGTTGATGTTTATGTAATGCAGTACTATGTATTAACCCTTTGTGGCCGCTTTCGGTCGGAATTAATTTCCGCCGAAAGAGCAGTGATACATAACATGTAAAATTATGAAGGATACACAAGATTTATTAATTCTACAAACAAATACAACTAGTATGGCTGCTTTCTGCGGTAGCTGAGAGTAGACATACGACCGCAAAGGGTTAATACCAAGAATTGTGCACTGCAGGAACAAACTTTTATTCCACATAGTCGAAAGATCGTCACAGCTTACAATGCAAAGCAACAGTCCTTCGGTCCTTTCGCGGTGCATTACAGTCGCAAAGGATTTAAAATCATATTTACTTCTTGTCTTATGAAAACACTTAAACACCCACATTGGGTTTCCCTTAAATCCTGTTTCTATAATAAAAGAGTCTGCCTTCAAAAAATTGGCAGTCGAATACAAACAGCACTACCACGAAGCTATGTAACCCTTCCTAAGGAACCCTTCACCGACGGATTCAAATCGGACATCAAGACAACATTTGCTGTGACAAATAAAGTCAGTGCTACAATCTCTGTTGGTACTCTGCCTATCTTCTTTTTTGTCAGATGAGCTTAAAATCGACACCACCACTAACACTATAACATACCTGCCTCTTGGCTGATTCGAACCTGGTACTGCTAAAAGCATTTCATAAAGGTACAGCCGCACTTGTGCTTTTTAAACACACCTGATGCCTGCGCCCAGGTTCCTCTCCTAGTTACATTTGGGGGTTTTGGGGTTACTAGGATTAGCCAGGGTTACCATTTAACACCCATTGCAGAAGCTGTGGGGACTTTTCAGAGAAGGAGACTGTAGAGATCTTTCTCTGTGAATGTCCGGGTTTGGCAGCTAGACGACTAAAGCCACTGGGCGCTCCTTTCTTCGACAGACTGGGGCAGTGCGCCAACCTAAATCCAATCAATATCCTCTATTATATCAATAGTTCTGGCTGGCTGCTCCTGTTGGAGCTCTACCTACCTACCTACCTACCTACATTTAGGGGTTAGCCTTCATTACTACTTTGTGATCAATGTTGCATGGGAGAGTTGCAGTATGCTCGATATCGACTTTCCGACTGTTTGTCTTGAGGCTTACATCAGCCGTTTGTGATTGTAGTTTGTTCGTATATACGGTCAGCTTCACAGGAGATCTGCTTCAACATGGGTTCTTTGGGTGAAGCATCTTTTGGATGTGCTAGCTCGGTGGCATTCGCGTACATTCTACTCAGTTTTCACAGCAGAATCAGCTGCATTTCATGAAGTGGTTATGTTTTGTCGGAAACAAGAAAAAAAAAGTATTTGCAGCGACACATCGGCTGAAACCTTATGTGCTACGCAGGCAATATCAAGCAAAATTTAAAAATGTATCAATAAATGCCTGCGCAGGATATGTAGTACCTTTTGACTAAATACAATTTCGAATCAAGAGCTCTACCGTATAACAAACTGCAGTCCGATTGCTGCGAAAATGAACCCACGAAAATACAACTGGATTGGCCTTAAGAAAAGCAGAAGACGACATTGCTCGGATGGCCTTTGACTGGGATCTACAATGTACTCGAAGGAGGGGTAGACTCGTGGTCTCATGGTATTTTATTACGACTATATCGAGTTTGTGCCATTGAGAAACCTTATAAGGTTGTTTACGTCTGTACCAGCTATCTCTTCGAGATTTTGAAAAAGCAGTTCGACAAGGGTTTACATTCTCGCCTTTCAAGCCTTCCATAAGGCAGGACATTCACAGAGGAAGTAGAAAATAGTTTCCTTTTTCTTCGATTGATTATAAATATGGCATACGGTATATATTGTAATGGATGCCCATATTGGCTGCTTGGCAGTTATCATTGCCGTGACTCTGCAGGCATCCCTTCGTTTCATGTTTTTCCATGTTGACGTTTGGTTGATGTGGTAGGTGCGCCATAGCGTTCTTCTGACTTTGCAGGTTGTCTGATCCGTCCATCTACAATCCGCGATTCGTAGATATTTTGAAGAGATTGCAGTCTTAATTGCAGCCAGTGGCATGAATACCGATTCTACAAGAATGTTATTCATGTCAAATTCCCTTTTGACAGTTCGTCTGCTTTTTGTTTCCTCAAATGTTCCGATGTCCCGGTATCCAGCTAAAGGTAACGCTATGGTTTACGCTCAAGGCGGTAAGGCTAGAAAGCGTACAGGTTTTTATAACTGGATCCAGCATTAGTAACCTGCAAGTTTTTTCCGATTGCCAATACTTTTGCCTGCAGGCAGGCATTAGGAAGACGCACAGATTTTTCAATTCTTAGTCTATAAGAATATACACCAGTTTCCACACCACAATCCATTTTAGAGCCACCTGTGCAGACTATAGTGTCGAAGTTGTTTAGTAAAATTCCCTTACTCCATTCTTCCGGAGATGAATAGAGGGCGACAAAATTCCTATTCAATGTCACTGTTGGGGCGATGTAGTCAGAGCTCCCCGAGGAAAACTGAGTTTGTCGCAATAACAGACTGCCATGACTATAAGTCTATTCCTTCCAGCCTCTCGCTTCATTTAACCTTAATGCACGCATGGTTGCCACCTTCTTGCTATGATGTTCCTGGTTTTGTTCAACATAAAACTGTTTCGAATAATTTTCCCGGTTATTGTGCAGATTTTATTTTCTATCCCCAACCTATCCGAAAATGCGAATGAAGCGAAGAAAGTGACACTTCAGCGTAACTGGATATTCTAATGTACGCGCACTCATTACTGTTTTTGCTCACAGTTATATGTGTGAGTATGCACGAGATTATCGCAGCCACATGAATAATGCAGCCTTAGCTTATATGCTTATGTTTCGCATGCGAGTATTTGCCACGAATGCGAATTCGAGTAGCTTCGTACTTGCAGCGAAAGATAATTAAAGTGAAATACTACACGAAATGTAATTGAATAATTCACATATACACAACAATAAAAGCAACAACAACAAATAGTTAGATACTACTGCAAACGTAATGAGTAGGAGCGCACTTCAAACCAACCAGCAGCCAAGAGTGAAAACACAAAAAAAAATAATAATAATGACAACAACAAAAGCAACAAATTATAACCAATGTAGTTGGTTTATGAAATTTTCAAGTGGGATATGTGCTGCATTTTGAATTACAAAAATTGAATGCGCGCGTGTGTGTGTGTGTCACTTGCTGAAGTAGCAGTTCAAGCAGCTGTGGTGACTACGAATGTGGCAGCGACAGTCATGGTTGTTGTATTGTTATTAATCTACGAAAATGCTATACTTCTCTGCGCTATTCTAATATACATACATATACAGACATATGTGTATGCTAGTATGTGTGTGCGATGCTCTGCAACTAACAAAGTTGGCAAGTAATGCAATAAGCTCAGCTTTTGTTGGGCACTTCTACAAATACCCTGGTAACTGCTTGTTATTTAGGTGAGAGCTTGAGGAATGGGAGAGGAGGAGAGAGAGAGAGAGAGATAAAAGCATACACTTGCATGCCCTTGCGCATCACTTGAATCATAAATTCTAATATTTTCTCATGCTCATAGAATCATAAAATATCCCAGCAACAACAAAAACTAAATATGTTTATATTTATGCTCCAAATGATGTCATTATGCCTTACTTAGGCAAGCCAACCGTCCAAATGGTCAGTATGTACTTAGATTGTATCTACATTAGGGTGGAGTGAACTTTTTTGGTTTTTAAAGGCCTCTTCTTTGAAGCAACTGGTATAAATAAACATATTAGCTGCGCTGGAATAAAGCTGCCTAAAATTATATTTGTTTGCAAAAATAGTGAGTTATTATCAGTTTTATGTGTGAAATAAAGAAAAGAAAAGAAAATATGGATGGATAGGGTCTACTCTGCCAAAGTCTTGTGAGAAAATACCGCATGTCGCTTTGACTTGGATCCCGCAAGGAACGAGAAGAAGAGGCAGACCATTGATGAATTGGCACTAGGACTATCCGCAATGAAACTGGAAAATCGTTCAATGAACTGAGATTTATGTCTAGAAATAGAAATGTTTGGAAAACTTTTGTTGAATCCTTCAGCTCCTAAAGGAGTATGGAATAATAAAATAAAAAAAGGGGAAAAACCATACTCACTAACGGCGAACCTTGCTCAATAACTTTGATGTAGCTTTCACATACAAATTTTTCATTAAGGTAACCGAGCAAAGAGATAGCGACTAGAGAAGTGGTGAAGAGACCTTAAATTACTTTCGATAGACCTGCAGAAAGTTGGCTTTCTATTCCAGAAAGTTGGGTTTATTTTTCGGAAGGACGCCCGTGAAGAGGAAATATGCTTATAAATATAAATATATGCTTATATATATATATAATTGGCGCGTACACCCTTTTTGGGTGTTTGGCCGAGCTCCTCCTCTTATTTGTCGTGTGCGTCTTGATGTTGTTTCCCAAATGGAGAGACCTACAGTTTCAAGCCGACTCCGAACAGCAGATATTTTTTTTTATGAGGAGCTTTTTCATGGCAGAAATTCCCTCGGAGGTTTTGCCATTGCCTGCCGAGGGGCGACCGCTATTAGAAAAAACTTTTTCTTAATTTTTGATCTTACACCGGTTCGACGTTCTCTCTATGAATTCCGAATGGTAGTCACGCACCAACCCATTTAGCCATGGCGGTCGCCACTCTCATGATTACAGTTATACCAATATAGCAATATGACAAACATTTAAAGACGTTGACTTATGTGGTCAGACACAAGCCAGGCCTTAGAACCATAGATGAGGACCGATGTTACGCTGGTATTGAAGATTTTGCTTTTAGCGACAGGGTGCGAGAACGCCACAGTCTTCTAAGCTTATGAAACGCAGTTCGTGCTTTACAAATACGAGCTGCCACATCTGCAACTGCGCCTTTGTCGTTTATGATTTGGTTACCGAGGTAGCAGAACTCATCCACATCTTCGATAATGATGGCGTTTTCGTTGGTGGAAAGTTCAAGAGGAGATGCGTTTGTGATGTGTTCTTGTCCTCTCATAAGTTTAGTTTTTGTGAAGTTTATGTTAAGATCAAGCACGCGCATTATTTTCTAGTTGGCGAAGTTTTGCAGTGGCGTCAGTTAATGTGTGTGTCATAAAACAGATGCGGTCAGCATAATCGAGGTTACTTAGTTTCTCGTTTAGCCTCTAATGCAGTCCTCCTGGAACGTCTGCAATTGTGAGTTTAGGACGCCATCAAGAACTGTTATAAACAAAAGCGGTGGTGAGAGACAGTCCTGACGAACGTCCTTAAATAAATTTGCCACTGAGTCTGTCTTTGATGTACATTTAGCATTGCCCTACTTTACAAGGCTTTGATAATATCGATGATTTTGTCAGGAACGCCGCAGCTTTGCAATGAACTCCCTATACCTGTCCGAGAGATGATGTCAAACGAACGCTCCAGGTCAAGGAAGAGTAGATAAGTTTTTGATGTTCGAGGTTTATTATTAGCTGCGTAAAATTCCGTTTATTTTTCCGAATTTTATTAGGCTGGCGGTACCACAAAACGTTACCCTAAGAAGAACATATTTGAGTGATTATAGCAAAACACAAAAAAAGGGGAAAAGACACAGTTACACCTTGCATCAGTGGCGCCTGCAAAAAGAAGCGGACACTCGCCATAATAGCGCTGACATAAAAAAATTTAGCGAAGTCCTCAACCATCTATGTGGCCCTTCTGTCAGAAAAACGTAAGACACAGATGGCGCTCCAAACAGTAAGAAGGCTTTGTTAAGCAACGACAGGTGGACATTCCCACTATTTAGGACTGGTAGCGGCAGACTAATCACCTACCCTGCCAGAAAGCAAAATAGATTAACGAAACCAACGCAAGACTGAGTCTTATTGAGGCCCTATGCTCCCGAGTGGAGTGAACAAGGGAACAAAAAAATAGCGTTTGAGTGCTTGATTTTAATAATATCGACTGTAATTCTTATAAAGGAAACATTTCATTGCTATGCCATTAAAAGTCCAAAAAAATAAAACCAAATAAATAAAATTTCCATACATTTGTATTAACGCACCACCTTATTAAACATTTATATACCCGCGCGCACAAGGGTATTATAATTCGGTTCACATAACGGTTCTATGTCACAGCATAAAGGAATCGCAATAGATATGAAGATAAGTCAAAATGTTCAGAATAATGAGAGGAGTCGAATTAGCCATCTCTGCCCGTCCGTCCGTCTGCCAATGCTGACGATAACTCGAGCAAAAATCAAAATATTTCAATGAAAATAGGAGCACAAAGAATTTAAATCATCCAAGTAATCGATAGAAAATAAAGGACATGAATATGAAACCAACGAGGACGAACTTACCAGAAACTCCGACTGGATACTCAAAAAGAGAATACGAAAGTCCGATTCTTCTCCAGAAGGGGCTAATCAAAGGGGCCTCTCGAATCCTAATGTACAGGGTTTGATTGAAAAGTAATGAGCCTTATTTTTTTTAAGCTGTTTTGTTAAACTTTTTGGCTTATACAACTAATATTCTTCAAATTAGGACCCTTGAGCGTCAATACACCGCTGGTAGCGGTCCTTCCACTGCAGGAAACATTTTTTAAACTCATCCGCCAGAATCGCGTTCAATTCGGCTGTCACAGTTTTTTGGATCGCCTCCCCTTCAGCTGTTTTTTTCAGGCGCGAGAACAAGGAGAATTTCGGAGGGGTCAGGTCTGGGCTGTAGGGAGGGTGGGGAAGCACCGGAACCCCCATCTTGGGCAATGCAGAGGTCTTCGTCTGTTTGCGTCGTCGAAGACCTTCCAGATTGCTGTTCGTCTTCGACGCCCTCCCGGCCTTCCTTGAACGACTTGTGCCACCGTTTTACCTGGGCACTGGACAGAGATTGGTCCCCGTAAGCCTCCTTGAGTAGCCCAAAGGTTTCGGTACTCGTTTTATTTAGCTTTACGCAAAATTTGAATGAGTAACGTTGCTCCAACGATCGCTGCATTTTCGCCACTGCAAACTCCTAACACACTTCTAAAAAAAGCTTTCACACGTGGAGCGATGTTGACTGCACCGCTGTTGCCAGCGAACTGGGACCGGTTTCTAGTGGAAGGGGAAGGTCCAACGTGGGAAGGCGCTCCACGCGGGAAGGCTCATTACATTTCAATCAAACCCTGTAAAGAGAAAATCGTCTGCGATGGTATAGGGTATTTTCTTCCATATAAAAAACGAAGTGCAGTGGGTGTTAAATGGGAAAATGCAAACGATTGCGTCCGAAAAAAATTCTCAAAAATCTTTGTGAATTTTAATCTAGTTGAAACGTGCATTTTATAACATCAGAATTCAATGACCTGTGAAACTGCGCACCAGAAGTTTTGCTAAATAATCTGAGTAAAAAGTTTGAAATGATAATGGAAATTTGCTGAATTTTTACAAATTTTCTACAAAATTCGAAACCGTGCTTTATATGGTTCTTGTTGTAGTATGGATTAAATTTTAATAAAAAAATAATTGAAATTCCAAAATAAATAAAATAGTAGATAATAAATAAGTAGTCAAAATTTATCAATATGTGGCGCATACTCTATTTTGACGCTGACAGTATAAAGCGCCGTTCGGACCGAATTTACCTACCCCCCTTACTTGTTTTCTTCTGCATTTTCGTAGTGTGAGTGTGTATTAGTTTTGTGTTTTTACTCCAAATAACTACATACACTTACGTTTATGTGTCTATGTGTGTGTATATATTTCTACATAGTATAGGTTTTTATATTGTTGGCAAATACGCTGGTAAATGTTATTTATGCGCAAACATTACTTAATAAAAATGCTTATTTATGAGCGAAACATGTGTCTGTTGCCACGCGTTGAAACTCAACTGCATACATGTGTGCACCTACATCTACATGTCTACATATGTATGTATATGGTCACATAAGTACGTTCGCAGCCATTAAAATATAGAATACGTTTTTCATGAAGTAATATAAAAAATAGGATAATTTAGTCGAAAAGGCTCATAAGAGGATAGTGCTTTTGTGGCTAAAATAATATGAATTTAAATAAGTCTGCTTCCATTGCTACTCAAGGCGCGCAAGTGACCCATTGAATGGTTAGACAAATGTGCTCTCAATAGTGTTTTTGTCTGGTATCTCAAAGGGGAAATTTAGATGCTTAAGTTTCTTTTTGAAGATGTCTTGGGGTGTTGCTTAAAAAAATGATGATTTTCAATATTTTTTTTTTGCTAGTCAATTGTTTTATTTTACAAAAATAAAAACATAGCATTAGGTTAGGTTAGGTTAGCCTGGTTGGCAACAAGCCACGCATAGACCTTTTGGTCCCTAGCGATATCAAATGGAGACCAACCTCTATGAATACCGAAAGTATACATCATGTAGCATGTCAGCGCTTTTGGCAGCGCTGGGAGATCCGCTTTTGAGACGTTCTCCAGATCCTCAAACGATGGGGCTCCCAGCCATTTTAAACGCGTTTTTAATAATGCCGAACAAATGCACAGAAGGTGCTCTACATCCTCTCTGCATTTCCTGCATTGGTCCGTGTTAGCAATCCCTATCTTGTACGCATGTGCAGCCAATAGATTATGACCTGTTAGCGTACCTATGATAGTTCTGCAGTCCTTTTGCGAGAGCGTAAGTACGAATTGAGTCAGTTTTTAGTCTTTAATTCTACGCATGACTTTTGCTGTTTTGCATGTGGTTAGATTAGTCCACCTAGCTTCCACTTGTCTTTTCATGTGGTCGTCCATTTCATTGTATATTGTATTTTGCGGTTTTGGTATGCCGTTCTCTTGTTCAAAAGGTAGTCTAACAGCACTGTTTGCTATCTCATCTGCTAGTCCGTTCCCTATAATGCCTTTGTGACCAGGTACCCAGTAGATATGCAGCCTACTGTTTGCGGCTAGCCTTTCTATGGTCTTCCTGCTCCGTGAAACATTTTTGGACTAAATACAATATGAGTTTATTGCTTTTATTGCCGCTTAACTGTCCACGTAGAAACTAATTGTTGAGTTCTTTCTTGTTCTAGTGTAGGCTAGCTCCGCGGCTTTCCCCACAGCAAAAACTTCCGCTTGGAAAATACTGCTGTGGTCTGCCAGCTTGATAGGCTGCCTTATCCCTAGTTTTGAGCAATAAATGCCCGCTCCCACTCCGTTTCAAGTTTTAGAGCCGTCTTTTAGATGTGAAAAGTTCTATGGCCACGCTTCATGCCTTTGTGCAATCCCTCCTCTTCAATTGTAGTACGAAGCCTTCTCTCCCAACTCATGTACGGAGTCATGTAGTCTGTGCAACTTGAGCTCCACTTTCCTATTGAGCTATGACCGAAGGTTCTGCAGTTGAATACTCCATCAGCCGCCAAACTCCTTGCGGATTTCGCTGCCAGGTTTTCCGCCATGTGGTCAATAGGTGGCATGCTGAGTATCATTTCCAGCGCCGCCGTTGGAGTGGTTTTCATCGCTCCTGTTATGCACAGAGCAGCGAGTCGTTGAATCCTTTCTAGCATTAAGTATGCCAGTTTTAATACATCATGTTTCGACTTGACTTTAGCAAAATTAAAAAATATGTATATATTTATAATTGTAGAAGTTATCGCTATTTGTGTGGCACCCATTTCTTCAGAAGTGCCTTGCGCTGATCATCACAAGTCCTTGGAGATTCATCTAAAATCAATAGGGCAAGAGAAATTAGTTTTGTGATCTGATCCAAGCCTTTTTTTCGAAATTAACAATACGGCGGCTTCAGATTTTAGAGAAAAAAACCGACAATTAATTCTTTAAAATAATCGAATTTAAAAAAAAATCTTTGATTATCCGGTTTCAGCATCTTTTTTTGATCTTTCATCTATGCAACTGAATACCATTAAATATTTGAAGCGGATCTCAGGAGATAATGAATTTAATTTAGGTATTTTCGTGAGGCTTACTGAGTTCGATCTTCTCATACCAATTCGCTCTAAGTAGCACTCCTGCTGTTAGGAGGTATGCAGATTCGGTGTTCAAGAAAAAAAGTGTGGTTTTCAAAAGGCCTTCGCCGATCTTGTTCCAATTTGATTTGCATTGAGGTTGTAATCTAATATCTCTGCATCACGACCATCATCACAGTTAAGGGTGAACCATTACTTCCTTTACAATTCGCCTCCTTGTCTCTCGGCCATCAGCTTTTCGGTGATATCAGATATGCTCATAGCTCCAAAGTCGCCTTCGATGTCATCTCTCCATCATTTTCTCGGCTGGCCTCTTCTTCTGTCGCCTTGTGGATTTGTTTCGAAAATCTTTTTTAGAATTCTATCGCTGCTCAATCATAAAATGTGACCATACCATCGACGCTTGCGCTTTGACGTAGCTGATTATATTTGCACCCCTGATAAATGTGTCGAACTCGTCGTTGTACCGAATGCGATAAGTATCGTCTTTTTCTCAGAACCTTTCTTTACAACAATTAACTGATCGATTTCACTGGATTTCGAAACCCAGACTTCGCACCCGTATGTGAGTGTAGGTCTTATTACAGTTTGGTAATTCGAGGTTTCTGGTTCCTGGAAAGTAATCTCGACTTCATCAACTTTGTCAGTATCTCTCCATCGCATAAGGAAAATATTTAACTCTCAGTGATTTCGTGCATGGAGATGAAACAGTGTTCATATGTACAAGTATGTATGTAAGTAATATAGGTAAGTATGTATTCTTTAAAATGCTTCCAAGTCATAACTGTTGAATATCCTGTTTTCCCTTTCAAACTACCCCTGATGAATACGTGTCGTAATTTGACTAGAGCAAATCGCTTATGCCATGAGCTAAAATATTTGTCACATCAAGAGATACCAAAAAGATAATTAAGTTCCGGACACCTGCTGACTCCCGTTTGGTCGGCATCTACAAACATATTTGTTTCTACGAAAATAACACAAGTATAACTCCATACTTGTGCACGTACCTGAATGGGTCTACACATATACATATTTATATATGTAAATATGTATATCTGTGGCTTTGCACGTATGTGGGTGGGCTGTGAACCGAAATGTGAACGGCACAAATTATGATCACTCCATAAACTGGAGTCTAAAAGACTAAGCGCGAGCTTTGTTTGGTCGAGGTTGGCTGGCGTGGCTGAATGGTAGGCTAACTGTCAATCATATCCAGCATTTTTGTCAAATATAAAATGAGAGTTCAAACCTACAGCTTTCGCTGTCAGTTTTCGCATAGTTGATGGGATTCTGCTGAGGTGAACTCTGTCGGTAATAAACTGTCGGATGGCCGGCTGTTGCCGGTAATAATCGTCATTTGGTGATGAGTTCGGGTGGCAAAGCATACTAATTAGGTTGGCACTCAAGCTAACGTGGCAGGAAATAGTTCGATGGCACTACGGAACGCACGTACCTAAATTTGAATATATATATATGAGTTGAGGTGAGGTGGTGGGTGTAAGAGTAGGTGTGTAAGAAGTAAGGTGTAGGAGCTGTTGGTATGAATCGGTTTCAGGCGCTAGTAATTATGATTTAGTTGTGAGTGGGCTAAATCCGCAAAAAGGCAGTTGTGTGGTAATTAGTACTGGTAGGGAGGTTTGCTTTACACCTAAATATCTCCCAGCATACGTCCCAGTGAGCAAATATGTGGGACTGTAGAGTAATCTTCTGTTAGGACAAAGGAAAAATAATAATAAAGTGAAATAAAATAAAACAGAATAAAATAAACTAAAAAAAAACAGTTACATAAAACCATTTAGTAATATGTAATTAAGGAAACAAGTAAAAAAAAAAATGAAACAAATTAAAAAAATTTGAATTAGATTGAAGGAAGAAAATTTAAATAAAAATAATAATAACAAAACTAAATGATATCTATTGAAAGAAAAAAAAACAAAATAAAACAACGTAAGACAAATTTAAATAAAATAAAACTAAAAAAATATAATGAAAAAATTTAAATAATTTAAATTAAATTAGAGCAATAAAATAAAACAAAATAAAACAAAGTAAAATAAAATAAGATAAAACTAAATAATAAAAAAAAATTAAGCAAATTCAAATAATTTAAATTAAATTGAAGCAATAAAATTTAAATTTATTAAAATAATAAAAAAGTAATAACAACAAAACTTAATGATATACATAGAAAGGATAATAAAGAAATAAAGCAACGTAAAATAAAATAATAACAAAAAAAATGTTATGAAAAAATTAAAATAATTTAAATTAAATTAAAGTAAGAAAATTAACCACTTTAACCAATCTAAAATAACAGACGAATGGGAAGAATATCGACAATGTCTCAAATACTTTAAGAAAGCTGTCAGAACTGCAAAACGCACATCCTGGCGATCATACACTCAAGAATTAGAAAACACTTCAGAAGTAAGCAGACTACGCAAGATTATTGCATCAAAGCCAGTCTCTCCCAGTTTTATCATGACTCAAGATGGAACTTGGACTACTTCAACTGATCACACTCTTAGAATACTTCTAGAATCTCACTTTCCAGGCTGTGTTGCCAACTTACCTGCACTTCTCAGCACTCTTCAGAGTAATGATGGGAATAGATCAGATCTAATCAGCTCTAATAGCATCTCTACAGCAATACTAAGTTTTAAAAAATGTAAATCACCTGGTCCTGACAACATCATTCCAGCAGAACTTCAAGAAGGACTGGAAATTCTACTGCCTTGGTTAACAAGGATCTTTAACAAGTGTTTAAATCTCTCTTACCTTCCGAAAATTTGGAAGAAATCGAAGGTAGTATTCATTCCGAAAACGGGGAAGCCTTCACACTGCAAACCAAATGACTTCAGGCCCATTAGCCTAACCTCTTTTTGCTTAAAGGCTTTTGAAAAAGTCTTAGAAGAGCAAATCAAAACCCAACTTGATACTAAGTTGATCTCTGAGGCACAACATGCCTACACTAAAGGGAAATCGACTGAAACGGCACTTCATTCACTGGTGCAAACAGTGGAAACTTCCCTTCACAATAAGAAGTACTCTCTTGTCGCATTTATGGACATAGAAGGTGCTTTTAATAATATTGAACCCAACGCTATTTTGTCTGAAATTGCCAAATTGGGTATTAATTACTCCATCCGAAAGATGATCGAACAAATGCTCCAAAATAGAATAATCATTTCAGAGCTTGGGTTAAGCCGCATGAGAATGTACGCCGTCAAAGGCACTCCTCAAGGCGGAGTACTTTCACCCCTTCTCTGGAATCTCGCTGTAAACAGTTTGCTTCGATATCTCGAAAAAGCAGGCTGCAAGGTCGTAGCCTATGCAGATGATATTGCTCTGCGTGTCAGGCAAACACCTGAATACCCTCACTGAGCTCATGCAACGCTCAATCAATATTCTGTCAAAATGGTGCACCGAATGCGGACTAAATGCGAATCCAGCTAAGACAGATCTTGTTCTCTTCAATAGGAAACAACAATCTCCTCCACTGCAAACAATAACTTTAAAAGGGGAATCATTACTCCTATCTGATTCAGCTAAATATCTAGGAGTGATTCTAGATGGGAAGTTAAGTTGGAAATTGAACATCGAAAACAGATGTAAAAAAGCTTTTATAGCTCTTTATACTTGTAAGAAAGCTATAGGCAAAACCTGGGGTTTTTCACCTCGGATCATTTATTGGATATATACCTCGATCATCAAACCGATACTCTTCTACGGTGTGGTTGTATGGTGGACAGCACTCGAAAAACGGTGTAGAGTAGCCAC